>OX382315.1:15502500-15910301 GCA_947507805.1 Aporophyla nigra | reverse complement strand
TTTAACTTTTCACAAAGTTCTTTAATCTGTCAACAGTGACGATGAAGATGAAAGCCTTGCTCGCATACTGATGAATAAAATGACTCCGGCAGTGCTCAGCAAACTGAGGCGATGCTTTAAGAAGAACAGGGAGAGGAGCAATGCGCAGGATATTGACAGGTAGGTCTCACTACGCCCAGGACACTGGTATAAACTAAAATCAGAGGTGTGTTACATAATACATTGTCAGTAGGAATCGCTTTATGACATTTCCACAACATTCATGGCGTTGTTTACGTTGCTAAGCAATTTTTTATGAACGTACTAGCTTTTGCCAGCGACTTCGCCCACGTTGAGGTCGGAAATTATCCCGCGGGAACGTCCTACCGGGATAAAAATTATGCGTTAATCTAGATTATTAACTATCTGTGTGCCAAATTTCATCTAAATCCGATCAGTAGTTTTTGCGTGAAGGAGTAACAAATATCCATGCTCACAAACTTTCACATTTATGATATTAGTAAGATGGAAGAATAGATTATCTTCAAAATGATTCAATTTCTGATCAATAGTATATTACGTAAAAAGGGTAGAAACAACTGAAAAATACCGCTCTAAAAAAAATTAAGCATGAAAAAAAAACTCACTTGGAAGCCGTGGTCGTATGCCACTTCGCCCTAAAGGTTACGATCGCTTACTATAATAATACCTTAGGACCACCAACACATCGTTAACTGATCCCAAATTAGGCAGAGCCTGTACTATGGCAACCAGACAACTGATATAAATATATGTTACGGCTAAAGGTGGGTGTGAACATAAACTTAAGATTAGCCGGCTAAACTTAGGTTTATCTTCGAGGAGGTGTTAATGTTAGTTTCTTCTATCTTTAGCCGGCTAAACTTAAGTGTAACTGGAGGCCCTTGGCTAAAATGTAGAAGGAAATGAAAAAGGAAACAATGTAATAATGTTTACTATTTATAATGTTTAATATGGAGGTATTTGTTGGAACATGATAAACTAGAATGGCATATCGAATTACAAAGGAAATTATTTATTCGGCAGCGGCATGTACACGCAATGTACCACATATTGTCTTGCAATTACATCTTTGAAAGCCTTGTCCACCTGATATTGACTGTTCATTAGCAAGCTAGCGAACAGTCATTTTCACTGACGACACTTTTTCCAATTCTACGAATTTTTGTTCACAAACTGTAAACTGATTCAAACTGTAACGGTTTACCAACAGTCGATTGGTCCATGAACCGTTGGTCAACATTATTTTTAACCCACTAACTTTTCATCCAAAGGACTTTTCACCCACGAACGTTTCGCCAACATAACTCAACGTCAGTGAATGCTTTACCAACAGAATGTTTTGACCAAAAACTCGAGCTCACATAGTACACTAGGTTAGGTTAGGTTAAAACTGTGACCTCCTACGCACGAGCCGAGCGAGCGAAGCGAGCGGTGCCGCGGCAGCGGCCGGCGAGTGCTAGAAACGACTTGATTCAGTGTGCCGCACAAGCGTGCATTCGAACTATGTCAGTCGCAATACAGTTTTGTCGCTCAAGTGTTATTCGCACATCCATATTCTGTTGGTAAAGCATTCACTGACGTTGAGTTATGTTGGCGAAACGTTCGTGGGTAAAAAGTCCTTTGGATGAAAAGTTAGTGGGTTAAAAATAATGTTGACCAACGGTTCATGGACCAATCGACTGTTGGTAAACCGTTACAGTTTCAAACTGATTTTGCGGAAATTTTTAGCCGTTTCATTTCGGTTAATGTGCACATTAGCCGGCTAAAGATGGAATATCACGACGCAAACTAACATGATATCGAACTTTAGCTGCTTCTCGAAGATAAACCTAAGTTTAGCCGGCTAATCTTAAGTTTATGTTCACACCCACCTTTAGCCGTAACATATACATATATCGACGATGAAGTGACAAGAACTTCTAACTGACATTTTGGCGATTTTCGTTTTCTCATTAGCTTTTACGCCTAAATCAAAAAGTTGGTTGTATAGGTATATACTAGGCTCTCACATCGTCCGATAACAACTTTTTATATAATATAAAACCAATAAAAGGTTTATTCAAACGTTGAGCTTAAAAAAAATCAAACGTTTTTTTCGATTCCTGTAAAATTATGTTTTGGTAGATAAAGGTTCTTGTCACTTCATCGTCGATATGTTTTTAAATACATACATATTATAGATAAATTACACCCAGACACAGAATAAATACCCTTTTCTTCCCGTGGGTGTCGTAAAAGGCGACTAAGGGACTTACTAGAGAATGGGCAGCAGCGTTCTCTATGCATTTTACCATCATACTGCGATCGCCAAGCCGCCTGCCAAGCGTGGCGATTATGGCAAAGCCCCCCAATATGGGGGAGGCCTAAGTCCAGCAGTGGACGTCTTCCGGCTGAAATGATGATGATGATGATGACAGAATAAATAATAATAATCGTGCTCATCACACAAAGATTTAACCGGGGTGGGATTTGAACCCACGACCTCCGTCGTATCAGTCAGGGTTACTAACCAATAGACTAACAGGCCAGTCAGTCACTACTGCTTGAATGTATTTTTAGTTGGCATATGACCACGTCTTTCAGATGAGAATATATTCTTTTTTCATATTTTTAGAGCATGATTTTTAAGTAGACGGGTTTCAGTTTTTGATGTTGCTTTTTAATTTAAATAATTTTGGGGATATTTAAAATGTGCTAATTAAGCTCGTTCATTAGATACCCAACACGATGCCACTGAAAGTATATTTTTTTAGGTCATCTCTTTAGGTATGTATTCTATAAGGCGCCATATTCAATTTTCGTAGCTTATAATTAGACCCTTCCAATGATTCAATTTTCATATTATGAGAAGTAATTTAGAAGTTTTGAGGGAACAGATGAATAATTTCAGCCGAAAGACTGCTAAACATAGGCGTCCCCCAATTTGGAGGGATTTGCCATAATTGCCTCGCTTCGCAGGCGGGTTGGCGATCGCAGTATGGTGAGCATAAATACATATCGGTGTTTATTTGCTATAGTCGGTAAAAAGGACGATTGATTATCTTGAATGTATGACGCAGGCGCGTGGAGGAGGTGATGCGTGCGGCGGCTGCTGAGGAAGGCATCGAGTTCGTGGAAACTGCCCCACCTCCACAGGACACATTGTGGCTCGACGAGATCGGATTCGTTACTTCGCTGGATAATATATTTGGTAAATAGCCGTTTTTCAGGTTTATTTCATTTTTAATCCAAATGTAAAGGCGCAGACTGACGTGCAAAGTTTGTTTATAATGTATCATCTGAGCCAAGCTTGGTTTGCAAAACAGCGATACACAAGACGCAGCGAACGTTTGCTTCGAGCACATGGCTCAAGCGTGCTCCATTTTTACTCAGAATGGCAACCATAGAGGAGCCGAAACGTGGATATTAACGGTACGGCTGGTCCATAAACTCAAAGTCGCTCAGCGAGCAATGGGACGAGCTATGCTTGGAGTTTCTCTGAAAGATAAAATCCGGAATGAAGTAATCCGGCAGAAACCAAAGTTGTCAACGTAGAGCCACAGAATTGGCAAACTGAAGTGGTAATGGGCCGGTCACATCAGCCGTAAAACCGATTACTGTTGGGGCAGACGTGTCCTTGAGTGAAGACCAAGAATCGGCAAACGTAAGGTAGGACGCCCGAGGCTAGATGGAGCGAAGATTTTTGCAGGGTGGCAGCTGTATGAGAGTTGCGGGAATCGAGCTGAGTGGCGTGCAATTAGAGAGGCCTTTGTCCAGTAATGGACTGCCAAAGGCTGATGATGGACGGAGAGGCTGTATGTGAATTTACTTGGGAAAAATATTTTTATTTTGAAAATGGGTGTAAAATGAGATACGTGTTCCTTACGATGACGCGTCATCCTGCATTGACTAAAAAATACTAACACCAGCCACATTTATGAAATTAAGATGAATGAAAGGATGATAAAAAAGATTGACAAAATTAAATTGATTGAATTTAATTGGTAGGTAGTGTAATTGGTTAAAGAAAAAAAAATGTCCGCGATGACAACAATGTCGTGCGTCCGTCTCGCCGCCGGGCTCCCGACATATTGTCTTCTCGTCCTTGGACACTAATCTATAAAAGCCTTACTGCTTTCTTTAGTATTAAGATCTTACAATATACAACTGCAGGTCACCACAAGTATACAACGCATGCGCATAAGCTCTTTCAATTATTGGATGGCTTCAGCACTGGCAAGGTATGGTGGAGACAGCTTATCAACAGGCTGGTGGCCGTTGGAGCTAAAAAGACCAGCACCAGAGCAGAAGTGTGGACACCTCTTAGCGAACAAGACGTTAAGAGACTAGAACACTGTAAGGTACGAATCTACACTTCTATACTAATAATATTATACAGCTGAAGAGTTTGTTTGTATGTTTGTTTGATTGAACGCGCTAATCTCAGGAACTACTGGTCCGAATTGGAAAATTCTTTTGTGTTGGATAGCCTATTTATCGAGGAAGACTATAAGTTATATAACATCACGCTACAACTAAAAGGAGCGGTGCAGTAATGAAAAATGTTGCAAAAACGGGAAAAATCACACGGGTAAGCGATTCGACGCGACGGGAAAGGTCGGGAGAACAAGAAATTTAACGCGGACGAAGTCGCGGGCAGAAGCTTGTCTATGATAAAGTACATTAGGAACTATCTAACAGCAACCTTATCTATACATCTATCTATACAAATAAATAAAATTGAAGTGTCTGTTTGTAATTTCGAATTAACAGTTTTTGACTAAATGCATATGAAAGTATATATGGTACTTACATGAAAAAATCATTGTTTTTAAATTTTTGTCTCTCTGTCTATCTGTCTGTCTGTTTGTTCAGGCTAATCTCTGAAACGGCTGGACTGATTTTGACGGGACTGGCAGATAGCTGATGTTATAAGGAGTAACATAGGCTAGTTTTTGTCTGAGTAGCACGTCCCTGTGAGATAATTTCTGAACACCACGCGGGTGAAGCCGCAGGCACAGCTAGTTTCAAATAAGAATAATGATCATTGTAATGTTGACGGACAATGACAGCAACCTTCACATATCTAAACTAATATTATAAAAAGGAAAGATATCATTTCTCGTATGTATGGTTGTAATGGATTAACTCGAAAACGACTGAACCGATTTAAAAAATTCTTCCACCTATAGAAAGCCACAATATCACCAAGTAACATAGGCTATATTTGATCCCGGAAAAATACAAAGTTCCTGTGAGTCACGTAGATGAAGTCGCGGGCAAAGTGCTAGTCGAGAATATAAGTCAACTTGATTTTGACAAAGATACAAAATCAGAGGTTTTTACCTGTGATTTAATTAACTGAGAACTGTTACGTACTTTTATCATTTATACTCTAATTTTAAAGCTAGACCAAAATAACATGATCATGATGGAACCGGCATGTCCGAGAACCAACAATTCGAAGACGTGTGACCTTTACCAACCCGCACTGGGCCCGCGTGGTGGATTATGGCCCACTCCCTCTCACCCAGAGGAGGTCTGTGTCCCAGCAGTGGGAACATTATAGGCTGATGATGATGATGAATGTTCCCACTGTTGGGACACAAGCCTCCTCAGTGAGCAGGAGTGGGCTATAATCCACTACACGGGGCCAATGTGACTTGGTAGATGTCACATGTCTTCGAATTTTTGGTTCTAAGACATGTCGGTTTCCTCACGATGTTTTCCTTCGCCATTTTGAGAGCAGTGGCGATGAAATAATTTACACAAAGTAATGCGCCTGCTTGGGTTTGAACTCACGACCTACTCGTGAGTTGCGGCCGTTACCACTGGGCCATCACTGCTCCCTGCGTGGGAACATTAATTATGTATGTCAGGTCAATAATTTGAAACCTGACTGTGACAGAGGGAGACGCTGGTGAAGTTAGTCTGCGTGGAGCGGGAGCAGTCCTTCTGTTATGTGGCGGTGTCTCGCGGTGGCCGCGTCGGCGTGTACAGTGGAGACATGCGGCTACTGTATTCTTACGAGGTAATGTTCCATGGAGATTTTTGAAGTATACATAAAAACATTATTAACAAAAAATTAAACCGCCGAAAAAACAGAAAAGCAAAAAATAATAAATAAATAATATCTTAGGACAACCAACACACTGTTATCTGATCCCAAACTAGGCAGAGCCTGTACTATGGTAACCAGACAACTGATAAACATACTTATATATTTCTAAATACAAACATATTATAGATAAATTACATCCAGACACAGAACAAATGATTGAGCTCATCACACAAACATTTGTCCTGGGTGGGAATCGAACCCACGACCTCAGTCTTAGCAGTCAGGATCACTAACCACTAGACTAACAGGCCAGTCAAATAAACCTTTCAATTATTTTGAGTCGGCGCTTTGAGTGATCTTTGTTCATTTATTGTTTGGCGCTGACTCAAAATAACTGAAAGGTTAGGTTTTGCTTTTCAGTTTTTTCGGCGGTTTAATTTTTTGTTAAAAAGTTTTTATTTTATAATTTTTGGTGGCTATAATCTACATGCTTGCAAAATCGGACTAATCTATAAGAAGTTATGCATTACAATCAATGAGTGAACAATCAATCATCCCCTGTTTTCCTACGCTTAGGGTTGGAATTTTCAATTTACATGGATCAATTTTCGGGATATACCCTTTCCAATAAAAAAATAATTATCAAAATCGGTCCCCTCTGTAAAAAGTTATGCGTGGTAAAAAAAACAAAAAAAATATATACTCGTCGACTTAAGAACGTCCTCCGTTTTTTGCGTCGGTTAAAAAATTGTGTAAGCAACGAAACCGCTTTGCAAGCAATGAAAACCGGACTTTGTACCTGAGTCTTAAGGTAGATAGATGCGCTAAGGTAGTCCGCGAAATCAAGTCTTCTTTGATTTTTGCAATTTGCAGGTCAGGGTCAGGTTATATGTTGATTAAAATATCATTCGTAACAAATATGGCTTTACAGAAATATAATGTGTGATTTGTGTTTTAGTACTTATCTAGGTAATTATTCCATTTTGCAGATGTTTTACCACAGATCAGGGCTCCATAGCCGAGTCAAGAACCGCTGGATAACCGACGCGATTTATCTACCGGTGAGTGGTTCTATTGTTTAGTACCTTCATCATCTGTCAAGAATTCCAACTATTTTGGACTCATATCTAACCGGATCGTCGGTCGGAACTTGATCGGTCCCTTGCGAAGGGAAACAGTCTTACATGAAAGAAAAGTTGAAAAACTGTCCAGCTATAAGCAGTAACTAACAGTTCCAAAGGAATGAATGTAGCAGTTGATGGCGGATTAAAGTGTGCCGAGTTAGAAAAAATTTTAGTGACTGACCAGCATACTTTACCTCAACTAAAACGTAGACCAAAATAATTTTGTAAATATGTTTCTGTAATTATTGTTGTCAGAAAACCCGGTTGGCACTGTAGAGACAACCTTATTTAAAATATTATACCGGACACGTTTCAATACACAGAGCAGTTTTATTTACCTCTAACTCTCTAGGGAAACACACCAACTTACTTTCCAATTTTCTAAGAAACTAGTTTTCCAGTGTGGAGGTGTCAGCAATCGTATGTGATGGAGTTGTTGATAATCTCGAGCATTTTAATGGTCAGGATGTTTTTTTTTTTTTGCTGAACTGAGCCATTTTGGTACAGCCGTGAGGCACACTATAACGCTAGTTTCTTACATCACACCTTACACTTTTTTATTATTTTAAAGAGTAAAGTAAAAATACAACCTTTGTATACCTATTGTGTGCTTTTTAAACTGTGTTAAATAAATGTATTTTCTTCTTACAGGACGCGCAATTCCTGGTGATGTCCGCATCGGATCGCAGCTTGACAATGTACGACGCGACCACGCTGTCACATACGCCGCTTTACTGCATAACCGGACTGCCCAATATACCTACTGTAAGAAGCTTATGTTAAGTTTTAACTCGACTACGGCAAAGCCAAATGAGGGTTAAGATTTTAGACTCCCGAGATCGGCGCGATGCGACGGTACAACGCAATTCTAATATTTATAAATATTTTCATTTATTACAGGTAAATTACACCCATTGCCAAACATAAATTAATAGAAATTTTACAGATATAAATACATTGAATATAGTTAAAATAAACCAAATAATTTAAAATAAAATAAAATCAATTAGAGATAAATTCTACAATGCTAAAAGGCTCTTCTTTACATTATACAACAAACCGTGACCACAAGTATATTCCTGGCATATCTGTAACAGCTTCCTCAAGCCGCAGACCGAAGCGCTTATTAGCACCATATCGTCAGCATATCTTAGATTATTGAGACATGTATTGTCAATGTGACAACCAACTTGGTGGCTGCTAAGAGCAGACTTTTAATATACAAATTAAACATGGTGGGAGATGTTAAGCCACCCTGTCTGATACTGTATTCGAGTTGATACGCATCCGACATTGCTCCCGCCTACCTAACACTTTTTGCCTGGTGTTTTAATAGAACAATATCCATGAAATTTTCATCGAAAATGTGTCTCATCGCCCCTGTCTGTGGGAGCCTTTTAACAGTCTATGAATGTTTGGAGGTATGAGGAACAGGGTGTAATATTCTCTTAACCTCTATTGGAAAGATAGGATCCTCCGACCAGACGGGTGACGTATCTGGTGGGCAAGTGCCAGACTACTGATGTCGGGACGTTGTAAAGTTGCGCGGTAAACTCTATTTGCGCGATGCAGGATCTTGTGTGACGTCAGTGTGATGCTAGTTCGCGTGTGGTGGTGTAGATGCCGCTACATATCGCACCTTTAAAGTAAAACCGTTAGGTACTAAACGAAAATTCTCATGAATTGAGTTATCAATGCCATCTATCTAATATATAACTCAATTCATGAAAATTTCGTTTAGTAACGGTTTTACTTTAAAAGTGCGATATGTATTCACGTTCATCTGTTCCCTTAGAACTCCTAAACCAAATGTCGTATTTTCACTAACTATAAAAGTATCTTTGGAAGTGTGATGTTCTTCCGGGATTTAAAGGACATATGGCGTCACACAAAATCTATACTCCTGGGGAACCGTAATCTATGTGGACCTTTATTTAGGGTTTTGCTGTAGTTGGGCTTGTTTTTAACATTTAGGTATAGTCACCAAAAAAGATAAGTAACTAGGGTCGTCGGATTTACTTGAAGTTTAGTAAGAAACCGATGGATGTTTTACAATGAAATCTTATAAGTAGGTTTGTTACCGAACTTAAACTATATCCGACCACTCTTAATACTTATCTCTTTTGGTGAACGTACATACCTAAATAAAAAGAAAACTAGATTCAGTTTTCACAGAAATACGTGCATACATAAAGATAAGATCACTTTGAAAAAAATAAAAATTTTTTTTTTTACAAAGATTAACAAAACAACAAACAAACACACAGGTAACATGGTCAGAGGGGTAATTGTGGAACCCTTTATCGGTAGGAATTGGTTTAATATTCATAGTTAAAAAACATTCATTGCGTTATTTTCGTAGCTGAGCCGACAATTTATTCGAACAAATAACGCAATGGTTTAGAAATAATCTTCAATCCCATTCAGATTCTGATAAATTGTGCGTTTCGCAATTAGGGTGCAGGTCATGATGTCAACTAGACATCATGACTTGACCATGTTATCTGCAGCATTTTGAAGTGACATTTTCATTTTCTTACCTTACAGTGTTTGGCGTACTCCTCGTCTTCACACTCGTGTGACACCTCGGAGCTTGCTTTTGGCACAGAGAGGGGTGACGTCACAATCATCCGCTTCCTCCAGCCTAAGTTGCAACTGTTCCACACTAAGACGCCCGATGCCATCAATTATTACTTTTGGATGGTAAACCTCGCTCTAATACAATACTTACACAGTCATTCACATAATTTGAAATAAGGGAAGAATCATGATTGCTTTCGGGCTTTTCGAGGCAATGGTGGCCCAGCGTTAACAGTCCCGAACTTCCGACTCACAAGTTGTGTTGTATTCGAACTCGCGACGGGCTCGAATTCAGGTAGGTGCTTTACCAATGCTCACAAAACGGTGTAGAAAAACATCGTGAGGAAACCGGCATGTCCTAGAACCAGAAATTCGAAGACGATTTAACATCTACAAATTGACACTGGGCTCGCTCTTATAACCCACTCCCTCTCACAGAAAGGAGATCTGTATTCCAGCAGTGGGAACGCAAAGTTCCTAACATTTTAGGCTGATATGCATGAATGCTTCCAATAATCTTAAGTACAGCATTGTCTGTTCATAAACTACAGGCTAGGACTTTAGTTAGAGCAGCAGCAAATGATGTTAACCTCTTTATCCCGGATACCTACTTTATGCTCGCATTGTTTCAAACGATTCAGAGCCTTATTTTATCATACAAATAAGGTTAAAGTTAGCTGGTACGCGGCGAACCAAATGTGGTATTCCAGGGACTTAGAGGTATCACTTTGTGAAGGGCATGTTCGTGTTTCAGTGTGTGGGCCCTGTGTTGGAGTCACAGGTCGAGATAAGAGTTACCATGTTTTCCATCACGTATATCTTAGTAGCAGCCCGGAGTTCGGAGGGTCACCTTCTGTTACATGGGACTTAAACATAACTGACAAAATGTGAATATATTAGTACACATCCAGGCTTAGCATGAGAACCGTAGGGAAGCATTACTAGAGTACTTTAGGTACGACTCTGCCAAATGTCTTGACGCGGAGTCAGGCTCAAAGAGGTAGCACGCAGTAAACGCGCCGGTTGTGGGATCAGCTACATTTGGTGATGGAGCCCTGATAGACATGGCGGGCTGATATAAGATGAAGGTAGGGCGAATGTACAAGTTTTTCCCGTGCTCCCAATACATGTTACTAGAAAGAACAGTGGGGCTTTATACAGTAGGAGTCCGAAGTAACCCTCCGCTCTTTCCAGACGAAGAGCATCCACGAGGAATTTCTGACATCAAAAAGATACAAGATATTTATTTTGCTAAAACATGAGTGTACACATAAATGCAAGATGTTACATAAAGTTCGGTCAAGTCGCTGTCATGTTTTGCCATAATAGCGTACAAAATATAAATGATTAAGAAAAAAAAAATCATCACAACACTATTTACTCATTCATATCATACATGCATTAATTCATTTATCATCATGCATTATTTTGCATTATTTAACAACAATTATTAACGGTCAAAAATTTCTGATTTCCATAATGTCAAAATTGGTTTGTTACATAAATAATCATAGTCTAATACAAATTTAATATTACAATACAATCAAAAATAAAATAATTCAAATATGTCAAAGTATGTTACTTAAATAACTAATAATAAATGAAAATAGTCCATGTTTGTTTTACAAGTCAGTGTTACGATAGTTTATCAGTCAAAAACTCGTTAATGCTGTAATAAGCTTTCTCTAACAAACACTTTTTCAACATTTTTCTTAATTTTAAGGCTGAAAAAGATAGACCTCTGCCTAAATGTTCGTGAGTACAGACGTAATGTTATGTTCATTGCGAATATCGGTTCCAGGAGTTGCCGTCCCCCCCTCACTCATCGTACTGCTTCATCACCCGCTGGCGGCGGGTCCACTCGCGCTCAGTCAAACGCGTGTCGTTCAGCCGCGGCGGCGTCATCCTCGTGACGTGCTCTCACGACGCCAGCGCCAGCGTGCGCATCAGACATGTGCCCGGAAAGATGGATGACTACGTCTTCAAAGTTATGAGGGTAAATACATACGAAATATTTATTTTAAAAAAGAAAATGTTTAATTCAACGGGCGTTCACGTGATGAAATTGTTATGGAAATATATAGAAATTTTGAGACTTTTTTTTTTGGGGTTATTGACCGCTGTTAGTTTTGTAACTTCATTTTTTTGAGTTGAGATTTTGTTTTACACGTTAAGATATCAAAAACTCGAAGCCTTTCTGCCTGCTGGCCTTGTCTGTGAAGTTTACACAAAAATAAACAGATTTTTTACACTGATTTTTCAAATGAGTAATACAGTTGATGACTCCACAAAAAAACGACAATTTTTGTTTGTTTCATCTTGTTTAGTTGTACAAATATCTTGAATATTTTCTAGAATTCAGTTTTACATTTCAGGGCGTCACTTGTTTCCACATAGTCTCAGCACTGCACCTAGTGGCGACAGGCGGTTGCGATGGCGCGGTGCGGCTGTGGCAGCCATGCGCCCGGGCACCTTTCGCCACGCTCGTCGCCCCCACCTCACCAGCCATACTTGACCTCGCCATTGTAGCAGCCCATGAGCTCGTCATCGCCTATTGTAATAATTGTGTGAGTCGATGTAATTTGGCGCTTTACTTTCTGTAAATAATTTGATCATCACTGCTCTCAAAACGGTGAAAGAAATCGTGGGAAAACTGGCATGTCTTAGAACCAAAAATTCGAAGACATGTGACATCTATCAACCCGCACTGGGCCCGCGTGGTGAATTACGGCCAATCTCCCTCTCACTGAAAGGAGGCCTGTGTCCCAACAGTGGGAACAATATAGGCTGATGTTGATGTAATTTGGTGCTGGACGTAAAGAATAGCAACAATCCATTTCTTTTCATGGTTGTCGTAAAAGGCGACTAAGGGACTTACTAGAGAATGGGCAGCAGCGTTCTCTGTGCATTCTACCACCATAAAGCGATCGCCAACCCGCCTGCCAAGCGTGGCGATTATAGCAAAACCTCAAATTTTTTGGAGAAGGCCTATGTCAAGCCGTGGACGTGTTTCGGCTGAAATGGCTGTGTGTAATGAATTTAAAGTAAGTTCCCTTCTAATGGCTTATATCGCAATATACACGTTTTCTTTATTTTTAACTTCTGTACATTTTGTGGCATTTAGTCCATGCTAAATGTATTTTCTTTCAACAATGGCCTTTTTCTCATTCTGCTTGAATTAAACAAATCATACATAACGTAACTTTACGATACATAGCTGTGGTAAAACATCCAGTTGGATATGTATACGGCTACCCATTGTAATTCAATCACTGTCAAATCGATATTCATTATCCTCCTGAGACCCAGATATTTTTCGGGCCGAATGAAGAGTGACCCAAAGTACTAATAGTATCACAAACTAGACTATACCGGGTAGACCCATACACAAAAGTTACGATATTTTCTTTACTGTTGGGTATTTCTTCTCTATATTTTAAATGGCCAAACGAATGAATAAACTAACCTCAAGTCAGTGCTACCATACTGACAAACATATTTACAGATCGACCAAAGACAATTTCCTGATCTGGCGCGCAATTTGAAAGTATTATCTTACAATTAGTTCAAATAATTTGTCCTAATACTAGTACGCGGGAACATAGTTCAGTAAAAAATAAATAAAGCCTGGGCCTATCCGACATAGTGATTTTGTTCTAAAAAAATCACGCGGTGTCTCAGGAGGTTATACCACCCCTAGCTTATATTATGGACTGACAATCTCAAAAGGTGGCTGGGAATTTCTAGAGTATGCAAAAGGCGGAGGATAGGGTGTTGTGGCGCAATATAGGAGAGGCCTATGACCAGCAGTGGACTGCGATAGGCTGAGTTGATTGAGCAATACCCTTCTAAATTATTCAGACTCTGATTAATAGTGTGCAGGTCTATATAATGACAATTAACACAAAAATATTTTCAAAAAAGTTTTTATTTTGTGGCTTTAATGTACGAATAATACTTGGCAAGGTATACCCTATCCAATGAAAAAAGAATGATCAAAATCGGACTACTCTGTACAAAGTTATGCGTGGTTATACATTACAATCAATGAGTTAACAATCAATCATCCCCTGTTTTCCGACCCTTAGGGTTCAATTTGTTTTCTAAATTTATATGAGACCACCCTCGGAGTATACCCTTTCCAATACAAAAAAATTATCACAATCGAACTACTATGTAAAAAGTTATGCGTGGTCATACATTAAAAAAAAAAAATATATATACGCGTCGAATTGATAACCTCCTCCGTTTTTTTCGTCGGTTAAAAAATAGACCTACTTTCTACAGTACAGTACAGCTATTAAATTTTATGTTCACGTTATCATTTCTGATGAACAGACGGTGCACATTTGGGACTTGTACGAGGAGTGCCTGCTGCAGACCATCAAAATCAAGTTTCCGTTCCTGGGTGTCCTTGGCAAGAAGGTCGAGTTTGGCCCCTATTGTATACATCCTGGTGAGAAAATCATTTCCTATCTTCTTGGGTCAATTTATAGGGTTCCGTACCAAAATAGTAAAAAGGAACCCTTATGGTGAGTCTCAGTCTGTCTGTCCAGACGGACAGATAGTACGGACGGACAGTATTATTTGCAAAAACAAAACATATTTTACACGCTTTATATTAGCTTCACTTGTATGTTTGTATATTTGTATGTTTGTTTGTAGCCGACTCCTTATAGCGCGATTTTGACCCACTTGAAACGACCAGGGTGCTTACTCTCGAATATAATTCCAATAGATCGACATTGGTCAAACGTCAGTTGGTTGAGTTAAACGTCAGGGATTGGCTAGACTCAGTGAGTCCAGCCAATCACTGACGTTTGACTGACAATTCCAATGTCGATCTATTGGAATTATATTCGAGAGTAAGCACCCAGATTTCATTCAAACTTTGCACACCTGTCAAGGACCGATGACAATGCAATAATTTCATAAATTTGTGCCATTATCCTTGCCAGGGTTACCAGGACAGCAAAAAAACTGTCTTCGAAAACTACGCTGACATACGTCTCAAAATTCGAAACACCCTAAAATATAGAAAATAAATAATAGTTTAAAAAAAACTATAAATACGCTTCCATAGAAAATCAAACTAAAAATTAGAAATAAAAAAACTAAAAATTATTTTTTATTACTTTCTTATTTGCAAAACAGATGGGGAAAGGTCATCTAAAACTATTCCAAATTTCAAGTTGATAGTATTAGTAGTTCTTGAGATATCCAGTTGTGACAGACGTCTGTCTGTTTTTGACAGTTTTAGATGACCTTTCCCCATCTGTTTTACAAATAAGAAAGTAATAAAAATATGTTTTGTTTTTGCAAAAGGGACTGAACGTGGTTTTTAAAAGACCGAAATGGGGCTACTAGGGCATGTGGGGTATCATTTGAGAGTTGACGTTTGATGACAAATGTAAATGATGGCGGAGATAAAGGGGCCCTTTATTATTTTTTATTTAATTCTTATAACATAATGTTCGGATTTTAAAAGAGACCATACCGACTCTTTTTATTAATAATGAACCATCGTCTGAAATGATGACGATAACAAATATTACATATTAAAAAGATACCTTTATAATATTATTATTTGTTTCCACTCACTAACTATAAGCTTAGTATGAAGCCTATCCTGCACCCTCGGTTGACTAGAAAAGAATGCCCAAGACATTAAATCCAGCTTTGTACCTTTGTAGTGCACAAAGTTTAATAAATAAATAAACATTTTATCGCCAAGGATTGAGTAATGACTTCTTCTCAGGTCCAGTTCGTAAAGAAGAAGAGGAAGAGGAATCTATAGCAGACGAGCCAATAATGATGTCTCGCCGAGCGTCCAGCGTGTACCAGGGCTCCACCGGCGGCCTGATGCTGCAGCTCGACAACCAAGATGATTGGGACAAGAAAGGACTCGAACATGAACCGTCAGTAATTTTATTTATGTTTCTGTATTTTCGTAGTGCAATAACTAAGTTGCTACCTGACTGTTCCAGGAAGACCACGAGATGGTCCCACAGGGTCTTATTAAAAACATTTTTTTTTCTTTAGGCCATCTAACCTGTTTTTATATTAGGACCCGAAAACATATAGAATGCAGTTATTTTTACGAAACTGAGAACTAAGTCCGGTGTTAAGTTGTTATTTTTGTGATAAGAACTTCCCCAAATCGAAATTAAGTTGGCTCCGTAAAAACTGGCCACGAGCTTAGCATTATTCATTATTCGCGAACATTAAGAATATTTTTCGAGTGTAACTATATATGTAGTAGGTACGACTAAAAGTAAAAATATAATATACACCTAATTGGACAAGATATCCAAATAAGAGTTTTCGATTCAACTCGCTTATGGTTGCGTAGTAATGAGAAAATCTAATTTCGCCAGCGCGCTTTTGTCTACAAGCCAAAACACATAAACACGTTACGACATTGCAACGTGATTAGAGATGGGCACTGGATAAATACTCAGAGGACAAATACTCGAGTTTTTATCTGAAACGGATAAATACTCGTTTTTACTCATTTTTATCGGATAAATACTCAAAATGATGGATAAATATCTTTTTTACGCATCGGATGATTATTTTAAAATGTTAATGGCTTTTATTGTTATTTAGGCTTTCCAAAATACTACGTTATTACATTTTTAGTTGTAATGTCAATTGCCAGGGCTGTAATTGTGTCAGGAGGCCAAACGTCTATAATAGAGCATGCTCTTTAGACACAATTTTAGAATCTTTCTTTGTAGAGAGTGTAGAGAATTGCTACATAATTGAACATCTCTGTGAAGAGCTTCTAAAAGTCAAGAAAAATGCGGCGAAGACAAGTTTATTGTTGTTGTTTGCCAACGCTATAAATATGCAAAGGGCTTTTCAATTAGTTAAAAGGTGTTGAGTCTTTAAACTGCGCAGCACACACTATTAATTTGCTGGCTCATGGTGTCCTGAAATGCGGTAGTTTCAAAAATTCATAAACTATACAGATATGATAAAATATATAAAAACAATTGTTTGTCTGTAAAGTCGGTTTACGGACGATAATTTTACGTGGTAGCATCTAAGTCTCTTCTACTGCGACGCATCGACCGATGGAGTGAAAGAGAGATAGATGCAGCACAAGTCTAACGCTTAGGCCGATCGTGCCTCTCTATTGCTTGTTTCGCGCTCTCGCTTGCACTCTCGGTGCAGGCAGAACGTGACAATGAGTCATGTTTTTTCGAGCGTGCAGCCAGCGTTCATCGATGTTCATCGATTCCACACGTGCCTCAAAGAGATGTCAGCACATATTGAAGGGGTCCGCGAGCACCGATGCCTGCCAGAGTTGCGGATCTCTTTGAAAGAGGTACTGTGGCCCTGGCACAGGCAACTGAAGAAACACTAAAGTTACTGACTAAAACCCACCCGGGGTTTTAGTCAGTAAAAGTCTGACACGCTTTCATATTGGCGATAGCAATGGTGGGCCGGTGGTATCAGCCGTGACTTACGACTTGTAGGTCGTGGGTTCGCGCTGCTCTCAAAACTTTACATTGATCGCTGAATTCACATCCCACATGTCAACAACCTCGCAAGCCAAGTCAGGATACTTGATTTCTTTATCTTTCACGAGGTAGTTTTTTTTTATTATTACCATGCTTTAAGCGTTACTTAAATAGTTTCTGCCTACCCCCATGGGTGAAAGGTGAGTTCATGTATGCATGTGAAAAAAAATGTCCAAATGTATAATTTTATCGAACTTTGACAATTATTGACGAATTGAATTCATGATTGAGTGAAATTATTGTCAATATCGGCATTTTGTAATTGTTAAAATGATTAATAAGGTACGATATCAATCTACATTGCTGCCGATTCTGTTGTACACCGAACTAAACTATCTCTAAAATTCCTTACTTTTGGCTATGAGAATTGTAACGCGATTTTTTCTCAAAAAAAAAGAAAGTTTTTCACGAAATGATCGACTAAAAACGAATTTGACAATCAACGTGGTTTTTTTTTCTTTTGGTTTCGCAACGTGGTACTTGTGTGCGCTACGCAATTAATGTTTTAGAGACAAAGGCGCGCGCAAGGAGGCAGCTTGGACGTGTTTTATATGGAACTTTTCACTTTTTGTTGGAAAAATAAAAAAAATATTGCCCACGTGTTGAGATTTAAATGTTCCGGGGTTTCATAAAGGGGGTCGAAAATTTCATTATTTTTGCGATAGGTCATGACCCCTAGAACCCCCCCTCTCGGACCGCGCCTGGACATAGGCCTCTCCCATGTTGCGCCACAACACCCTGTCCTCCACCTTACGCATCCATATTCCCATCCAGACCGACGACTTAAAGACAGTTTCTTTAAAGATACTTTCTGGGGTAGCAGCCACTTTCCCGGTCCACCTGGTTGGGCAAGAAATGTGCTTCATACCGCGCCATAAAAAAAATGTTGTTTGTCAGTGAGTACAGTCGCTACAACCGGTGCGAGGTACTGGTGTCGTGCTGCGACTTCGTGTGCACGCTGCGCCTGGCGCCGGCCGCGGGCCCCGTGCTGGCGCCGCCCGCCGACACGCTGCGCGCGCGCCGGCCCTCCGCCTGGGACCTGCACGACTACCCCGCTACCAGCAGTACGAGCTTTTATACACCGTGACATTTTAGTCGTCTTACAAAGTTTGTCCACTCAATGTAGTCGACATAATATACCTCTAGACGTGATTAAATAAATGATAAAACCATTAATTAGGATAACAGGTACTAAAAAAAAAAATGCCATTATGAAACATCCTGTTAATAATATTTACGTATCAGACGGTAAAGAACATACTTACCCAGCGCACGAGTCAACTAGATTATTCCATCTCCATTTTCCATGAGACATATATCAATTTCAAACTACGTCATGCGTCATCATAATGAATTATATTTTTATTTTTTAGTTATTCAAATTTTTTTTTTTTTTTTTTTATGGGTTTGTAGTAGTCATCGTTATTATAGGTTTCATCACGTTACGCCCCATACCCCCCGACTCTTGCTCAACGAAGTGCTAACCCACGATCCTGTAGCTATAAATTCGTCCGTAAATAATAATAATTCAGAACTAGCCCGTCTCTTGCTGCCCTATACCAGTGACGCCCCAAGCCGAGGTATTATTATTACACCCACAGGGGGTGCCCTTAGGTATTAGTAGCCTTGGCTGGCGGGCTTAAATTTATTTAAGGAATCCCGGTTGAGTAGTTACGACCGTTTAGGTCAAATACGAGATGTATTTTCAAAACAGCTTCTCTCAATCGATTGCCTACCCAAGAAGGCTGCTGTAGACAAAATTTGTCAAAGTGGGGGATTACGGACTCATCCAATACCCAGTGCGAGTGCGGTACCTACGTCTGATCAGACCATGCCTCACTTGCTGGAGTGTCCCAAGTGCTCGTTCACCTGCACCTCAGATGATCTTAAAAATGCCACTGATGCCGCAAACAACGTGGCCTCTTACTAAGCTCAAACGATATAGGTAGTATAAAAAATAAAAAAAAGTTTTGTTGTTTCTCATACAATTGTTACATAACTTATAATTGAGGCAATCCCAATAAGTTATAAGAATACTTGTGATGGGGTTACCTCGCAACTTCCCATGTGTTCCCAGCTACAAATGTTGAGACATAATTAAAAGAAAAAAGTTTAGTTACTAGGATTTTACAAAATTGTTGAAGTATGGTCAGGTATGTGTAGTGTTCGTGTATGTGTCATATACACATGTGTGGGCTGGATGTGTGGGTTGAGTGGGTGTAAGTGTGTGTTAATGGTTGAATAGCTGATGTATGTTATGGTTGGGGACAGTATAAAGTGTACGAGTACCATCGACACGAAAAGAAGAATTAGCTTCACCTGTATGTTTGTATGTAACTATGTTTGTAACCGACTCTTTTGGACTTGATTTTGACACACTTCAAACGGTCACATTTCATTTAAGCTTTGTAGGCTTTTCGAGGACCGATTACATCCTTGCCAGAGTTACCAGGATTGATTAACCGGATAACCGTGTTACTGACAGCTTCATCTACGACACCACGGCTGCGACCGTCGCCGTCACCGATGCCGACCCCGCAACTGCTGTCGCCCTCCACGGCAGAATTCCCGCTCACAGACCTTGATACACTGCTGGAGAACGCAGGTGGGTCTTACTTCTATGTTTTTGCTTTCTTTACAGTACAGTCATTTATTTACTGACCAACAACGCATAGTTTAAACCCCTTTTAACATGAGGGTTTTTAACATCATAGCGCGTAGGTTTGTGCGTTGTTCAAGGGAGTTAAAAACAACGGTCTTTAGAGCTTATTGTACATGCCTCTTCACGAGCTGTGCAATAATGCGTTCTGGGCAGTGTCGGGGCTGCCCCACCAAGGCAAGAGTTCGGGGCAGCGCCAACACCATCCTGGCAATGATAACCAACACACTGGATTGGCCATATATCCGGCAATGCTGCGGCAGACGTATTTTTTATCTTGTAATTGTTTGTTTTTGTCTGCGCTTGTTGGAGGCTACAGATCAGTTGTTTGTACAAATTTCCAAAAAATATAGCTTCGTTTAATTGTCTTAATGTACGTGTCCCAGGGTCATTAAAATATATATTTTTTAAGTTTGTTATGTTCTTTAGTGTTCAATATTGATACCCAACATGTGGATAAAGCTGGCAATAGCTAGCTAATTGAATTTGACTCTATATAACGGAAGAGCACTTAGTAAGATTTTTAGAAAATTCATCCCCTCCAGAATGCAGGTTAAATGAAACTTACCAAAAAACACCGCGATCTATCTCTGCTGCTATCTGATTTTTTTTAAACGGGCTTTTCGGCGTTTTTCAACCTTACAGACCACCCTCCACCTACTAGGCTAGCAAAAACTTTCAGAAATTAGTTTAATACGAAGTTACACAAAATCGAAAACCTAGTAGATATCTACAGCAAAAATTTAGTTCTCCAGAATCCGCCTTTTCGGCTCTCCTGTAAAATTTAGTTTTATGCAGATCATATCAGACTTATATTTTTGATTCGACATATTTGTTCATTTTTGAAACCCTTTATTCTTGTACCTAATAAGTGCGTAAGATCTTTTCCAACGCAGGACTACAAGGTATTTTGGAGAAGGACTTCGTGCTGATGCAAGGACTGAAGAACGACTTGAACAGAAAGCTAGCCGAAATGGAAGCAAACAAACAAGTGGTAAGACAATAAAATTGACAGTTTAGTTTTTGAATGTTTTGACTATGAGTTAGAATTACTTGACTCTACATTTTATTCACGTTCTCTCAACGCCATCTACACACGCCAAAAATGGTTACAAATACCGCCATCTAACGGCAATTGAACATAACTAACATAGTTGTCTTTAATGGAAAGTAGATGGCAGTAGTAAGTCGTTACTAAAATAACGTGTGACGAATTTTATCTTGTTAGTATCGCCATCTACGGATGGATAGCAACACTAATATGGTGTTAGTTCATTTCAAGTAATTCTCATTTCGGCCACACACAATAAAACATCGTTCCGTTTCTGTCTTTTGAAGATGCCAGTAAAAGTAGTTCAATATAGTACAGACCGTTTACAGTTTGTTTACTTCTGAAAGCAGTAACCGAATCCAACAGCAACCTTATTTTAACGATAAGATCACTATGATATTAATAGAGTTCTTAGTGGCAACAGCCAAAAAGCAATCTTATTTTAATGAGCGAAATTATACGTAAAAGTATTTATCGAATGGCTCCAGTTATTTACAATAAAATTCCTCGACCGATAAAAACAATATTGACATGTTTAAAAAGAACCGGAAACAATTTTTAATTTATAAATGTTAGTACTCCACAGGTGAGTTTATGGAGGACACCACTGATATTTAGTATGTTACAATCATAATAATGATTTTATTCTCCTCATTGGTTTAGATGTTGTTAAAATGTATGTTTCCTTATTTTCAGACTTACGAATATTTTAAGTTGCACTGTCTTATATTCTTGTGCTTATGTTTACATTATTACCTATCATACTGATATTGCTAATTGTGTAGAACTGTATGTAGGTGTTAATTGTGTGTTAGGAATTGTGTGTTAGTATATAAGTAATTGAATTATTTTTATTTTTATTGTGTGTCTATGATATCGACACAACTAACTTTTAGTTTTATTTGTATGCTCTCGGGTAAAATGTAGCGAACTCTGCATCTTCTTATAACATCCTATTGTAATTTTTAACCTACATTTACAAATAAATGTGATTTGATTTGATTTATAATTTTCTTACGTTTTTTTACAATTTGCAGTTCGGTGTCAGGTTCAATGTAGATTAAAGCTGTGATACGCGACCGTCACAAATATAATTAAATTCATCATCAATACAATCATCTAAGTTCCTTTAAAGCCATTTAATGACTTTTTATGAAATAGTCATTGTCGAGTACTAGGATGTCCTCAAGATATAATAGAGCTGTTGGAAGAGGCATAAAAAATGATTCAAGGAGAGCGGCACAGAAAAGAAGTAAAAGAAGGAAAGAAGGGCTAGGCTAGTATAAAATCTAAATCAAAACGCATATAAAACTAGCCTATAGGTACTCTGACTGGATATACCTACCTATTAAATGAAAAAGTCACTTTGATTCGTATTTGTCAGGATTTGTTCTCACACAACCTCACGCATGAGAGGCGAAGTCTTAAAAACTGGGCTCCGGTTTTTTATTAGACTTATTCCACGATCAAACGAACGTCAAAATATTGTGGTGGGATTTCTTTACACACTGGATTTTCTAAGCACTGTTTAGCGCCAAGAGTTTAAAATCGAACAGTGTACCTATATTTCGACGCGGTGGGGTGCATTTTGTTGGATTCTCATTTCTCTGTTCAACACCGAAAGTTGACATTCCAATGTGCGGTAAATTTCCGTCGCGATATATTTAAGTCCTTCCAAACTTGATTTTATATGTGTGTTTACAGATGTCAAACGCCGTGTCTGCAGGTGCGCCATACTTAGCGCTGAAGACATACGACCCCACTCGAGTAGAGCCCGTCGATGAGATGATAGAAGAATACAAAAGAGTCATGAGGTTCGATTTTCTTCTGTTCTTTTTCTAAATTCAACTCAATCAATCAGTACTTCTTGAACGTAAAAATTAACATAAGACAGTCTCCCAAAATGTCCACACATCACTAGGTACTACCTAGTGCTGAAGCTGGGAAGAAGTGGCGCAACAAACTCCCCAGCAGCACAGCTGTCTATTATGTTAGAAGAAAGAACTGGATCCTATACATTACGAAACACAAAAACAAACAAACTCACGTCTTTTTCCCATGAGGGAAGGCAGAAACTACGGAACGCCACCTGCTACAATCTCTATACACTCCTTTTGCCTCGTTTAGGTTCATACAATTGGTCATACACACACGCCGGTTGCGAGTAGTACGCACATGATCTTTCTGAAGAACATCACCAACAAGGTCACACATGTCCTCCTAAGGCGTCCCCTCCCGGCGTTTCCACAAACACAAGCCATTACAATCAAATTTTGATTTGATTTGATTGATTGCTTCTGCCCGCGACTTCGTCCGTGACAAATTTTTACTCCCCTGACCCTTCTCGTCGCATCGAATTGCTTGCCAATTTTCGTACATTTCTCGTTGCTGCTCCACTCCTTTTGTTTGTAGCGTGATGTTATATAGCTTATAGCCTTTCTCAATAAATAGGCTAGCCAACACAAAAATAATCTTTTAATTCGGATCAGTAGTTCCTGAGATAACCGCGTTCAACCAAACAAACAAACTCTTCAGCTTTATAATATTAGTATAGATGATGACTGATACCTGAAACTTGATTTCAGATTATTCCCGGGATCGAGCGTTGCTGGCACTCCCACTGGCAGCGAAAAATCTACACCAAGGCATAGCAAGTCACAGATTACGAAATAGTATGGTTTTGCAAAGACAGTGGCGACATCTACAACACTACAAACGAACTACGCAAGTCACTGACGTCATTCAAATCCTGCATCGCGCAAGCAGAGTTTACCGAGCATTATTCAAATGTACAGAAAAACACTTCTTATAAAGTACTAGCTTCCGCCAGCGGCTTCGCCCGCGTGAAAATTCAACCCCCCAATTCACCCTCTTAGGGATGGAATTTCAAAAAACCCTTTCTTAGTGGATACCTACTCTTCACAAAGAACACACCCTCCAAATTTCATGTCTCTAGGACCAGCGGTTTAGGCTGTGCGTTGATATATCAGTCAGTCAGTCAGTCACTCAGGACTTTGAATTTTATATAATATATAGATTAATAAACCTATTTATCAAAATAATTTATTTTGTGGCCGATTCGCCGCGTCAGATATACCCCTGTTATGCGCGATGGTTTGTGTTGGTATGGTTTTGTAAAGATTTGGGGCAGGAATGCTGTATAGGACGCGAAATAAAAGGGTTATACGGGAGTGGGGAGAGGGATAGGTGAGATAAGGGCCTGGTGGTTTTAGTTGTGTCTATTTCATAAGGAATTAGACCAAACACGGGGTGGCAACCTTGTGGAGGTGAATACGCCAGACTTGCCTTGAGGATCGACACGACACGACATCAGTGCTCTCCCTCTAGACCCCGCCACCCTGCCGTCTCTGAGGGAGGCGGCAGAGTAGGCCTGCTTCTATACTATCAAACAAAGCAAAGCATGTCGTTGTGCAACCGCAAAAGCATAAATACAGACCCTCTTTCCACACATCTGCAATTACCACCGTCGTCTACGTTTTACCTGACCTTTCTGAAGAACATCACCAATAAGGTTACTACGTTCTCCTAGGGCGTCCCCTTTCTGCGTGGCCAGTCATATCTGCCTTGTAAATATTTTCTGTTAGCCGCTCTTCATTCATCCTCTCAACATGACCATACCATCCAAGAATACAAATTTTGAATTTTTGGTATGTTAGTAGTAAGTATAATGAAAAAAAGGCCATCCATGATCTGCGTTCTTGTTTGAGCTCACCAAATATGCAAGTACACGTGGATTCTCGTTTGCATAGATAACAGGTAATCTAAAACAACAAAATATTTTAAAAAAAACATGATAAATTGTTTTGCACACCAAAATTTTCTCAAACAAACAACTCCAGCAATCAAAAACTGAAAAACGTCAGATGAAAAACAAAATTCTTTATCTTTAGATAATATAAAACAACGTCGCTTCCCGCATCTGGACGTTTAGATCTTTTAAACTACGTAACTATTTTAATGAGGTTTTCATCAATAGGGACAAGATGAGGATGATGGGGATTCTAGAGGAGCCCCTTTTCTTTTTTCTTGGGTGGGAAATCATCAAATGACGTCTTCCACTCTGGGTAGAGGAGAAGGGCGTGTCAGACTTTTACTGACTAAAACCCACCCGTGTTTCTTGAGTTGCCTATGCCAGGGCCGGGTAAAAAAGAGAATTAAAGCTAAATTTGCAACACGCAGACATGCCAGTGGGTGAGTGAGAGTGTGTGAGTGTGAGAATG
The DNA here is from genome assembly GCA_947507805.1 of Aporophyla nigra. NCBI lineage: Eukaryota > Metazoa > Arthropoda > Insecta > Lepidoptera > Noctuidae > Aporophyla > Aporophyla nigra. The sequence goes on along the minus strand of OX382315.1, from coordinate 15,885,056 downwards.
TGAATTTGTGTGAATGTAAGAGTAAGTGAATGTGAGTACGAATGAATTAGAGTGTATGCATGAGGCTTAGAATGGTTCAGGCATTAGGGGGGGTTATATTTACTCCAGCTCTATGTCATCGTCAGTAAGTGAAGTTATCCAATTTCTTGCAATAGTTTTACATTCTATTCGTATTTTTAGTACAAACGTAAATCTCTTTGTTAAGTCTATTTTATAGCTGACCTGTTTTTTGTACTATATAAGCGTGAACTTGGTTCTAATTTGGCGAACTTCCGCTATTAAATCATTTCGTCTTTTGAAGGTTATCATAAAAACACGAACGTGTTCAATACATTACATGCACTCTGCGCTAGTCATGCGTAACTAACTAGTACAACTACATGAAGTGAAACTGACTAATCAAAGCCAGATTTAAATAAGATTAGGTATTAGCACGAGAGACCATCAATGTTTTTGGTTTGTAAATTGTAGTTTATCATAATTTAGATACTATAATTTGTTTCGCAATGTATATTCCTAAAACCAGCAGTCCATGTTTTTGCCTGTCTGCCTCTTTTCCTTTTACCGTCGCGTGGTTACCATTCTGTTATAATTTTTGTCCATCTCCATTTGAACTGTCTTAGTTTATTATATATCTACCACTTTGGAAATGGATCTTATTTCTTCTGCTCTTTTGCGATTTTTAATCTGTCATGAAAAATTGTTTGCTTTTGAATATTTTTTTAAGTGACTAATACCTTTTCCATGTACAAGCAATTTTTCTTTGTATTTCCATGTCTGATGGATCTCTGAATGTAGTTGTCCTAAATATGTATAACTCTTTACGTATTCAATAACTTAATCATCTACTGTTCGTACTTCTGCTGGCCTTGGTTTTACTGAATTACTTCTAGATAAATGTTATTATTCTGTTCAGGATTTCCTAAATGATACATCTTAATAACCTATTTTGATAACTTGTGTAATAATTATTGTGTTTGCATGCCAACAAGGCAGAATGTACATGGTTCTTTATTATGCTATTTACGATCCTATTTGTATGTACCTGCATTCAAAGCAAATAAAGTATATTCTATTCTATTCTTAGCCAGCTGTTGCACATATAATAGCTGCAAGACTAAGTCTTCCGCTAACGTTAGGTGGTAAAGTTGCCCGTCGTCGACATTTATACCAACATATTCTTACTCAAGATCCCTGAATACACTTTCCAGAATTGCTGACGAAAGTTTTGGAGATAACAGGTCTTCTTGTCGTAGACTTTTAGCTATTGGGAACTCTTCACCAGCTTTTTCTAGTTTTATTTGTGTGATGCTCTTAGTACATATATATTTTTATTTATGCGTATTCATTGTATAAAATCAAATTCTTCTAACTACACAGATAGCTGTGCTGCTGGAGAGTTTCTTGCGCCACTTCTTTTTCCCAGCTAGAGCACTAAGAAGTGGTGAAGGGTGGGCGTTTTGGGGGGACTGTCTTATGTAATTATGACGTTCAAAAAGAGCTGATCCTCAGCCTAATTTGGAGAAATGACTTTTGATTTGATTGTATGTAGTTTAGGGGTCTCCTTGCTGAAGCATTTCAGAGTGTTTAATTGAATCAAATGCATTGCTAAATTCCACAAATACAATATACAACGCTTAACGCTTTATTTGTATGTATGTTAGTCTGTAAGGTATTTATGATATGGGTCTATGTAGCCCGAAATAAATTGATTTGATTTTACCTTATTTTTGGGTTTTTTCTATTAAATGTTTTATGACATGAGTAAGACGTCCACTGCTGGACATAGGCCTCCCGCAATTTGTGGGCTTTGCCATAATCGCCACGCTTGTTAAGTGGGTTGGCGATCGCAGTATGTTGGTAAAAGGAATAGAGAACGCTGCTGCTCATTCTCTAGTAAGTCCCTTAGTCGCCTTTTACGACACCCACAGGGAGAAATGGGATGGTGTTATTCTTAAATACGTCCGATATCACACGGATGAATGACGAGTGTTGTTTTTATTAAGTAAATACGTACCTACTATGTATGACCATATAAGTCACAAAATTCAATGTCATTAAAACCTCGAACTTGACCGCTTGTTATTAGGCTGATTTGGCAAACAGCACCGCCACATTAATTAACATTGTATTTTATTATCTACCTTATCGTATAATCACGCTATCATTAAATTTGACGTAATCTTATTTTAATTCAGGAACCGTGATTTGGTTACATTACGTCGGTAACGTCTTTACGAACGAACCTGTACCGCAGCGCTTATCCGAAATAAACTCAAAATAGGAATAATTCTTCGGTAAAATGTTCGCGACTATAAAATTTGGGAAGGTGAACAACGAATTAACGAAGAGGCTGTTCGAGGCCCGTGCAGTGACATTGATTCTGAAGAAACAGTTCTCACAGAAAGACGTGAATGTGGATGAATTTTTCAAATTCTACAGTGATAACAGCTATCACGACGATAGATACAAGCCGCTGGCCGGGAGTGACTATGACAGGTTCCTGAGCACGCGGGCATCGAGGAGAGAACCAGCGCTGACGAGGCAAATCAGTGAGTATTGTACCTACCTACAAAGACCATACACTTGAGGAAAAGTTTTCTCTAAAAGCAGTTCCTAAGACGATCACATAAAACCAAACCAACCTAACTAAATACCAGGAAATCATGAAAAGAGAAGCGGTTGCGACTGCTAGACTAACGAAGAATAAACACATGATAAAAATAGATATATTTGTCTATTAATATAAGTATATTATTCTATAATATTTGTAGATTCCAATGATTCATCTACGAGAATTTACTTGAATGAACAAAAATAAGTTCAGTATACCTATGTAGTACTAGCTTCTGCGCGCGACTTCGTCCGCGTTAAATTTCTTGTTCCCGTCTCGTCGAATCGCCTACCCGTGCGATTTTCCCCGTTTTTGCAACATTTTTCATTACTGCTCTGCTCGTCTTGGTTATAGCGTGATGTTATATAACCTATAGCCTTCCTCAATAAATAGGCTACCCAACACAAAAATATTTTTTTAATTCGGACAGTAGTTCCTGAGATTACCGCGTTCAATCAAACAAACAAACTCTTCAGCTTTATAATATTAGTATAGATTTCGGGTAGCTTGATGTGCTGGCGTCTGTACCTAAATCACGCAATTACACAAGAAACATTTCTTCGGATCATAATATGTATATATCGGAAAGTAAGTTTTTATATTGAAATAAAATTTCAAACTTTGACCGTATAAACCTTCCTCTTGAATCACTCTGTCTATTGATGAAAACAGCATTCAAATCCTTTGTATAGTTTAAAAGATATAAGCGTTTAAAAGATATAGGTGCCGATTCCCTTATTCACAAACTAAACTAAATTTAAGTTCAGTGCATCTTTTTCTTTCTATTTCATTGAGACAGAAGATAAATTTTAGTTTAGTCCTGTCAAATTAATCAGCGCTTGACGTAAGTTGACGTAATTTTAGTAGGCAAGTTTTTAATCACGTCTAAACTTGTATGGAATAGTGACAGGCGCTGATTAATTTGACAGGACTAAACTAAAAAAATTCTTTTGTCCTCTTCTTAATGAAATACAAAGAAAAAGATGCACTGAACTTAAATTTAGTTTAGTTTGTGAACAAGGGAATCGGTACCATAAGCGTATAAACGCAGGAAGCGACTTTGTTTTACACTATGTAATAAAGAATATAATACGATTTCGTCAACAAACATAACTGAATGCATACGTCAGCGATGTGTATAGATATCATATAGTAATTAACTAACACGCCCAGTCGCTATAATTACTCATTTGAAATGCAATTTAGATAATCCGATAATGGGACTTCATTATTTTCCTCGTGGAAAATGTCTACTATCAAAGATTTTACTGACAACGGCACCTCATTACTAAGCGCCCGCTGTTCGTCCCGTCTGTCTATCAGCGGGCTGGTATATCGACGGATGTATCTCATATGAACCGTATTAGGTAGACCAAACGCAAAATATGCGCTCAAACGTAGAGTTGTGGACACGAGCCCATTCTACCTATTAGGTAGACAGTTGAAATTTTCACAGAATGAATATTTCTATTGCCAATATAACAACAAATAATAAAATAAAATAAAGTTAAAAATTAATTCATGAAACAATTTTATGCGGCGTTTTTTGCCTTATGATACGGACCGCTTCTTGGGCGAGTCTCACTCGCACTTGGCCCGGTTTTATTCGTTGAGGTAGCCTGCGAATCTTTTCAAATTTTCTCAAGTTTTTTGCAATCTACAGCTCCGTGTCAGGTATTATGTGGATCACAAATTCACAATATAATTCGCAACCGTAACAAATACGGCTTAAAGGCTTGTTCACCTGCCAGGGTCGCGAGATCTGTTCGAAAGAATTACCGTAGCCCTGGCATATGGGCAACTGAAAGGACACGGGTGGGTTTTAGTCAGTAATAAAAGTCTGACACGCCCTCCCGCTCCACCCTAGAGCGGGTGACGTCATTTGATGATTTCCCACCCGCACAAAAAAAGGCTCGTTCACACAAGCGAGACGCGACGGTGATTTATTAAATATCCGTAGAACAATTTCTATGAAAACGCGCGCGACCGTTCACACAGGGACGACCTGTAGCGCCTGTGTGAACGGCAATCGCCGAATCGCGCGCGACCTTCGCGTCATGCTAGCACGAGCCTTCACATAATTCTAATCATTCAAATTATCAATACGACTCTCTAAGTTCATCATTTAAGAGTTTAAGACACAAGACGTCCACTGCTGAACATGGGGCTCCCTCAAGCACCGCCACTTCGACAGGTTCTGTGCCTCCCGCATTCAACGGATTTCTGTGACCTTCACCAGGTCATAGTAATCCCATTTAATGACATTATTGTGAAATAGACAATCCAATTTGAATTTCACGGATTACCCTAGCTGTTTTGCCTTAAAAATTTTGTTTTTCAATCAACAACCGTGCAAATAATAATAATAATAATATAATAATATGTTAGGACAACCAACACACCGTTATCTGATCTGAATGGTCATTAACCAACCCGTCTGCCCTGATTTAAAATTCTGTTAATATTTATTTATTTCAATGAGTTGAATTCTTTACGATTTACATAAGTGTCCGACATTTAAATGAATATTTATAGCATAGCAGTTACCAATTAAGCATTCATATTAGTGGATTAATAGGTACTTACTAACGAATCGAAATGACTAAATTTAAAAGGATTTAAACTATAGCCTTTACCAGAGATATTATGGAACTCCGTAATTGTAACCGAAACTAAAAATATCCGAATTAAAAAGTATCCGTAACCGTTAGTCTGCGGGTACGAAACTTGCGGCGGCCGGAGCGACGGCGGCGGCGCGGCGGGGCGGCGCGACAGCGATGTAATCAAATGTATTAAAACATTACGCGCTGTGTACGAAACGGGCGATGGCGGAGCGGCGCGATCGAGCGATGCACGGGCGGCGGCAGAGCGGTGGCGGCGCGGAGCGACGAGAACAAACTAGTTTGATTTCGCCGCTCGCGCGGGTATTGTAGTGTTGCATTTTTATGAAAATTTTAGATTCCAGATTACTTCTAATTTTCTGTAAAACATAATCGAATGTCTCTATACTCATTCTTGTGTAATGGTAGAACTTTCTTGAATGACAACGTAGCTCGTAATAAAGTGTAGAAAATTCTCCCAAACTGTGTCGTCGTTGATTTATTGGATGAACACCATCTCTGGGTAATAAAAATTCTCTCATTAGGAGACTGGGCTCCAACAGTTCTCTTCGACGTGAATTCATGTTTATCACAACACTACGTGAGCGCGACTGCGGGGAAGTTTGTTTCGTACACACGCAAGACACCGCTGTCTCATCGCCCCGCGCCGCACCGCCCTGCCCCGCCGTCGCTCCGGCCGTCGCACAGACTGGTATTGGAGTCGAAAAGCTGGCCATTAATCGAAAATCCAAACAGTTAAGCATAACGGTGGCACTTAGTCCCAAAACAGGTAGATAAATGTGACGTCATTTGGCATCATCCCCACTGCAATCGGCTATACCAATCGGGTGTAACAACATTCAGTACGTAGCACTCGCTCGATACGATCGGACTTTGTTCACTGCGTTACCGTACTTCAACACAGTCGCGTTGCACTTTCTTATACTTTAATTGATTTTAGTTGAAATTGTTATTATGGAAGTGACTGAGCAAGGTATTTACTTTATATAGCACCTTTTTTACTTGTTAAATATTGTTACTTTACTGTATTTTTGCCTTCCTAAAAATACATCTAAAAATTAGTGCACTTTTTCATAAGTTTTAACTTAAATTGATATTTTAAATACATTACACTCATTATTACTGCATCAAAGTTATGTCATATGATAAATTAGAATGTCTTTTTTCACATACGACTTTCAAAGTTTTCCCGAGTTTTCCCCAAAAAGAATAAAGGTAAATGTAGAGAAGCCATAAACAATTTTGCTTATTTCCTTTTTTATTTTTTCCCCAGTATCTCAGCCTTCAGTCATAACAATGACTAGAAAAGAACTGCACGAGCTAATATGAAGCCCAAAAAATGCTTTTTAGTGAAAAACTCAAAGATTTTGAAGTCAAATTATTGGAAATAAAAGTGTCCCGCTGAAAAGTTTGCCGAACTCAAGCAGGTCATTCGTAATTTCAAGACTGTTTATAAACGAAAATGGCTCACGTGTCACAGTACCGAGAGCCGGTTTTTCGAAAACAATGAAGACTGGTTAAGTAAAGAAATTATTATACCTGCTAGAGAAACTTCAACAAATATAAAAGGGCGACCGACAAAAGAATTCGGGGAATCAAGTGACCGTTCAAAGCAGCGAAAAACAATGGAGCTTAGGAAGAATGTGCCTGTTGATGAGCTGACATATGCTGCGCAAATGAGTCACCGGACTGTAGGTAATAAAGACACGGCTAAAATGATTCAAGAGATAACCATGTCTCCAACTAGAGCAACAAAGATTCGCAAAGCAGTTGCTGTTAGTAGTCAACGTACTAATACGAAAAAACACTCCCCCGAAGAAGCTTTGGCAATATTTGTGGAAGCCAACTTAACCATGAGCCAGTACGAAGTTATTCATCAGGCCAACAAAGATGTGTATCCATGTTATAAATATATTCAAATTGCTGAACGAGATTGTTATCCAGCACGTATTGTTCATGAAACTTATGCTGAAATTAAACTACAAGACTTGGTGGATCATACAACTAGAAGATTGTGTAAATATTTAGAGCAAGTATTAGATGTATACAGCGGAAATCATACTAATGATTTTGTGCTGGTCTTTAAGTGGGGATGCGATGGATCGCAACAAAGCCAATATAAACAAAAGTTTCAAAACGAAACAGACAGTGATGCCAGCATGTTTCTTAGTTCCCTTGTTCCTCTAAGACTGACATTCGATAAGAGAGTTATTTGGCAAAATCCTTGCCCATCTTCGCCTAGATTTTGTAGGCCGATTAGAATGAGGTTCATCAAAGAAAACAAGGACGTCACAAATGAAGAAATTGAACACAGAAAATCAATCTAGGAATTTGCAACCAACTATTATCAGTGAAAGAATTAAAATAAAACATAAACTACTACCAACACTGGTGGATGGAAAAGTGTGCAATGCAGCCACTTACACAACATCCACAATGCGCTGCTATATATGCAATAAAACATCAAAAGATTTTAATGATTTAATTTTGCAAAACACGGAAGATCCAGAGACATTCAAATTTGGATTATCGATTTTACATGCGAGAATCAGATTCTTCGAATTTCTTTTACATTTGTCTTACAAAATAAAGGCAGAAGTACATAAAAGTCGCGTCACACTGAAAAATGATAAAGATAAAATAAAGTCAGCCAAAGAACATATTCAAAAAGAATTTAGAGAGAAAATGGGATTGCTAGTTGACATACCCAAAGCCGGATATGGTAATACGTATGATGGCAACACATACCGTAGGTTTTTTAATGACATTGACGTAGCAGCTACCATCACAGGAATCGATATCGAGTTAATTCAACGATTTAAAATAATATTAGAGGTGATCTCTTCAGGTTTTGAAATAATTGTCGAAAAATTTGGTATATACACCATGGCTGCCAAACATTACGTTCAATTGTATGCCTGGCAACCAATGTCACTAACTGTCCATAAAATATTAATTTATGCTCCGAGTGTCATATCGCATGCCTTATTACCAATTGGCCAATTGTCAGAAGAGGCTGCAGAAGCCAGGAACAAACACTTTAGGCAATACAGGGAAAACTTTGCAAGAAAATTTTCTAGAACAGAATGCAATGAGGACGTTCTTAACAGGCTCTTGCTAACTTCTGATCCATATTTGAGTAGCCTGAGTAGACACAATGTTAAAAGAAGCAGAATGGCAGTCTCTAAGGAAGCCTTAGAGTTTTTAAAATCTAGCGAGCCCAAGGAGAGTGATGAAGAATAATTTTAATAGGTAGTAGGCTTATTTCTATGTGTAACTTTTGTTTTTAGATCTTTTTTCAATGAATGTAAAATTTTGTTAATAAATACCTCAATATTGTAAAAGTCGTTTTTTTATACCTATAAGTAGGGGTGAGATTTATAGTTTCCTAACTTTGATTAAATAGCTAACTGTGTTTGTAATAACTGTTACCGAGTGTATTTTTAGAAGTATTTATATTGAATTATTATATTTTGAAAATATATCTGGTGTTGGAGTTGTCAGGCTCGCCGCGCGGGCCTCTAACTTGACCTAACGACTGCTTCCAGGGATAGCAGCCGAGACTGATGGCATAACGTCCCTTCCAAAGCACGGAGAAGTTTGAGAATTCAATTTTGAACACATAATCAGTCACCCATCTAAATAATGACAGTGCCAGATGTTGCTTAACCCGTACGATCGTAAAAAGGTCAGAAAACGCTACTAGGCCAACGAACTCCTCAAATAGACACATCAAAAGCACATAAAAAGCAATAAATATTATTGGCCAGCTTTTCGACTCCAATACCAGTCTGTGCGTCGTCGCAAGTTTCGTACCCGCAGACTAACTGATACAAATGTTTCGAATAATTTTGGATAGGGGCGGAGATTAAATGAAACACGTTATGACAGGTTTTTGTCGGCCGAGTCAACACATTATACTATTACGCGCGTGTCTCTTGCATTGTTTATTTCTATGGCTGGGTCGTCAATGTGGGATTACATTATAGTTAAGTATTTGTTTTTTTTTATGAATGACTAAATTGTTCATATCTGGGCAAAATAGGTCCTAATTTTAGTTTAGTTTGGAAATTTTGGCATCAAGGTAATGCAGACTCCGCAAAATGTAAACAGTGTGTTAAAAACTTTGTAGGAAAAGGTCGTGGCACTACTAAGTGGTGCCTACTTCTCTGTGACTTCATCTTAAAACAAGTTTCGTATTTTCCTATATCAATTATAGTCAAATTATTACTAACCCTATGGACTCCGGGCTGAAATAAAATATATTCAATTCTTTTCTATTGGCTATTTGTATTTTACCTACTATACAATTCCTTAACACGTTAACTGCCATGGGTAAAATCAGAAGAAGTCATAAATGTACTTAGTGTTATTTGACTTTAAGTTGATTTGATTAAAAAGTGTCGGACACATAGTCCGACATGGCAGTTAACGTGTTATAAATTAAATGTCTGTAACCGAAACTATCCGAAACAATCGTGTAATCCGAAATGATTAGGTACATATCCGTAATCGTAACCGAAACGACGTAATATTATTCACATAAATTCGTCTCCCGACCCTGAAACAGCATAGGTATCCATAGCATCCTGACCTTCATCTTTATAACAGTATAAGATGGAACTTTTATTCCGTCCCATAATAATTCTGTAGGATAATATGAAAAAAAAAAAGTTACCAATTTGTCCACTGCGGAATCAAAGCAAAACCTTGTTAAAAAGATAACAACGTAACAAAGATAAACAAAAACATTTAGTTTCCTACCTTAAAGATATTTTCAATGTCATGCGTATTTTCCCTATTTGTTTGTTTGTTGTTCAAAACGTGCGACATTGCCGGTTTCCCTTATCGCGGTATGTGATCTTAATTGTATCGATCTACGTTATCACCGAAATGCTATCGGAGAGATACGATAAAGTTCAGTACCCTAGTGTTTCATGTATAGCATAGCCTATAACGTTCCCACTGCTGGGACACAGGCCTTAATTCGCCACGTACATAGGATTGCTTACGGAGCCGAAACGTGGACATTCACGGTACGGCTGGTCCATAAATTCAAAGTTGCTCAGCGAGCTATGGAACGAGCTATGCTTGGAGTATTTCTGAGGGACAGAATCTGGAATGAGGTGATCCGGCAGAGAACTAAAGTTATCGACATAGCTCACAGAATTAGCAAGCTGAAGTGGCAATGGGCCGGCCACATTAACCGTAGAACCGATGACCGTTGGGGTAGACGTGTTCTTGAGTGGAGACCGCGAACCGGCAAACGTAAGGTAGGACGCCCTCAGGCTAGGTGGAGCGACGATCTTCGCAGGGTGGCTGGTAGCAGCTGAATGAGAGTTGCCGAGAATCGGGCTGAATGGCGTGCAATTGGAGAGGCGGTTGTCCAGCAGTGGACTGCTATAGGTTGATAATGATAGGATTGCTTATGTACCTAGATTCGATATATCTACACTAGCAATGTGATCTACACTCTCATTGTCCGAGTGGTGACGGACGTTAAGAATAGTACCTACCATCCCATTTCTCCCGTGGGCTTTGTAAAAGGCGACTGAAGGACTTTCTAGAGAATGGGCAGCAGTGTTCTCTATGCATTTTACCACCATACTGCGATCGCCAACCCGCCTGCCAAAGGTGGCGATTATGGCAAACCCCTTGATTTTTGTGGGAAGGCTATGCTCAGCAGTGGATGTCTTTCGGCTGAAATAGTGATGATGATGATGAATGTTCCCAGTGATGGGAACAGGCCTTCTCTCTGTATGCAGAGTCGACCATAATTCACAACGTATATTACCTATGTACCTGGATTCAACATATCTACACTAATAATATAAAGAGGAAAGATTTAATTGATTATTAAATTGTATGTAATAAATAAACTTACTTCCCGGTCACTCTCACCGAGAGAAGGCCTGTGTCCCAACAGTGGGAACGTTATAGGCTGCTGATGAATAAAATTAAAACTACATGATCGATTTAAAAAATTCGTTCACCTATGGGAAGCTACATTATTCCGGCGTAATATGCTTATGTAAATAAAACGCGTATGAAGACCGATTGACGAATATTTTCAGTAACTGAAAATCAATCCGTGTTTATGGCACCCTCCTCTTTTTGCACACATAACATCACGCCTGGTAAGTTTAAACATTTAGAAAGATGTGTGTGTGTGTGTGTGTATCAGGGTGTGTGTGTGTGTGTGTGCGTGTGTGTAGTTGGTGATATTTATATTTAGCCGGGTACCTTGTATTATGTTTTTCCGACATGTTTACCAAGTAATTCATTAGCTAATATTAGCATTTTTTCTTGATGGATGAGGAGGTGTGTGCCTTTACACAATCCGACCGGTGCAAACAAAATTGCAGAGCAAACAATGATATTATATTTAAATCTTATCTCCGATGACGTAAACTGTGCTGATAAAATTAAGCAGGAAATTAATGAAAATTCTGCAAATATTTTAGTCGTGAGTGAAAAACTGTTGAAATGCTTTAGTTTCCTTTTAAAGACTCTACACCGTGACATCGTCTTTCAAAGGCTGTCCACTCAATATATCCGAGATAATATACCTCTACGCGTGATTAAAAAATTGTTACCATTCATTAAGATCATAGGTACTAAGAAAATAAATAATGAATTAGAATTAGAAACATCCTGTTAATAATATTTACGTATCAGACGGTACAGAACATACCTATCCAGCGCATGAGTCGACTAGATCATTCCATCTCCATTTTCCATGAGACAAAATATCAATTACCAACTACGTCATGCGTCATAATGTTTTTTTTTTTTTTTTGTTATTTAAATTATTTTTTTTTTCTTATGGATAATAATAATAATAATATATTTATTCAAAAAAATTTGAGACAACCATACAGAGTAACTTAATAATAGACACAAAATAAACAGATAGTTGAATGTGAAATGGTACACTGTAAATATGTTGGTTTGGCTGTCTTTAGACTGATTCGCCCTATCCACTCGTACTAGTATAAACTGTATTACGAGGGGATAGTCTTCCTCAACCCCAGAACAACAGATTCCCACAAGGTTCCAGTTTGTCATATAGCAATAATGGATGTGTAGTAGTCATTGGATACATGAAGTGGGATGCCGTTGTAAGACGATTAAATGTCTCGATGTATATCTACGTAAGTAAGTACATTTAAGATGAACTAGCTTCTACCAGCGACTTCGTCTGCGTCAAAATTTTTGCTCCCCCGACCCACCCCATCGCGTCGAAACACCTGCCTGTGCGAGGTCTTCGTTTTCGTGAGTTTTTTTCATCCAACACTAAAGGGAGATCCTGAGATTTGTACGTTCAAACAAACAAACTCTTCAGCTTTATAATATTTAAATTTGACTACAGTTAAAAACGTTATAGTGAGCCAACCATAAAAGATAGATATATTATGCTATTGCGGATTGTTTTTTAGAACTTTGAGAAACCATTTTGTCATACCTACATGATTGTTGCATTACGACGGTTGGGTATGGTCGTAAGTAGTAAGAAAGAAGAAGCTATGATAGTATAAATATAATAATCCAAATCCAACTCTCTTACATCAGAATTGACCTCAAATTGATTTGATTTCAAAATACTTAAACACGGGGAAATTAGTGTACCTACATGTTCATTTTATTTAGTTAAAAAGGTGCACCCAATTTTACAACAAAATTTTCCTTCCAGCATCTCTTGCATACAAGGTGGGCAAAGAGATGATCTCGCTGGCGGAGGGCATGCCCAACGAGCAGGTGTTCCCGTTCACTCGCCTGGTCATGGACACGCACTCTTCCAGCTTAGTCCTGGAGGGCAAGGAACTCGCCGCCGCCCTGCAGTATGTGCCTTCACAAGGGTTAGTAAGAGATTTAAGATGCTATCTTAGAGGGGCTATGAAAAGAATTTTATGTTTCTAACTTTAAAAATGATGTTCTGCCACACAGTATTCTCTCCTCTTTATATCCATTTTCCCTTAATTGGGTTTGTGGAACTTGAAACGTCAGAAGATAGGTACGTACGAATCCAAATAGTTGTTTCCTATGGAGAAGAGCCGGCAAGAAACTCCACGGTTACTCTTTTAAAAATAATTATTTGTCTTTTACATTGGTTTTACATGACAGTATTAATAGGTATAGGACTGTCAACAAGTACCAAGTACTTAATAAAATGGAAAATTGCCTACAGTTTACATGGCCTGCAACGTTCTCACATTCACAAAGTATAAAAGAATCAAGATGTACAGCGATTAGTATGGTCACTAATCTGCCAATTAGATCGAGATAAGAACCCGTACTAATATTAATATTAGCGAAAGGCAAGCGTAAACCCTAGGTTAAACCCCAGTTTAATTCGTCAGACTTTTGAACTTTTGACGACCTGTAACGACTGCCAAAGATTCTCGAATGACTGCCGAAACCAACGGCTTAAAGTGATTTCCAAGGCACGTAGAGTAAGTCTCGATGTAAAATGGATAGTCACCAATCCACGAGCCAACCGCGGCAAGCGTTGCTTAACCTGACCGACCACCCGTTGCGCCACAGAGCCCCGTTGTTCCCCAAAACGCCTAATGAAATGATCATGTAACGGCTTTTCTATCATCCAAAACACCTAATGATTATTTTAACGTCTTTTCAGCCTCCCGGCCTTACTATCGGAGCTGCGCGCTTTCCAGTCAGAAGCGCATCGGCCACCGGAGCTGCCGCGCGACATCCTGGTCACGAACGGAGGCCAGCACGGCATCTACCAGTGCGTGGAACTGTTGGTGGAACCGGGAGACCCCGTCATTACCAGCGAGTTCGCCTACACTGGCATACATAGCACTGTGAGGCTTATTTCGTGACTTTCTTTTTTGTCTAAATTCTAAGTTGTTACCACACAGAAATCCTCACTCACAGACACCCTCATACTGTCACTCCACATCGCACTACACTTCAACATTTGTGTATAGGTACAGTTAGCTTGTAATTGTGTTTGTATGTTAATTAACCCAATGCTCGCTTCAGCATCCTCTAAAACTATGAAAACGACACCTATATTAAAAGTTTTGAAAATTTTCGCAACCGTCATTTTGAGTTTTCATTTCGACTTCACTACTGGCTTCAGCACCCTCGAAAACCATGAAAACTTTCACACTCTCTCACTGTCTCTGTCTATTATACATAGTAAAAAGTCACTTGTATAATGCAAAAGATTCTGCCAGAGTCATGGATTTGTTCGAAAGAGTTACCGTAGCCCTGGCATATAGGCAACTGAACGAAAACGGGTAGGTTTTAGTCAGTAAAAGTCTGACACGAACTTCCGCTCCACCTCCACATTTGATGATTTCCCACCCAAAAAAAGGGGCACAACGTTTTTTCATTACGTCACACTATTTCCGTTACGTAATGCTTTCTTCAATTTTATTCCTACGCTGGTAGGAGTACCTTACGCATGTTGTGGTTTCAACATAAATGGTAGAAGGGTAGGAGAACACCACCACTTTAAAGGCTAACAACATTCAAATATCTTTTCCAGCTCAAACCCTACCAGCCAGAAATCATAGGCATTCCAGAAGACGAAGACGGCATGCTACCAGAAACCTTGGACGCAGTTCTTGGCGAACGGTTGCGACGAGGTCTGAAGATGCCTAAAATGATGTACATCATACCCACGGGCAGCAATCCCACGGGGACAGTTCTGCCTGAAGACAGACGGAGGCAAATCTATGAACTGGCTTGCAGATACGACTTTCTCATTCTAGAAGACGATCCGTACATGTTCTTGAATTATACAGACGTGAGTAAATTAGAGTTTTCTTTACATGGAGTTCTCGAAAAGGGCATGATTCAGGAACTCTACTCCCTAAGCACCTAATTCGTGATTTTGCTAAAGTTAAGCGCGTTTCTCCATTCCATCCGACCTATACAAAAACTTGGTACCCTTTTTTGAAAATTACGCGGACCGAGGAGTATGAAATATGGCAAAGTTAGGAGAAGTGCAGAAAGTTAATGTTTTAATGCATTAGAAATACATTAAGTTTTAAATGAATTATGGTCACATTTCGACCTTTGGACGGCCACTGGTAAGATCAATTTAGAGCCCAAACTAAGAATGAATGACAACACTATTTGACAGCTGCTCTTACTCCAGTTATGGATATTGTCGTTCGAAAAAATGAATTTGTCACTTGTTTTGACGGATCAATTACTTTCGGATGGGCACTATCTTCGCTGAGGGATAGTTAGTAGACCTCCAGATAACAATAGTAACATGAAAACAAACAGGGTCTAAGTAAGTCAGCATATAAGTAACCATTTTACAATGGATAATCTCTGAATGTTCCGTGTGATGCCTTACGTAAAGAATAGCACCATCCCATCTCTTGCCGTGCCTGTCGTAAAAGATGACTAAGGAACTTACTAGAGAATGAGCAGCAGCGTTCTCTATGCATTTTACCACCATACTGCGATCGCCAACCCGCCTGCCAAGCGTGGCGATTATGGCAAAGCCCCCCAAATTGGGGGAGGCCTAAGTCCAGCAGTGGACGTCTTACGGCTGAAATGATGATGATGTGGTTGCCAACCCGCGTGAGAAGCGTGGCGATTATTGCAAACCCTCTCAAATTGGGGGCAGCCGATATCCAGCAGTGCCTGTCATTCGGCTGAAATGAATATCTGGATAAATCATTTGTATGATTTAGTTTTCGGGCCATTTTCATTTGGTCTTTAATTGTTAATATATAAAAAGTAAAAGTAAAGTAAAAATTCATTTATTTTCCACACTAATCTAAACACAGTATAGGTACATAAAATAAATGGAGTGGACTGGAGCCTAAACTAGGGCAGCTCTGTATTTCAGGACTCCAGGTCTTCCTCCCGCGGCGAGTAAGTTGGTACGAAATTACATATTACAACTAGAGGTGTAGTTAATAAATAATTACATTGTTTGTGTTTGGGTGAGTGAGTGTGTGTGTTGTGAGTGTGTTCATGCGTGTGTGTGTTGTGTGTGTGTGTGTGTTGGGTGTGTGATGAGTGATGAGTGAGAGTACTGTTGCGCGCATCTGTGTTTGTGGGAGTATGTATATATATATATATATATATATATGTAATATACATATCTAACCGTAGTCATAATGTGAGCCTTTTTTCCACAGCGCCTCATTCCATCATTCCTGTCTCTGGATACGTGCGGGCGAGTGCTTCGACTGGACTCCGTATCAAAGGTGGTGAGTGCAGGGCTTCGCGGCGCCTGGGTGACGGCGCCCAAACCTCTGCTGGAAAGACTGGAGCTACATACACAAGCTGAGCTGTTGCATTCCTGTACTTTAGCACAGGTAAGGAATAGAGAAGTGGAGCTTAACTCGCTCTCATACAACTCGTGGTCCTAGTTACCTTAGACCACGTTTACACTCACTGGCATACGATGGAAACATTGACTGCACTCTTCTTTAGGGACCTCTTCCACGCCTCTTTTAAACGCAGCTATGGCATCTTCATACATCATAACACGAATCGCTCTAAGTTTCTCATTTATTATTGGATAAAAATAAAATTCACAAGGTACCAGGTCAGGATTGTCAGGAGGATGCCTCATTAACTTGTATCAGACAAATATTATACAGCATCAGTTTGTATCCAGTGCGCAAACTGTCACCATGAATTCAGCATATAATTCTAGACCCCCCAGTGTAGAAAATGTTCGTCGGTTATACAAAAAAAAATCAGCTGTTCCATACATTTTGACCCTGTAGGTTGATTTTTCTATGAAACAGCTGATTTTTTTTTGTAAAACCTACGAAAAATTTCTGCGCAAGGGGGTCTAGAATGATATGCTGAATTCATGGTTACAATTTACGAACTGGATAAAAACTTTTCTTGTATAGTCCGTCTGGTGGGGTGAGCTAGAGTGTTGTCGTGGTGGAGAAAGATCCTGTTTCTTGGACGCTACTGTATAACATTTTCCAAGACAACTGGTAAACAATGACTGACATATAAATCTGCAATAACAATATTTTTATCTTCTAGGACAATTGTTGCGAAATGACCCGTCTGTACAAAGAATGAGGCAATCATATTTTTTCCCTTGAGATTTGTCCTTTTACGACTTTTGTCGGCAAATCTTCACTAAAAAAATTAAATCATTTATCATACCAATACCTAAAGCTACCCGAAGCTGATGATATGTCACCCTTCTATCAGCTTCTGTCATTAGCCATACAGCACTCGTATATCTTCAGTAGTCACCGTAGAAGGACGTCCTTCTCACTAATTGTCAGTGAATATGCTTCGAACACGTTAATACTCATTAAATTAGTTGTAAACAGTGGCAAGGGATGTGACTTGATCATGAAATGCTAATCGAAGTCTATCGTAACATTATTGTTGAGTAAGACCGCAACGTTAATAAATCATGGAGCGAAAAGGAGACGGGCATTTCTGGGCCAAAATGTAATAAGTGGAGAAATGGTTTAAAAAAAAGCTTATATTTTTCTATATCAAAATCTGAAAAATCAACTTAATTTACAATCTGGAAAATGAGAAATCCTAAAATTAAGTTAAGGTTCCCAAGTAAATGAATATCGATTAAATTATAATCGATTAGCGTTCATACTATTTAAGAAGATGCCTTCACCAGATGATTAATTCAATTAAAATAATTAAATCTATTAGAAATAACATACTGCACAGCTTAAACTAATTAAATATTTATATAATTAACATAAATTGATCCACGTTTGTTAATCGATTAATGTATGTTTAGTCTGTGCTAACTCTGACATGACATGCATGACATAACGCTGACACTCACTCGTTTCACATTGTGTATTGCATGTGCGTATCGTGTTTCCACCCATAGTTTTATTGATGTTTCCTCAACCCATGCTTTCATTCTACGGACTTCGGAGCTACTTTCTTGTATGACCCTTGCCTTGCCACCATACCCAACACGGAGAACCCCGCTTAAACGTTGGACTTGGACTTGTCATTTTGGATTCTACGAACAGCCTACCGATTGGAAAGCGACACCATGGATCGTTGTGTAAATTGTCGCATAGCGACTAATCGCTGTAATACAACAGATCGTCGAGATTTGGATGACGAAATGATATTAGCAGTAATTCGTCAATGGCGTACACCACAATCTGTAAGTACTTACTCACTTCTTATTTACCTCACCAACGTCTACCACGCTGGCTTGCAATCTTTACAATATTTTTTCCTTCACCATTATACTAACAAAATAATAATAAAAAATAAAAGGTCAGTGGGTCGTTTTAGGGGCAACATTCTTATTTCTAGTAGCATAATAACAACCTTAGGTACAATGAGTTATATGTACGTATAAAAAACAAACAAATAAGATCTCATATCAAACGTAAATGGTTGTTTGGTTGTTAGAGAGTAATTCACACTGACCTCTGTACTACATCATAGTATAAACTGTATCACGGTAGGACAGTATTCCTCGCTCTCCAATAATCACACATGTTATCAGTGAACATAATATTTGAGATATTTAGCAGGTAGTTCGGTATTCATTAATATAATAAAGTATAGGTAAACATTTAAAACGCCCATGTAGATACATTATATAGAACTAAGTAACTATCGGACCAAGATTTTTTTAAAGTACTTAATCATGTTATCTGTTATTAACCACTTTTTACATCTTTCAGGTAAAATGCAGTGACCATGTTTGCCAAGCTTGCTGGTAGTTGGATCAAAGACCACCTCTTGTTATGAAAATAATATGGTACCTTAGTTGGGCTAGGTACCAAGATAATGCACAGTTTCTAGATGACAATTTAATCATAATTAAAGATAAATAAAAAATATTACTAAAGAACATTTTTATTTTCTCTCCCACACTCTAGAAATACCTATATAAATTATCATCTGCTTCGCCTTTCCCCAATTATGTTGAGGTCGGCGTCCTGTCTAACCGGATGCAGCTGGGTACCAGTATTTTACACGGAGTGACTGCCTATCTGAGTTCCACAATCCAGTTACTGGGTAATATGATATCCCTTGGTAAGACTGGTTGTCAGACTGGGCTTCTGATGACCCGTAACGACTGTCTAAGATCTACGAAAGATAGCTGGGACCAACGGCTTAACATGCTTTCCGAGGCACGGAAGGGTCTTGGTATGTAAAGATGGTCACCCATCCACGGACCAACCGCGGCAAGCGTAGCTTAACCTGATCGGTTAACCCGTGCGGCTGTTATTACTTAGCCACCAACCCTTCTATAAATACTTATATAATGAATAGAGAGAATAGTAAAGAATAGCATCACCCTATTTCTTCCTGTGGATGTCGTAAGAGGCGACTAAGGGACTTAGAATTGGCAACAGCGTTCTCTATGCATTTTGCGACCACACTGCGATCGCCAACCCGCCTGCTAAGCGTTGCGATTATGGCAAACCCCCCCGAATCGGGGAAGACTTATGACCAGCAGTAAACGTCTTTCGGCTAAAATGATGATGATGATGATGAATTATAATAATATTCTTTACATTTAACACCCCAACTGTATTTTAAAGAATGAGAATCGCACTTCAAAAATGAGCTGTTAAGTGTAGATTGTTACGTAACCTCACTTTTCCTAAATCTTATTTAACTCGGTTCTCAGATTGCCAAAACCTGCAAAATTTTCAGTGATTGTTTAATAATATAGTACCTATCAATAGACTTCAATTTCATCTTTTTACATCCAGGCCCAAGATTGTATGAAAGCGTATCCGTCTCCTTTGTCTAGTCAAATTCCTTTTCAACGCACGACAGACAGTTTAAAATTGCCGCCAATTTGTCAAATTAAATGACATATTATAAAACATGACACACCTATAGACTCCCAAAGAATTCCTAATTCGAAATTAAACTATATTTTTTATCACCTGTTTTTCTTACTGGCCTATTCTAATTAGCAAATTTTCCAGCCTATGTGTGACATTCAAGTTTGATACAAGTCAGTAAGCTTTCTAGAAAATAAAATACATAAATGGTTAAACATTTTAATTCATACTCTGTTTCAGGCAATCCTCCTCCACCTGATAAAGTCTCGCAAGTCCCTAGCCTCCCACCTCACCGGCGCGCGTGAATTCTATCTACGTCGTCGCGACGCGCTGCACAAGGCGCTGAAGCCCGTAGAACATCTAGCACCGTTCTGTATGCCACACGCTGGCCTGTTCTTCTGGCTGAGAGTCAACGGTGTCGATGATGTTCACAAAATGGTAAGAATGAGAAATTGAGAACATACTCTTAGGCAGCCCTACCCCATTTCATTTGGGGTCGGCTCCTCTCGTCATTCTTCGCCAGATGTTTCGGTTCTGGGTCATCGAGTCATTCACTTTGGCTTGCTTCAGGTCGCTGTTGACTACAGACATCAGATGATAAATGACTTTATTTTTGCAAGTAGGTTTGTACAAACACTTTTACACGTCAATCATATTTTTTAAAGCTAGATGAGGTCGGCGTTTCCTATCTGACTCACATAAATTACTCAAACTGCCAGACCGTGATAAAAATTAAATGAGAAGAAAAGGAAACCAGAAAAAAAAAACACTCCCTTAGTCTTCACATTTACAATAATTAAAACAATATAATACTTTAAAAGTAAAATTATTCATGTCATTGTATAAGTAAAATTCATCTATGTCAATGTGTATATAAAATCAGGAAATAGTCGCTGTCTGATCAAATGATCAGACAGCAACTATGATCATCTAAGTGAGAAGGGGTCTACCTCACTTCTTTGGACATGAATTCACGTAGAGGACTCGTTTAGTGTTTTCCTTGGGTCTTCTCATTACAAGGCCAAAGCACCTCAGGCGCGCTTCAGAGAGCTTTTCATCGATTTGAGGGATCTTAAAACTTCCTCGTATAAATTTTCTAACTAAAATGAGAACATATGCACCTACTTATTCTATTCTCTCAATCCCTGGGAGTTAGTATACTCTAGTACGACAACGTTCGCACTAACCTGTAAATACAACGGCTTGATTTGATCGCGCACTGAATTTTCAACTCTAGGTGTTGAACCGAGCATTTAAAATCCAATATAAAACATCCCAGCGTGCAGCGTTTCGAAAAAACATAATGTTCGATTTTGAACTCTCAATCCCGCTGCGATATCTTTACGTTTGTATGACGTGGACTAATTTTGGTGTCAATATTAACAGCCCATTGGTTCATTCAAAATATTCCACAGATTAAATAGACACATTATAAACGGTGTTTTCCTCACAGAATTATTAAAAAAAAGTGTGTCCGCTTCGGCGCGCGACTGTAGTTTACTCTTTCCGAACGATTATGAAATATTTAGTTTAGTAAACATAACAAAACGTATAAAGAAACGTAACGTAACGGAGAAAGTTTTAAATTTTCATACCCTGGATAATTTGTTTTTTTTTATTCATATGAAAAAATTCCAAAAACGTTTCATTTTATGTCCCTTTTTAATATACATAATTAAATTATATTTATTTTCAGGTATTCCAAACAGCGTTTCAACGTGGCCTCATGTTAGTACCCGGACAAGCATTCCTATACGATACTAACGCCCCCTGTCCTTATTTACGCTTAACGTTTAGCAAGATCCGACTCGAAGATATGGATGTCGCGGTACAAACTTTAGCGGAAATAATCCGCGACGAGCAACAACGTACGTTGCAGAAACCAAAAAGACTTGCTACTGAAGGATAGATGGCGCTGTTTGACGTTTATTTTAAGTAATTTTTAAAATAGTGTACACAATGTGAAACTTTTTTAATGTGATAACTATGATGTAATGTAATGCGAAATAATAGAATAACGAAAAACTGTCGGATAGGTTCTAAAATTGCATGCTTTAATTTTATTTTAACTTGTCCCAATTACCCGCTAGATGGCGTGCAACTGTTTTGGAACTAGATAAAGTTATTTGCGTTATTATGTAAAATTATAATCTATGCAACTTTAGTGTATCATTTGTGAATGGTTACTTATGTACATAATTGTTGAGATAGTTGTCTCTAATATTGTCAAATGTCAGTCACCAAGAATGGCGGAAAACTGTAAAAAGTATTTATTGTACGAGAGCTTTGATGTGGAGATAAGGCAATGTAGTTATATAATCATCTTAAAAACGGGATCATCAGGATTCGACAGTAACGTATAAATTTTGTTTTAGAATCTAACATTTATTTTAATAATAACGTGTAAGTTTATACTATTAAACTTTGTTTGTTGCAAAATTAAGTTGCAGCTATTCCACGCTAGATGTCACTGTAAAGCTTGAAAGACGTGTTTCTTTCAGTAAAGTTTTTATTTAAGTATTTTCTTTTATACAACGTGTACAGTTTTCGTGTGACCAATAAACTAAAGGCCAGTGAGTGGCCACATTAGTCGTTTTTGTATTGTAATTAGCTGAATACCTGTAGGTATATAGGTTCGATTTATTCTAAGTTATTTTATATTATTGTAATAAAACTATTAAATTAACACGTGTTTAGATAATTTTCTTGCTTCTTCATGCTTTACGTATTTCCTAAACGGGAACTCCTTAGTACGGGACGGGTGAAATAATTGGTGAAATCCGCCTTCGTGGATTTCACCAATTATTTCACCCGTCCGCCTTCAAAGCAAGAAGTAGACAGGCACCTTCTGGGCACGCTCATCCCTTCATGGACCTCATTTATCGCTATCTGTCAAGCGTGATCATGGTCAAGAGCAGTGCCCATTCAGCAATAAAAGAAAATACTGAACGTAGTCTACACATCTAAACTGAGTTCTAGAGTTGTCAGTGTCATCTTTTTGATGGAATATTGACAATGGTGCCGATTCCCTTATTCACAAACTAAACTAAATTTAAGTTCAGTGCATCTTTTTCTTTCTCTTTCATTAAGGAAAGGACAGAAGATAAATTTTGGTTTAGTCCTGTCAAATTAATCAGCGCTTGACGTAAATTGACGTAATTTTAGTAGGCAAGTTTTTAATCACGTCTAAACTTGTATGGAGCGCTGATTAATTTGACAGGACTAAACTAAAATTTTCTTCTGTCCTCTTCTTAATGAAATACAAAGAAGAAGATGTACTGAACTTAAATTTAGTTTAGTTTGTGAACAAGGGAATCGGCACCACTGACAGCTCACGATCGCAATTTAAACATACTGATCGCGATAAGAGAGGTAATTGCGGAACTTTTTATTGGTAGGAATTGGTTTAATATTCATAGTTAAATAACATTAATTGCGTTATTTATGTTGCTGAGCCGACAATTTATTGGAACAAATGACGCAATGGTTTAGAAATAATTTTCAATCCCATTCAGATTCTGATAAATTGTGCGTTTCGCAATTAGGGTGCAGTTTCATTGGTGAAATTGGCCCGTTTGTCGTAGCCGTCGTAGCTGTCTGACAGTGTTGTATAATCGTTAGCTTTTATGGTTTCTGTCAGTTTTCAATTTGTTTCCTATATGAAGTCAGAACGTATAATACCACAAAATAGATTACCTTTTGAAGCTACGTCACTGAACCGACTATTACTTGTTATCAAGAATTCTGTACATGATTCTGGACCTATCTGCGTTGAAATTTTTCGTCGGTTAGGTACTATTAAAATGTCAGCTGTTCATATATTTTGAAAGCGCATTAAACAGACTAAAACTTCCCCGCTAAGAGGCTGTAAATCATGTACCTACTGAATTCATGGTTTCAGTTTGCGCCATAATGTAACAGCAGATGTGCCTGTCGCTATGCAGTTAAATAAAATCGCCATGTACCTAACTAAATCTTTAATCTGTCTTTAATCTTTCTACAATCTGTAATTTTGTCTATTCTTCCGTCGACAAAACCCATTTCTACGGTGGTCATGGTACGCATGCTGGAAGAAATAGAATGGTATCATAGTTAGGTTAGGTTAGGGTACTTTATAGGTATAAATGACAAGGAAATCAGAAAACCAAATGATTACTAGACGAGTGGGTAAACAAGCAACACATGTACGAACCGACAGCAAACGAAGTAATCAAGCAAGAAAGCAATTCTTGTGCCGAGTGCACATCCCTAATGATTAATGTTCGACGTTTGATTCAGAGCGATCTGTGCCACAGAGCAGCGTGAACGGACAGAGGCCGGCACTCGAATAACGAACGTGATTAAATAACTTTGTACTGAATAGATCAGTTACATATGTCGGTGTATGTAAAATACTGGTACTCAGCTGCATCCGGTTAGACTGGAAGCCGACCCCAACATAGTTGGCAAAAGGCAGGCAGATGATGAAATCGGTAACATATAATATCATGCAGAGGTGAAAGGGTCAGCGTCAATAATATCGGGAGGAACAGACTGTTCAAAATGATCTAAACAACTATGAAAATTAAATATTGGTACCAATTCCCTTGTTCACAAACTAAACTAAATTTAAGTTCAGTGCATCTTTTTCTTTGTATTTCATTAAGAAGAGGACAAAAGAAAATTTTTAGCTTAGTCCTGTCAAATTAATCAGCGCCTGTCACTACTCCATACAAGTTTAGACGTGATTAAAAACTTGCCTACTAAAATTACGTCAATTTACGTCAAGCGCCGATTAATTTGACAGGACTAAACTAAAATTTATCTTCTGTCCTTTCCTTAATGAAATAGAAAGAAAAAGATGCACTGAACTTAAATTTAGTTTAGTTTGTGAATAAGGGAATCGGCACCATTAACTCAATGACACAAGGAATGTTTCAGAATGAAGACAGTACGCGACAATTTCCATTCTGACGGGAACTTGAACTAAACGAAACTGCTGGGAAGCAGTCCTCCTCTTTGTGAGAGGGAGTGGAGGCTATTGATAAGTATGCACCTACTTAACTACCTGTGTCTTTGTGATAATTGCGTAAAACACTAACAGTAGGTATGTCTTTCACTTTGGCAATTCAACAACATTCATTGCGTTATTTACGTTGTTGAGCAAACTCATTTTTCGAACATGTAAAGCGATGGATTAGCAATATCTTTCAAAATATAACAGATTGTAATTGATAGAGTATTTAGAACTAGGGTATTGTATCAATGTATATAAACAGCGTGTATGTATCATAAATGTATGGTCATATATGGTATAGTACAGACTAAAAGAGTAACCATTGAGTTTCTTGCCGGCTCTTCTCCATACGAATCATCCAATTGGAATCGTGTACCTAGCTTGTGACGTTTCATACGTGCCCATGTAGGTTTAAGTGAAGTAAAAATATTTAGATTTTGATTGTGATCAAGCTGAACAACTTTCTTGGACCAACACCACAATCGCGAATAAAAACCGACATCCAAGCAAAAAACACTACAAAGTGAAAAATATCTTTAATTTCGGAAGTCCGTGTCATTATAATTCTATGTTGGTAACAACCTAGAATTATAATGACGTCCGTAAGACGCGAATTGTAGTTTTTTCAATACTTATACAGCTTGATAATGACCTGCAAATTTCAAAAACGTAAGAAAATATCAACCCTGGAGCTTCCACCGTAAATATGACTAAATCAACTTCAGTGCAGTATCTGTGCGACACTACTCTGTGCATTCTTCCTCATTATTAGCGCAAAGAGTTGTTTTATTCCGACGGCACGGTGAGTTAGCGCACAATTTCCCATTTACGTCGCCTCATCATCGTTTGCTTTACAACCCTTAACCTTAACTCACTACAAATAAAGCTTATTTCACTTTTACTAACATTACTAGGAAAATCATCTCGTTAGTCTGTCGTAATTTATGTTTTATAAACTCAGAGCTAAGGTTGAATTTCGTGTGTAGAGATAGCAAAGGTTCTTTAAACGTCCGATTGCTCTGAATTAAGGAAATAAGCAGTTTTAATTGCTGGACGATTATTTGAGAGCGATTTCGTGTTTGTCGTGATGTCATGTCGCAAAATTAATCGTAAGTCTGTGTCAGTAACGGTAATCTTGTTTTGACAATTGTTGACTTCGTCGTCATTTAAATTAGATGCTTATTCTGAGACAAATTTAATTTGTTTGAAGTTATTATCTTAAATTATTTTCTTTATTGAGATCGTATTGAAATCGAAATAGAAGGAAATGATAGAAATAATATGGAATAATATTTTTTTATTTTTGCATAGGTACAGTTATGAGCATAAATACAGGGCCAAATTAAATTAGTTAGCAAGACTCTGCTGGCGTGATGGCAATCTACCTATATCTAAACAAGAAAAAAAAATTGGGAAGTCTGCGACCGCTGGCAGTTTTGGTACTTAAAGTATTATTAGTTATAGTATTGGTAATTAAAGGAAAGTATGACTTTAGAAAAACTGATTTCTTTTGTTTTATCGTGTTTAGATATCGATATTTATCACGTCTGTGAAATTTGATTTTTAAACTCTTCTTATCGACTGACAAAAAAATCAATAAAAATGGTTTTTATCTTTGTGAGGTCACGGGAGGTCGTACTTCCCGAGGCACGGGTGATGGATGGTTACCCATCCACAAGCAGACTGCTGGCAGTAGTACAGAAATCTTAGTACGCAAGAAAAAAACGTAGTTATATAGGGTAAACAACATTTCCACAATATCTTTGCAATATAATGCCAAAGCTGCACAGGATTTGTACCCTTTTGAAGATTACAAACAAACACACAAACAGATCATCATCAACACTCGCCGAAAGCATTATTTTGACACAAAAAATATATAATCTTAACAACCCACGCACGTTCACAAACTATCACATAATAACACACTCGAGATTTGCGCAAAATACTACAGAAGACGCACAAAAAATATTTTGCGTCAAATCTTACACCTTCATACAATAAGATTTGTCGAAACCAGAATAAGAATGCAGTTTAGAAAACTGAATTCCATAATCAAAACTTCAAACTGTTCCATTTTCAAACGCAATTCTAAATTTGTAATTTCTTGGCGGTTTGCGCAAATGGATTTGTTTTTGCGGATTAGGAACAGTTACAAAAATATATTCTGCGGTTTTTTATATCTTATTTACTTGTGATAAGGCTGAAAATTCAATAATACTGTCTTGTAGAGGAATTGGCTGTTTCATACAATAGTGTGAAGTGTTATACAACATTTTGAGCAGATCATTCGCATGTATGAAGTACAAGGAAACGGATATATTTCACAAAGAGTTTTTGATCAAACCGCGTTATCAGCCAGTAACAATGCATTCAAAGATGAAAGGAATTGTGTTCAGTCTTAACAAATGGTTTTTGGAGTGGAAGATTTTTAATATACATCTGCGAGTCTCTTTCTAAATATAAGAATTGGTTCATCATCATCAGCCTATAATGTTCCCACTGCTGGGACACAGGCCTCCTCTCGGTGAGAGGGAGTGGGCCATAATCCACCACGCGGGCCCAGTGCGGGTTGGTAGATGTCACATGTCTTCGAATTTTTGGTTCTAAGACATGCCGGTTTCCTCACGATGTTTTCCTTCACCGTTTTGAGAGCAGTGGCGATGAAATAATTTACATAAAGTAATGTGCCTGCTTGGACCTACTACTCGTAAGTCGCGGCCGTTACCACTGGGCCACCACTGCTCTACATAAGAATTGTTTAGTAGATTTAATTTAATTTAAGTATCTCAAAGTGTTACATTTTGTTATTTTTATTGCATGTCCTTTAATAATTTATAAACTGTTACCAAATTCTACCTATAAAATTTTAACTTTGTTAGCTTGTTTCTTAACTCTATTGTGCATGCTGTGGTCTTCTATAAGTGAAGGAGTACATCTACTTAATAACTGATGTTGCCCTTTATTTGTGTGTCAATGTATTGTGTACATCTTCTGTTGGAGATCCTAAATAAATTAATTTTGTTTGGTGGTTTAGTATTACGTTGTATTTTTATCAGGATTCAGATAGCAGCCCCTCTAGCTCATCATCACCATCATTTCAGTTGAAAGACGTCCACTGTTGGATATAACCCTCGACCAATTGGGAGGGCTTTGCCATAACCGCCACGCTAGGCAGGCGGGTTGGCGATCGCAGTATGGTGGTTAAATGCATAGAGAACGCTGCTGCCCATTCTCTAGTAAGTCCCTTAGTCGCCTTTTACAATACAATACAATCCTAAGGCAATCTTAATACATAAATAATATAAAAACAATAACTATAAACCAATACATATTCTATAAAACAAAACTAAACTAAAACTATCACTAAACACGTAATGATGACGGCGGCGTCGTGTTCCGCTGCGTGTTGTCGCGTAACCGTCCTCGGAAACGACGATATACGACACCTTTCGGCCAAAAGTCCTCTCTTAAGCAGGTCTGTAGATGGTCGGTTGGAACTCGTACCACGAACGACTTAAAGTTGATGTTGTGGCGTGATTCCAACCTTTCGACTCTCAGAGTCCAGTTGGTCTTCACTTTCAAATACTGCACGACTTCCTCAATCGTCGTGGAGTGGTGCAGACGCGAAATGTACAGCTGCGTCGTAGGCACAGCAGGGCGCAGCAGCATGTTGGGTCGACTCAGAGCGGTACCACACTGGTTTCGTGAACAGGGCTTCTTCTTCCTTTCCACTTTTGTGAAACCCTCTTCATCAACAACACCCACGGGAAAAAATGTGATGGTGCTATTCTTTACGTCCGACACCACACGGAGAAGCACGTAGCAGACTTATTTATAACCAACACAACATGTTATAAACTATAACATATATACTCATCATATAACTATGATCTACAATAAATCATTTGAATTTGAACAAACTGCATTTACAAGGCAGATGTGAGGGGCCACACTGGGAAGGGACAAACTAGGAGGACATAAAAGCATATAATATGTTGGTGGAAACACCGGGTGACGAAGCCGTAGTATGGGATAGGATATATAGTGACCTTATTGGTGATATTCTTCAGAAATATCAGCTGCGTAGCACTCACAACCGGCGTGTGTATGACCAAATGTATGAACCTTACGAAGCAAACGGAGTAGCAGGTTGCGTTCTGTAGTTCCTGCCTACCCCCACGGGAAGAAGGCGTAAATTTATGTATGTATGTACCTAAATAAAATTAGTAGCAACTTCCAATCTCATCAGTCCCGAGTGATAAACCCAACGCTGTGGAATCATTTCCTTTGACAATTAAGTACCTATTTTAGTTAAAAGATAATTTCTGGTCGGTAAATAGCTGCAGCAGCTGATTGTGGATGAAATGGAAAGGAACTGCCGCCGAAGACGACTGGAAATGGAAAATATAACGCGATTAACGATACTCATTCATTGTAACGATGTGGGGTACAAGTTATAAGGAAACTGCGGACTAAGTTTTACTATTATTGCAGGCTAGTACAGGAACTTTTTTACCACAGCTTCGTCCGCGTGGAGGTCGGAAATAAACCCAGGGAAACGTACTACCAGGATAAAAAGTATCCTATGATGTGTTAATTCTGCATATAAAATTCTTAAGTGCCAAATTTCATCCAACTCTGTTCGGAAGTTTTTGTATGTTTGAGTGAAAAACATACAAACTTTCACATTTATAATATTAGTAGTAGGTATTTTATTATTGAGAATTTCAACTCTAGAGCTTGTGGCCCACTTTACAAAAAAAACGTGATTTGAACTGATATTTCACCCAAAACTACACAAAAACCAGTTCCCAAAAAAACAACCAAAACATTTTTCTAATGTTTATCATTAGACTGCAGAAATTTGGTAGCTAATTTAAGCTGACCCTGATTAGTTTTCGCTTTTACTAATGCAATTACTTTGCCCATGTTCCAATAGTATACATTTGTTCCTCCTTGTGGCTCCTGCAGAGAGGCACGACGAGACTCATGTAGAACAATTTTCCTAAAGTTTTTAGACATCGGCCTTTGAGGGTCGCGCCATGCTGTCACGTTGCGTCTGTGTGCAGAGACCTTGTAAGGTAAAGTGCAGAATCCTTTATCCTTTTACTTAAATTAACAGAATTTTGAAATTAATGATAACACGACATTACTTCATCATCATCATATCAGCCAAAAGATGTCCACTGCTGGGCACATAGGCCTCCTCTAAAACAGGTTATTTGTCATAATCGCCACGATTGGCAGACACTACTTATGTAGCTACAATCATGGAGTATTTTCGAGAGTGAATTATATTGACTAATAAATACCTAATTTAATTCAATTAATTTATTTCAGAGAAAATATCCATACATGTATATAAAAATTATAAAAATGTACTCATAACAGATACATGAGTCAATCAAAAGTCAAGCTAAGCTTGCTGAGGTCGGTCTGTCGATGGGTGACCATTGTACCAGTGCCTAGGAAGGTACGCCAAGCCTTTGGCCCCAGCTGTCATTCGTAGATATTTGACAGTAATTACTAAAAGGTATCTATCGTGTTACCTAGTAACTTGACAGTCTTTTCATGAAAAATACTGGAATCCAGCTGCACCCGGTTAGACTGAAAGCCGACCCTATCACATTTACGAACGAGCCAGGCAGATTTATCTGTTTTTTTTTTTTTTAATATTTCTATGGATTGAAGAGTGGATCATTTGTTCTGTGTCTGGGTGTAATTTATGTATAATATGTATGCATTTAGAAATATATAAGTATGTTTATCAGTTGTCTGGTTGCCATAGTACAGGCTCTGCCTAGTTTGGGATCAGATAACGGTGTGTTGGTTGTCCTAAGATATAAAAATAAATAAATATAAATAATGAAAAACGTACAGTTCTTTTAACTTGCACCACAACCCAACTGCATAGGAGTGAATGCATTTTCTTTACAATTTCCGTGTAAATTAACGCGTCCCATTTACTTATGTTTAATGTTTTAATACGGAAGTTATTTAGACTGTTTCGAAGGGTGCCTACCTAGGCAGGATGTACTCAAAGTCAAGTTATTTATTCAAATTAGGGTGAGAATCAGCGTTATGAACGTCAAAATTATAATAGACATTCCCTTAAAAATGCCCGCCCTGATCACTTCCTAGTGTAGTAAACTTCACTAGTCTACAGAAGTATGATATTGATAGAGTTTTGTAAGAAATTTGTGGGTAGGTAATGACTGCCCTTGAGTCTAGTGGTCGCCAGCTCTATTGCTGAGCTAATGGTCCTGGATTCGATTCTTAGGTCGGGCAAGCTGTTATTGCCCAATGACTCTCAGCCCGACGAGAAAAAAAAGCCATTTTTTGTCAAAATTTCTCATGTGTTCACGGCATCCGCGGAAGTAGCTTCACGACGTCATGCCCGGTTAATAGCAATAAGCTCGCCACATAGGACTTGCACAAAACTAGTGTAATATGGTTGTAGGTCCATAACAGCTCTGCCCAAACCTCACATGATTACAGCCCTTATGTTATGTATATTTATGGTATGTAGAAGCAGTCAGATAAAAACCGGCCAAGTGCGAGTCGGACTCGCGCACCGAGGGTTCCGTACAAACCTGCAGGTCATCATCATCATCATTCGTCATCATCGTTTATGAAATTAAATGTTTTTTTTTTTAATTTTTATATTTGAGTTGACTGAATGAAAGGTAAATTGTGGTTTAAGATTTATGATGTATTAAAAAAAAAACTACTTACTAGATCTCGTTCAAACCAACTTTCGTTGGTAGTTTACATGGTAATGTACATCATATATTTTTTTTAGTTTTATCATTCCCTTATTTTAGAAGTTACGGGGGGGGGGGGGACACATTTTACCACTTTGGAAGTGTCTCTCGCGCAAACTATTCAGTTTAGAAAAAATGATATTAGAAACCTCAATATCATTTTTGAAGACCTATCTATAGATACCCCACACGTATGGGTTTGATGAAAAAAATTTTTTTGAGTTTCAGTTCTATGTATGGGGAACCCCAAATATTATTGTTTTTTTTTTTTCTATTTTTGTGTGAAAATCTTAATGCGGTTCACTGAATACATCTACTTACCAAGTTTCAATAGCACAGCTCTTATAGTTTCGGAAAAAAGTGGCTGTGACATACTCGGACAGACAGACAGACAGACAGACAGACATGACGAATCTATAAGGGTTCCGTTTTTTGCCATTTGGCATCGGAACCCTAAAAAAGACATTACCTTTATTACCATTGCGTCTCTTAGCTGCCACGGCTTATTTTGATTTCTGAATTGTTATTTTAGTTTAGTTTTAATTGCGGACGTTTTAATGTGCATGTATTGTGACATCGTTCTCACATTGATAATTTCAACATAAATGATGTAACCAACTATATGTAACAAATTTTTTGATTGAAAACAGTGTCCATGGAGTTTCTTGCCCGTTCAACTCCATAAGTACCTACGCTTTGGAATTGGCAACTTTATTATTCTGACTCACCGCCACATGACAATTCAAAAGTGCCAAATCAATTACGGTTTATTTGAAATAAATGCTTTGAGTTTTACTTTGATTACCTATCTCTCTAGTAATTTGGCATATAACCAGCATTCAAATAAAAACAAGTAGATCTCCAAAAAAACTCCTCAAACTATTAGAATCGATCCAAAAACCACATTTCCGAGACCTCCCGCTGTATTCCCCGGCAGTGTCCGCGGTAAACCGTTAAATATGTTCGATGAATGAACGAATATGCTCGTGAATGAACGATTATGATCCGTGAATGAGCGGATTATATCGGAGGTGCATTATGGCTAATGTTTTGGTTATTATTATGAGAATGTTCACGGAGTAATGACTGCTAATGGTACCGATGTCATTATTTGGTGAAAATAATCGTAAGGCAACTGAATTTTGAATACAGGATGATCTATGGTGTTAGATGTGAAAGAAAGCAAAACAAAACAAAAAGATAACTTGGTATTAGAAATGGTGGAGAGGAGTAGTGTTGTGTATGATATGAGGAGTGTATGAAGCACTAGCATTTGTCCGCGACTTCGTCCCTTTGAAATTTCCTGCTTTATCATATAAATTCTCCATTTTATTCTTTGGGTGTCGTATAAGAGGCGAATAAGGGACTAGAGAACGGGCAGCAGCGTTCTTTATGCAATTTACCACCATACTGCGATCGCCAACACGCCTGCAAAGCGTGGAGATTATGGCAAACCCCCCAAAATTGGGGGACGCCTATGTCCAGCAGTGGTCGTCTTCTGGATGAAATGATGAAGCAACATATTTAAACACCAGTGTTAAGGGCAAAGAAACAGGTTTGTTGATTCTAAAAAAAAATAACAATTCCCACTCATTCATTGTAAGTTTTGCCTTGTTATGCACAGAATTTGTAAAAAAATCAAGCACCATGTACCTACTTATACTCTCGGCTCAATATGACAATAGGGCACATTATGAGTGCGCATTACAGCGTGTAATTGCCGAAACGCTGCGGTTCGTCGCCCCGTGTGAAAGGGGCTTAAGGATTAGCAAACATTAACACCTTTTAGTTAAGAGGGATAATGTTCTGTGGCTTGAGATTTAAAGAGTAGGTTGTAAATTAATTTAATTTTAATAGTTATGTGTAATATTATATGTAGGTACCGACTTGTACAATAAAAATGCGAAAACAAAATAATATAAATATAATATAACATAACTAAGTTAACACTAAGTACTTATAGTAAATAATCATCACCATTTAAACCGTAAGACATCCACTGCCAGACATAGGCTTCCCTTAATTTGGAGGGCTTTGCCATCATCGCCACGCTTGGCAGGCGGGTTGGCGATCGCAGTATGGTGGAAAAAAATATAGAGAACGCTACTGCCCATTCTCGTAAGTCCCTTAGTCACCTTTTACGACACCCACGATGATCATACATACGTCTCGCTCAAAATCACATTCTTCCTTTTTGCTTCGCCGTAGTCGGGTAAAATGTCTTGTGCACTGTCAAGTACTGAGGTACTTGCAGGTAATCCAAAAATTACAAAACTAAATGTTTTTCGGTCTTAATATAATAATAATATAATATCTTAGGACAACGAGCACAACGTTGTCTGATCCCAAACTAGGCAGAACCTGTACTATGGCAACCAGACAACTGATAAACATACTTATATATTTCTAAATACATACATATTATAGATAAATTACACCCAGACACAGAAGAAATGATTATGCTCATCACACAAACATTTGTCCTGAGTGGGAATCGAACCCACGACCTCAGTCTTTGCAGTCAGGGTCACTAACCACTAGACTAACAGGCCAGTCAATAATAAATAATGAGAAAGTAGGAAGTCTTACACTCAAAACATCAGCAAAATAAAAATGGGCAGTCTCCGTTCAGTTTCTATTTGATAAAATAGAAACTTGACAGGTTTGATAAATGTAGGTAGGTAACTACGTGGGCAGGTTCATAACAAACCCTACTTTAAATCAAAAAAATTGTGAGTAATTAATTGAAGCGAACCAATTTAAAAGAAATCACGGAATTCCGTGAAAATGGAAAATTCTATATTTTAATAAGCGAAACTAAATTATTTGGGAGTCCGATAAATGAGAGGCAACTCAGTAATTGCTCTTTAAACGGTTCTCAACAAAACAAATTATAAAGAGCGAAAAGAGTTTTCGGAGAAATTTTATTTTACCTTTTAAAATAGATTGATGTCGAGGACAGGCTTAGGCAGGTATTTTTTTACGAAGTTATTAACCCTGTTCTCATAGTAAGTACTGTAGAGGCTGTAACCTGACATAGTTGTACACATTGATAATTTCAACATAAATGATGTAACGAACTATAACCGTGACATTTTAATTGTCTTACAAAGGTCTTGAATTGTCCAATTAATGTATCCGACATAATATACCTCTAGACGTGATTAAAAATTATTATCATTAATAAAGATAATAGATATTAAGAAAAATAAATAATGGATTAGAATAATGAAACATCCTATTAATAATGTTTACGTATCATACGGTAGAGAACATACCTATCCAGTGCACGAGTCGGCTAGATCATTCCATCTCCATTTTCCATGAGACAAAATATCAAATTTTAACCACGTCATGCGTCATCATGATAAATAATATTTTTATTTTTTACTTATCCAAATGTTTATTTTTTTCTTATGCATGTGTAGTAGTCATTGGGTACATGAAGTGAGCTGCCGTTGTAGAACGACTAAAATGTCACGGTGTATAATTGTAACAAATTTTTTGATTGAAAAGAGTGTCCGTGGAGTTTCTTGCCCGTTCTTCTCCATAGGTGCCTACGCTTTAGAATTGGCAACTAGCTTCATTTTTCTGACTTACCACCACTTGACAATTCAAAAGTCCCTGTAATTGGTTTATTTGAAATAAATGCTATGAGTTTGAGTTTTTGTGCAACCTCTGTAAATGTTATAAATTGATAGCATAAATGAGACTATGGAGGGCCTCAGTACAATGCTCGATGACCTCAGTAGAGCTTCCGAAAGAGTGGGTCTCAGGATGAACATGGACAAGACAAAGGTCATGTCCAATGCTCGTGTGATACCCACTCCAGTGAAGATCGGAGGCGCTACACTCGAAGTTGTGGACGAATATGTGTACCTAGGACAGACTGTCCAGTTAGGCAGGTCCAACTTCGAGAAAGAGGTCAATCGTCGAATACGACTCGGCTGGGCAGCGTTTGGGAAGCTACGCAATATCTTCTCGTCCCACATACCGCAGTGTCTCAAGACGAAAGTCTTTGACCAGTGTGTGTTGCCAGTGATGACATATGGAACCGAAACGTGGTCGCTCACAATGGGCCTTATTAGAAGGCTGAAAGTCACCCAAAGGGCGATGGAGAGGGCTATGCTTGGAGTTTCCCTACGTGATCGAATCAGAAATGAAGAGATCCGTAGGAGAACCAAGGTAACCGACATAGCCCGAAGAATTGCTAAACTGAAGTGGCAGTGGGCAGGGCACATTGCTCGCAGAACAGATGGCCGATGGGGCCGAAAGGTTCTGGAGTGGCGACCGCGTACCGGAAGACGTAGAGTTGGAAGGCCTCCAACAAGGTGGACCGATGACCTTGTGAAGGCCGCAGGAACCTGCTGGATGCGGGAAGCACAAAACCGGTCGAAGTGGCGGAGCTTGGGGGAGGCCTATGTCCAGCAGTGGACGTCTTTCGGCTGAAATGATGATGATGATGATGATGATGATAGCATAAATAAATAACTGACAGACTTTTGACAGTCGTTACGGGTTGTCAGAAGCCCAAAAGTCTGACAACCAATCTTACCAAGGGCTATTATATTACCCAGTAACTTGATTGTGGAGGTTAGATAGGCAGTCGCTCCATGTAAAATACTGGTATTCAGCTGCATCCGGTTAGACTGGAAGTCGACCCCAACATAGTTGGCAAACGGTTAGGCAGATGACGATGAAATAAAAAACAGACATCCAGTGATTGTATTTTTTTTTTTTTTTTGGGTGGTAAATCACCAATTGACATCCCCCGCTCTAGGGTGGAGCGGAAGGGCGTGTCAGACTTTTACTGACTAAAATCCATCCGTGTTCCTCCAATTGTCCATATGCCAGGGCCACGGTATCTGCCCACTGCCACTTCAGCTTGCTTTCTCTGCAAGCTATGTTGGTAACTCCGGTTTTGTCAGGAGACCTCGTAACTTCATTTCTGACCCATCAAAATTACTGTGACTTAATAGACATATCAAGTAGCTGGAAAACGCGTTTTGCGGGTACTGTTTGTTGTGGTACGATGATCCCATCAAATACAGTGGGTCAGTTAATAAGCGAGTGTCGATGTAAACGGTCCTCAATTGAATTCGGTCGCGTAATAACAGAGAAATGATCGCTTGATACGTCCGCGTCTCCCGAGAAATACTTTAATGTTTAAACTGTAGTGATGTACTGTGATGATGGTTTATCGATACTTTTATTTGAGGGGGGAGATAAAGTTTTTTCTTTACGAAATTAATTATGACATCGGCCATGCTTATTGTCGGCGGGACACTGTTGTAAATGAATATATTGTTATTATGTGATAAAGAGATTTCGATAATTTTTGAAGTGAGTCCATTTTGGGACATTATTTTTGAACAGTAAAATAAACTGAACCGTCACAAACAGGTCGGTGACGTGAAATCGCGTATACTCGGCTCCAGTCGTAAGTTTTAAATGCTATCGTGTGGAAACATACCTATGCCTGAATGTTTGACATACATTCAAATGACAATAGCTTTTATTTTTGAAAGTTCTACAACATTAATTGAGTTTAGAGATACCAACTATTGGTTACTTATTTTGTAAATACACGTATTTGGAAAAATAAGCAATAATTGGGAGTACGACATACTATAAGGATTGTCTTTAGCAGTATATTACCTACATCAATCTGCCGATTTTGAAAGAAAGAAAGATACGTAGGTAAAAGAAGGAATGAAAATATTTTCCTCGTAAATAGGTGTTTTTAAAACAGTTAACAGAAACTACAGAACGCCATCTGCTACGATACTAACTCTTTTTGCTTCATTAGCCAACTTCAAAAAAAGGAGGAGTTTATCAATTCACCTGTATTTTTTTTATGTTTGTAACTTTTGACTGGGTGAACCGATCTCGATGATTTTTTTATTTGAAAGTTGGTGTTTCCCGAATGGTCCCATTTTAATTTGGTTCCATTCGGACAGTGGGATCCATGTGAAAACCATATAAGTCTTATATTTGCATTAAGTATTGGCGCGACAAATGAACGAATAACGCGATTAGATTAGTGCGGGGTATCTACCATAACTAAAAAGTTAAAAATAAAAACTTTTTACAAAAAAATAAAAATCGACTTCCTTAAAAAAAACACTACAAAGTCAAAAATAACCTTAATTTCGGAAGTCGGTGGCAAAAAACCTTAAATACAGATCCTAAGACACCGAAGTAAAAAGTTTTTTTTCTGTACTATAAATCTGAGGAGAAATTGCGTAACAAACTAACAGTAGGAATGGCATGTCATTTTGACAGTTCATCAACATTCATTACGTTATTTACGTTGTTCAACAGGCAAATTTTTCGAACATAAGGAAGCATTTTATAAGAAAAATCATTAAAATTGATGTATGTTACGCAATTACGTTGCTGGTACATTTACGCCAGTAACGAGTACCTACTACGTTTATCGTTTGTTATAAAAATAAAAATATTGACTGTCGAGAGCTATTAAGTGCCTCAATTGTCCCAACACTAAAAGGGCGGGGGCGAGAGCGCGAAATTGGAGGAAAACTTTCGTAAGGGGAAATGAAATGGGATTGATAAAAATTGGAACCAAGCCGCCTGCGCAGGGCCGTACTCGGTCACTGGAAATAAATATTTGTTTTTGTACTACGGCTGTTGGCTTAATCTATCGCAGATTGGTATTAGCTTTAACTAAAAAAGTATACATAGTACTTAACTATAATAATACTACAAATTAAATTAAATTAATTTTCTCATCACAAATGTTGCAGGCTGGTACAGAAAGTCCTTAAACTAATTAAAAAAAAATATAAAAACATTTGTGAGAGACTGGAGGCCGATGAAGGCTTTGAATACCTGTGTTACGGGTCACCAGGCCCCCCAATTCTTACAATTAGTGTTACAGTTATTACAATTGACAGCGGTAACCTCGAAAGATCACTAATAAGACAACTATCAAGAATTTCAGTTATTATAGTTTAGAGACAGTTAATTTGTTTTCCATTGAAATAGTACCTACCTATCTTGTATTTAACTTTCAAGATAGTTAGTTATGAAGGAGCCGTAACAATTTAGATGAATTACCGAATTCCAAGAATATTATCGTATTCATTTAGTCATCAAACTTTGTATAATTAAAATTTGTTTTAAATTTGTGAGTAGACAGTTGGAACACCAAGCCACTTTAGGGAAGCAAATATTTTTATTGAAGAGAATTAAATAAGGTTGACGAGAAAAAAGGTAAAGAATCTATTTGCGGAATTTGTAATCAGAAAAAAATGGTACTTTGTCATGAAAATAATGTACCGAATTAATGAAATATGTAAACCGCGCATTCCCCGAAAAGTAAGGCAGAGGTGCATATAGTAGGGGCACTCATATTTGAACAGTTATGTTCAAGGCCCATTTATAGTCCTCCAGACCGTATTTCGGCCACGGCGGCCAATCTCAACGGAGACTAGCCATCGGCGCGGGAGATATTATAGTGCTCAAGTGTGTGCGCAGACACAGGGGCACTCACTGTTCCCTCACTCTCATAGTCCGATGGGACGGCAATCCGACACGACCGGAGAGAGAACAGGACCACCGGCTTAACGTGCTTTCTGAGGCACGGGGGTATCACACCGCCAACTTCCAAACTCCGGGTTGCTACTAAGAAATTCCTAATGGGAAAACCCAGTAACACTTTGTCCGACCCGGGAATCGCACCCAGGATCCCACACTCAGCAGCCGCGCTTGCAAACACGAGATCAACGGGGCAGTTAATAAGGCCCATGTAATAGGGGCTCAGCCTATTACCACGGGTACAAATACATACGCCGGGTTCTTTCTGAGAAATTCTGGATAGAAAAACCTAATAATACTTTTCCCGACCCGGGAATTGAACACAACTTTCGACCTCAAGCATCAGATTAAGAGATTCCAGATTCCCAAACTTCTCGTCCAATCAAAGTTTTGTCAAACTTTGCCACAAGAGTTTCTTCACACTTAGATTAATCTGAGTGGTACCTACATGCTTTTAGTTAAGTTAAATTTGCTGTGCTATAACCAAAAACAATCTAGAATCGTCTGTTCCGTACCTTCTTAAACTTCTATTTTTAGTGAATCAGTTCTATAAATAAATAGCATAAGTATACAGCCTATAACGTACCCACTGGCCTTTCCTCGGTGATACGGAGTGGGCTGAAATCTACCAGCGGGCCAACGCCGGCCCAGTATAAATGAATATGCTAATGAAAAAATACACCTATGGATTCTCTGCAAAATCCTGGATCGAACAAACATATTTTCATTAATTCTGTCTTTGTGTTTTCCCTCAATATCAATAATTCCCAAAAACCAAATACAACCCTGGCTTTTCCGAGGGCTCGAAATTCACTTAGCTTCGTTTGTCGAAGCTTTTCGCCTCTTGAAACTTTTCAATAGCCCGGAATCGAATTCAGGCACCTCCCTGTTCCCCGGCCGCCCCTCTCGCCCCCCTCTGTGCTCCGACTCTATACCTTTGAACACCTGGCAGTGGAGTCCATGTATGTACACAATATATCTAAAATTGAGCGACAGTAAACACGCGTCGAGTTGGTTATTTGATTTTTCAGTAGGTAATTATGCTGTTAGGAAAAATAATGTTGTTTTTCAGTGTATATTGGTTCGAGATTTCACATATCATCACGGCTTGTTCCCCAAGAAGAGTTGGGCAGAGGTGTATCTAAAGTACGCACACGCACAGTTCAACTTCGAAATGTGTGCGTGCGGGCTTGTGGCTAAGTAATAACAGCCGCACGGGATTATCGTTCAGGTTAAGCTACGTATGCCGCGGTTGGTCTGTGGATAAGTGAATATCTTTACATACCAAGACCCTTCCGTGCGTCGGAAAGCACGTTAAGCCGTTGGTCCCGGCTGTTTTTTGTAGATCTTAGACAGTCGTTACAGGTCGTCAGAAGCCCGAAGGTCTGACAACCAGTCTTGCCAAGGGGTATCGTATTACCCAGTAACTGGGTTGTGGAGGTCAGATAGGTAGTCGCTCCATGTAAAATACTGGTACCATGCAGCATCCGGTTAGACTGGAAGCTGACCCCAACACAGTTGGGGAAAGGCTAGGCAGATGATGATATTTAATTCCCATGTAATAGGGTACGAGCCTATTGCCATCAACCGGGCACAATTTCAGACTAAGAGCTGCTACTGAGAAATTCCAGATATAGAAACTGAATAACACTTTGCCTAACCCGGGGATCGAATCCAGGAAATTGTACTACGTTAATGTTTAGGGGCCATCCATAAATTACGTCACACGTTAAGGGGGGGGGGGAGGGGGTCGACGAATTGTGACATTGTGTGACAAGGGGGTGGGAGGGAGGAATTTTGTGACGTTCAAAATTGAATATACATATTTAAAGCACTATTAAAACACGAAATATGAACTTTGAAAGAAAAATTTAAAAAAAAATTCAATGTCTACATGTAAAATTGCAAAATAAGTGACGTCACACTAGGGAGGGGAGGGTCTCACAAATGTGACCAGCTGTGATAAGGACGGGGGGGGGGGGGGGGTCAAAAATCATGAAATTTGTGTGACGTAATTTATGGATGGCCCCTTACGAGAAAATCAATCTGCCTAACCT
This sequence comes from Aporophyla nigra, assembly GCA_947507805.1. Lineage (NCBI taxonomy): Eukaryota > Metazoa > Arthropoda > Insecta > Lepidoptera > Noctuidae > Aporophyla > Aporophyla nigra. Next base: position 15,843,664 of record OX382315.1, on the reverse strand, counting down.
TTTCTTAACGAGTTGGCTTCTAATCTAACCGGATGCAGCTAAATACTATTATTTTACATGGAGCGAAATTACTATACCGTAGTAAGTAAAAAGAATTTAGATAATGGAACAATGGAAGATAATCTCATCATAAAATTGTATACGATTTTCCAAGAATATTATCAAATAGTAAGTCAGTGACTGCCAGGGTCACAAAATTTGGTCCATTTGGTTGAAAGAGTTACCGTGGCCCTGGCATATGGACAACTGAAGGAACACCGGTGAGTTTTAGTCAGTAAAAGTCTGACACGCCCTTCCGCTCCACCCTAGAGCGTCATTTGATGATTTCCCACCCAAAAAAATAAATAAAAAAGCACTTTGTGACTTTAAGTAATAACGTAGTGTAAATGAAAGTCATAAAAAATAATGGATTAGACAGTTCAATTTTGTCTAGACTCTAGATTGTCCTATGGGGCAGGACTAACATGCTTCCCAGCACTCTTATTTTGGATACTAACTTCTGCCGCGAATTCATCCGTGTTATTTTTTTACTCCCTCGAGGCCTGCCCATGCGAGGTCTTTGTATTTGTGACTTTTCTGTTTTTGCTCGGCTCCTAAGGGTCCAAGCGTGAACATATATTCTATAGCCTTCCTTGATAAATGGTATATCCGACACTTAACGTAGTTTCCGAGATTAGTCCGTTCACCGAAACAAACTCCTCAGCTTTATAATACACTAGCTTTTGCCAGCGGCTTCGCCCGCGTGGAGGTCGGAAATTATCCCGCGGGAACATACTACCGGGATAAAAAGTACCCTATGTGTTATTCCAGGTTATAAACTATCTGTGTCCCAAATTTCATCTAAATCGGGTCAGTAGTTTTTGCGTGAAAGAGGAACAAACATCCACACATCCAAACATACAAACTTTCGCGTTTATAATATTAGAAGGACTATTTAGATTTGGTTACAATTAAAAACCTTGATCCCAACCTTTTTTTTATACTTTTTATGAGAATCATTCCTATCATACATGATGGTTGCGTTACTTGGGCCGGCGCACGCAACGGAATCTCTCAATAGAAATAACTTTTCCCCGTGTTAGCAACACTTTTCATTGATGCTCCGCTCCTATTAATTGTAGCGTGATGTAATATAGCCTATAACGTTTGTAGATAAATAGGCTACCAAACACTAAAATACTTTTAAATTCGAACCAGTAGTTCCTGAGATTAGCGCGTACAACTAAACAACCAAACAAACTCTTCAGCTTTATAATATTAGTATAGATAATACTTTAATTTGCTTGTTTGCAAATTGTAGTTTTCATATGAGTTTTAAGTTTTTTTTTATTTAATTGCAATATAATAATGTACCGTGTGGTGCCGGACGTAAAGAATAACACCACCCCATTTCTTCCCGTGGGTGTCGTAAAAGGCTAGAGAACGGACAGCAGCGTTTTTATGCATTTTACCATCATACTGCGATCGCCAACCCGCCTGCCAAGCGTGGCGATTATGGCAAAGCCCCCTAAATTGGATGAGGCCTAAGTCCAGCAGTGGACGTCTTACGGCTGAAATGATGATGATGATGAATATAATAATAACATTTAACGCAGTACCCGATAAAAGATGTATGCATTAGCTAATCTTGTATTGGTTGTTCTATTTTGTTTTTTTATTTTATTTTATTAAAAAGATATATATTTGAAACTCAGGTGTCACACTCACAGCTCTAAATAGACATTTCGTATAGAAAAACCAACTTTTGACAAACAACTATCTTGCTACAAAAATATTATCACAAACATCAATAAAAGCGTCAACACAATGTGCTACTTCAAACGCGTAATCCTCCCAATGGTCATTTCACAACCAAATTTTTTCTCCAGTCGGCTCATTGTGCATCACACTTACACACAGTAACACGAGCTCCTTGAAATCCTAGACAAAAACCGACCTTCTCTTTGTACTTGTAACGTCTCAGCCGCACAGTGGTCACTACTCGATATCCCTAGAAAAAAGATTCGGCGAAATTTTGCGGCATTATTAGTGGTATTAGGTTTTTGTTGGACGTATAAAAGGATTTCGTCCACGTTATTAGATCGGCTACGCTACGGCTGAAAGGTTTGTTCGGAGGCGTTCGCGGTAAGCTTTTTATTTTCTAGTGCGTTATGGATTAAAAGTTTGTTTGCTTTATTGAATGTTTGGATGTAGATTTACTTACAAATAGTGTTTTTTTTATAGAGTTCAGCATTAGTATTATCAGCAAATCAGCCTATAATATTCTCAATGCGGGGATACAGGCCACTAGTGTCAGCACAATCATGCTTTAAGGTCATTAACTGTTGCAATATAATTTAATGTTTTGTAATTAACACAGAGAGTCTTTCATTCAGCTATGCTTTTGAATATCATCATCTGCCTAGCCTTTTCCCAACTATGTTGGGGTCGGCTTCCAGTCTAACTGGATCCAGCTGAGTACCAGTATGTTACATAGAGCGACTGCCTATCTAACCTCCACCCCCCAGTTACAGGGTAATACGATTCCTTTTAGTAAGACTGGTTGTCAGACTTTCGGGCTTCTGACGACCCGTATCGACTGTCTAAGATCTACGAAAGATAGCTGTGACCAACGGGTTAACGTGCTTTCCGAGGCACGGAAGAGTCTTGGTATGTAAAGATGGTCGTCCATCCACAGATCTACCGCGGCAAGCGTAGCTTAACCTGAACGATCAACCGTTGCGGTTATTATTAAGCCACAAGCCCTTCTGAATATGTCATAGCAAAATCAGTCTATAATTTTCCTGCCGCTGAGACATAGGCGATATGTGAGGCCTATGTGAGAGGAAATGGGCTATAATCTACCACGCGGGCCCAGTGCGAGTTGGTAGATGTCACATGGTTGCGAATTTTTGGTTCTTAGTTATGCCAGTTTCCTCACGCTATTTTCCTTCACGGTTTTGAGAGCAGTCAGTGGTGACAAAATTATATACGGAAAGTAAAGTTCCTGCCTGGGTTGGAACTCACGACCTACATCTCGTAAATCGGGATCATATAGCCTCATCATATAGATACTACTGAGCCACCGTGTTTCTCACACTACTTTCCGTCTCCGTTTTAAGAGCAGTGGTGATGAAATAACTAACGCAAAGCAAAGCGGCTGGGTTCGAACCTTCTTCCTAAACTCGTTGCGGTCGTTACCAATTAACCACCACAGTTCCTACCTCCACCATCGACAATTAAAGTTTCATAACATTTGAGCTGTATGATTTAGCAATAAAAAAATAGCTAGTTAAGGGGACTGCGGACAAAACAGATGTGCTATCAACATTAGCATATCGATGATGGGAACCCATAAAATTTTCCCTTAGCAAAAATAGCTCAACGCGCCTAAAAAAAATTTCACTCAAAATAATCGTTAAATTCTACAATGTATGTTTAATTGTGGTAAAATTTGTCGCGTAATTACAAGTTAGACATCCGTTTCTATTGACACAATGACCGATTGTGCCACAAATATCAATGTTGGATCTCAAACAGATTGTGTTACACAAAGATGGCCGACCTATGTAGGTAATGTTACTGCCGCAGTTTTTTCGTGATATTTAATTCATCGGTAGTTTAATAAAAATAATATCCAGGTGAAGAAACATAAATGCAAAAAAAAAAATAAATACAAAAAAAAATGTTTTGGAACTGACAACTAAAACTAAATGCAGTATCTCAACTGAGTAATACAATTACAACCACAGTCCGGATGATTTGAAAGAAGATAAAACTGGTAATTAATTGCTCCAAATTAAAAAAAAAACTTTACTAAACAACGTAATAGTACAATTTATGTTCATGAAAAACGAATGATTGATAAGAATCATTGTTCGCAGATTTCACCAATAAATCTGAACGCGATCAGTTTATCCAAACAGCGTTCAAGAGCTATCAGTGTCACTGTGAAATTATCTTAAATCATTAAAAAAAAAACGGAAAACACAGTCACATCACTAGAAGATCAGCTAGTTTTTAGACGAACAGTTAAATATTTCCCTTTTATGTACTACATTATTTACTATTCATCCATCCCAATGTTCTTACTTTAACAACATCCTCCTGAATATAGTCCACCAAAATCGTATAAAATAATAATAACCGCCTAAAAGTATCCGGTAAAAAATAATTTGTTTTCGCATTCAACTCCCTTCATAAACGAAAATTTGCACCAATTAAAAATAGAAAAATACAATTTATTTCTCTCTAGCACCATATTGGGTGAACGCCTCAAACAAATGTCACTCTTAGCATGCAGGACATACCTTAAATTTACATAAAATCACGCAAAAAAGGTCTTTACTACACAGTAATAAAGCTGTTAAAACAGCACAGTTAAATCTGCAACAAGTATTTTTTACACTATTTTCTGTTTTATTGTATTACAAGGTTTATTCGTTGCTAACGAGTCAGCAGGGAGCCTGTGCGAGCGAGAGGTCCGATGCAGAGAGAGATAGCGATATGTAATATGATTTGTTTTGTTGCATTGTGGTTTCGGTCCGTTCCACGATTGTCAAAGTTTTTGTCCCTCTTCTTTTTGCTTCGAACCACTGTGCATTGACAACTGGGTTCATTTATTTGTTTTGTAGTTTGGAAAAGTTTAAAAATATTTGTAACAATTTAATGTTTGTGTGTAGTTTTGTGTAGATGACATGCGATATAAACATAGAAGTTAGCAATCAATAAATTTTAGAAAAGAAAATTTGAAAGTGGAAAGTTAATATCACTTATTTTAAGAGCCTACCTTACCTAGCCTTGCACGACAGACAAATAAAATGAAAAAAGAACCATCTCTGTTTTTTTTTTTAAATAAAATGACTTGAAGTGGGTTAGTAACTGCCAGGGTCGCGGGATTCGTTCGAAAGAGGTACGGTGGCCCTGGCATATGGGCAACTGAAGGAACCCGGGTGGGTTTTAGTGAGTAAAACTCTGACACGCCCTTCCGCTCCACCCTAGAGCGGAAGACGTCATTTGATGATTTCCCACACACAAAAAAGAAAATAAAAAGTGGGTTAGTAAAAATAATTAAAGAAAAATTAAAGTCAAACATTGTACAACTTTACAAAGGTCGAATTTTGAGGTTCAGTAGTGCATTTTATGTGCCTAATTATCATTATCTTAATTATCCTTCAGTTAGCACATAAAGGGACACGTTTAACCTTCAAAATTTGTTCTTTTACCTCTGTAAAATTAAAGGTAAGTATTTTTTCTTCAAATCAAATCAAATCAAAAGTCATTTATTTAAACTAGGCTGAAAGTCAGCACTATTTGACTTTTTATTGAAAGTCAAAGATACATAAGATAGTCCCCAAAGCGCTCGCTCTTCAGTTACCTAGTGAAACATTAGCAAAACCTACACCCGGCCTATCACTATTATTTAGTTGGTTGTTTTCATTTCAAAGTTAGTAATTATTTTATAGGTCCAAAATAATCGTATGCAGTACTTCTGCCAGCGTTTCCATTGTCTTCTCCACATTGTATAACCCTCCCTTTTGACTTAGCTGCAGTCGGTCAAAATATAACAATTCAAACGTAACAGTTCCAGAACCGCTGACGTCATTACACAGGGTAAATGCCACAATTGTTATCCCTACACATTTAAGAGTATTATTTGGGAAGCGATTAGAGCTAATAGCTGTTATGTAGTATTGTTGTGTTATTTGTTATTTTGCAAATTATTTTTATGTTTGCTACATTTTTTTTACTAGTGAAGTATGTACTTACCGATGTTAGTTAAGCCGTTGCTGCCCTCTGTAATTCGTAAATCTTTGACAGTCATTACGGGAGGTAAGAAGCTCAAAAGTCTGACAACCAGTCTTAACCAAGGGTATTATACTGTAGAGGTCAGATAGGCAGTACTCCTTGTAAAATACTGGTATTCAGCTCCATCTGGTCATACTGAAAGCCGTGGGGAAACGGCTAGGCAGATTTTAATTTACAATAAAATACCATGTTACTGAATTACTTTACAACAGCGTTATTTAAGGGCAGATTAAACGTCAATAAAACGCACTGATGCTACTAGCGTGGCGCTGAATAAGTTTTTATCAGAGAAATAATACGCTGAATTGCTCTGGATTGCTCGATCTGGCTTTAGGCACAAATCTAAAAGCCGGGCTACTTAGAACTTCCTGATGTCAAAATCTAATACCACTTTTCCTGACCTGGGAGTTGATCCCAAGACCTAACCATCAGTAGTAGTACTTGCGACCACACTAGACAAACGAGGCAGTCTTTCGAGATATAAAGAAGAAATGACGTTGCACAATTTTATAAGATGTCTTCAACAATCGCAAAAACCATCGCCAGCTGTCGCAGTCTCGCAAAAAACGAACAATATCTTCTAAATAGGCTCCTATTAGGCCGTTATCACACGATCGGATTGTTAAGTCTCGAGCAATTTGCCCCGGACAATCGTTTAGGGACCGGGTCGTGAGTTAATCGTTCTGATAACATCTTTACTGTGCGTCTTTGTGTTTACTGTGTGCCGTGTAATGTAATAACGAACATGTCATCACGGGGATGCTAGGACTACTTCGGAAAATGATGTCAATGTAGGGGAAATGTATTTATATATTTATTTAATTTTTTAACTATGTAGGCAATTTAAGAGTGAGCAATTTGAGCATGCTCTAATATAGGCGATTTAGGAGGAGTGAGCAATGTGAGCATGCTCTAATATAGGCGATTTAGGAGGAGTGAGCAATGTGAGCATGCTCTAATATAAACGATTTAGGAGGAGTGAGCAATGTGAGCATGCTGTAATGTAGGCGATTTAGGAGGAATGAGCAATGTGAGCATGCTCTAATGACTGTTAAAACTGGCCGAAACAAATATGAAAATTAAATATTAACTCAATGACACAAGGAACGTTTCAGAATGAAGGCAGTACGATTACTATCATAGTGACAAAAACTTTGTCCAATTGAGAAACAGTTTAGTTTTATAGTTGGTGAAATCATTTTGAACAGACCATTCGTCTCAATATTGATCTAGACATGTCTAAGAACTAGCGCTAGAAAACCTTCTTGGTAGGGTGCAGTTACTGGAGTCACACCGCAACGTCAACTTCAAGGCGTTTGTGGTGCGTGTTCCGAATTGTTATCTGCCCGTCGTCATGGACGAAGACTTTTGGCCACAGGACGTGGAGTTCCTTTGCTTCCGCGGACAAGTGCCACAGGACACAGCTAACAAAGTGAAGTGCTACTAACATAGTTTAAGGTACTATTATTAACACAAGTTTTTGTATTACTTATATACCTATGTTAGTTTGTAAGGTATATGTCTATGGGTCATAGTAACCTGAGAATAAAATGTTTATTATTATTAAATAAAACAAACCGCAACCAAATCGGTTCAACCATTTAAGAGCTATGGTGCCATAGACATACACACATACCGGTCAAACTTAAAACACCCCTATTTTCGCGTCGGGTGTTAAAAATAGTATTTACCAAGTAATAATGATTTAACCTTATATAATTTCGAAAAACGAAACTTTAAAGTAAGCAAGCTGGTTTTTAATAAGGTTGCCCAACTAAAGTGGGACTGGGCAGGACATGTCTGTTACATGCCGGACAAACTGTGGGCCCAAGTAGCACAGAACTGGTGCCCTGACACAGTGACGTGAAGTTAATGGCAAACTACGTAGGTGATGGCGGGACGAGCTGGATAGGTTAAGCACTTTGAAAGGAGTATGACAGCATAGACAGTCATAGTCAGCGTATATTATTCCCACTGCTCTCGGTGAGAGGGAGTGAGCCGTAATCTACCACGCGGGCGCTGTGCAGGTTGGTGGACACCACAAGTTTTGGTTCTAGGACATTACAGTTTCCTCACGTTGTTTTCAGTGGTAATGGATATTATTTACACAAAGTAAAGGCTCGTTCAGACTAGCGCGACGCGACGGACGCGCAGCAATCGACGATTTATATCTACACGAGCCTTAAAGCTAATGCCTGGGTTCGAACCTCCGACTAACAACTCTTTAGTAGGGGCCGATACGGCTGCTCTACACAGGTTAGTAAAACAAGCTATTTAGGTCGAAAATGGTATGGTGGATTCATTTTTATTCAACTAAACTTAGATTACCATCTCTTAAACGAATTTAATGGGTCGCTGCTTGAGCTCACGCAGTTCTCATTACAAATACCCTCTCATCTCTAACTGACACTATACAGGGTGTGTGCCTTCAGTTAATTTAAATTTAAAATCTAATTCCCCCTCAAAGTTTCATATTATAGAGTTGATTTGAACAGTTTGCTAGCCCCGGGATATGATCCCGGTAACAGCGTCAAAGCTGGCCCCGCCCCGGCTGGGATCGAACCCGGGATCTACCGCTCACCACCCGCTGGCAACATCCCGTCTCTAATATTGTTACTTTAACGTTTTGTTCGTAATGGTTCTGTATGTAGTTCTCTCTACGATTAATAAAAGCTGAAATTTAAATTTTCAGATTTAATCACATTTAGATTCATTTTTAGCAATTATCTAGTTAGGTTATTCAAATAATGTACCATGGAAACCAGCGGGGTAAATGTGGAATATACTAACAATTTTTTTTTGTTTGTGGATAATTATCAAATGACGTCTCCCGCTCAGGGTGGAGCGGAAGGGCGTGTTGACTTTTACTGACTAAAACCCACCCGTGTTCCTTCAGTTGCCTATATGCCAGGGCCACGGTATCTCTTTCGAACAAATCTCGCGACTCTGGCTTACACTAACAATCATTATTTCAGCCTTAAGCCGTCCACTGCTGGACAAAGGCCTCCCTCAATTTGGAGGGCTTTGCCGTAATCGCCACGCTTGGCAGGCGAGTTGGCGATCGCAGTATGGTGGTAGTATGCATAGGGAACACTGCTGTCCATTCTCTAGTAAGTACCTTAGTCGCCTTTTACAACGATCACGGGAAGAAATGGGGTGGTGGTATTCTTTACTTCCGGTAACACACGGAATACTTACTATAGAGATGTGCATTAGGGTCGATTTAAAAAAATAAATGTATTACATGAATACCCACATCAATATTTTTGTTGAAAATAGAAAATGAATCTTTGTGAGCAAGAAATGAATGGTTAAAATAAGGAATAAAACTGTGGGAAATTCAAATATTTAAAAAACAATGTCATTGGTCAAAGCGAATGTGAAGTAAAAGTCTATGATAACAATTTCGTTGTGTTTTATAAATGTTTTTTTGCGATTCAGTTAGTTCTCTATTCTAAAGATCAAGATTTTTACAGAATATAAAAATCTTATCGTGAAATTTTTGGTGAAGTAACCTGTCAAAAGTGTAAGTCATCCGTTGGATTGACAGGTCACTTCATCTACGTTTTCTCAGAGATATTTTTGCAGAATAGAACAGCTAAACTTAACTTAATTCATTTTGTCAAAAAAAAAAACGATGTCAAAAACTGTTTTAAAGTCATGTTAAAAATTCGTAACCGGGAACCCTAATAAACGGGAACACACAAAAGAATACAACGTGGAGATTGTCACGCGGTATCCCGCGGTGAAAACGACATGTTAGTTGCTAATAACATGTTCAGTATTCGACTTGGTGCAACATGTAGCGGGGTTGCCCCTACAACTGTAAATATATCTCGAAACAATCGCATTTTGCAATTAGGTTAAGTCAACAGAGAACATTAAAAAAAAAACAATATTTTTTTTTAGACTGCGGTTTCATTCATGAATTTTCAAATCCAGGCAGTACTGATTTATTTCAGTGTAGCTGCTTGCTGGAGAGTCTCAAGTGTCCGTTTACCTGCACCTCAGATTATATTAAAAATGCCACTGATGCCGCAATAAACGTGGCCACCTGCACCTGCATAGGGCTTTTTTTTGTTTTTGGATGGGAAATCATCAAATGACTTCTTCCGCTCTTGGGCGGAGCGGGAGGGCATGTCAGACTTTTACTGACTAAAACCCACCCGTGTTCCTTCAGTTGCCCATGTGCCAGGGTCACGGTGTCTCTTTCGAACAATCTCGCGACCCTGGCAATCCAACTACTGGGCTCAAACGATATAAGGTACCGGTGGCAATTAAGGCCCACCTAAAAATAAATTGCTTTAAATCTGAGTATAATGCGTATAGGATGTCAAAAACATATTGTTTACATAGCTGTACATGTTGCTGTAATAAATGGTGTAAAACAATTAAGAAAAGCATATTTTTTTTATAAGAAAAAACACTTTTTTAAAACCCTTCTCAGGGGCCTTATTATACTACGGTAGTATATTAAAGCCCATATAAAAATTTGCTTTATTTTTACAGTAAATCGTCCTAAATTTACCTAGAAATAAGTTAAAATAAAAGTAAATTGTTGTTTTTTACTTATTTAATCATTTTCCTTTATTTATTAAACGTGGGCCTCATTGCCCTCTTAATATTAATCGTAGACAATTTAGTTTCAAGGAACTAGTGGTCTTAACTAAGGTACTTAGTACAATCACAACATGTTCTGTAACTTTGAAAACTTAAATAATCAGTTCTTTTCTTATTAAACAAAACAATGTAATTACTTTTATATTAATTTCTAAGACTTAAAATCAGACTTTAATTAAAGATACCGGTACCGGCACCGGTGTGGACGCCCTCATTGACGCTGAGCCCAGCGCGCCGGTTGAGTGCGGCCCAAAGGGTCAAGGCCATCCGGTTAATCCGGGGATACCGCACGGTCTCCTGCGAGGCGGTGAGCCTCCTTGCCGGAGTGCCGCCATGGGATCTGGAGGCAAAGGTCCTCGCCCACAGGGCACGCCATAATTGCGGCGCCATAATCGTTTCCCCCCTCTATGAGGAGTGAATAGAGAGGCGCCACGGCGTCCTCACCTTCCGCCTGACGCAGGTTCTCACCGGGCATGGGTGCTTCGGTGGGTTCCTGTTCAGGATAAAGCGGGAGGAAACGCCCGGGTGTTTCCATTGTGAGGATCGTCTGGAGGACACGGTAGAGCATACGGTGGAGGTGTGCCCTGCCTGGGTGGAGCACCTCCGTGTCCTCGTGGAGGCGATCGGCGGCGACGACCTCTCGCGTCCGGCCCTGGTACGAGCCATGGTACGGAGCGAGAGGGCATGGGAAGCCGTCACCTCCTTCTGCGAAGCAGTAATGCTCGCGAAGGAGGAGGCGGGGCGCGTGAGGGAGTGGCAGTCCCTGCGCCCTCACGTCCCTAGTCGCCGCAGGAGGAGACGACGACGCCCCGGGCGTCGGGAATCGATAGCTGACTCCCGGCCACCGTAAGCACGAGCTTGCGGGCGAACCAAGCTCGGGTCGACGGCGCGTAGTGTTCCACGCGCGCCTCAAAGAGATGTCAGCAGCACTGAAGGGGTCTGCTTGGATCGATGCCTGCCGGGGTCGCGTGATTTTTCGAAAGACATACCGTGACCCTGGCACATGGGCAACTGAAGGAACACGGTTGGGTTTTAGTCAGTAAAAGTCTGACACGCCCTCCCGCTCCGCTCAGAGCGGGAGAAGTCATTAATTTGATGATTTCCCATCCAAAAAAAAAGCTCTCTTTGGAGGCATTTTAATCAAAATCTGTAACAATGTTACACATATTATATTGTCAGTAAAATTCACATAGTACCTACATTGACCTAGAATACAAAAAAAAATCCAATCTGATACTCAAATATTAAGAGGCCAATAAGGCCCAAGTACCATTATAATGGGCCTTATTAACCTCATGCCACGTTTTTACAAAATAACCTAATAAACCTAAAAAATCTTTCTCTGGCTAGGAAAAACCATATCTATTGTATCGTACAAGACATACTTAAGATAATAAATACAGCGTTATTAGTCAATGATTGAATTAGACGTAAAATACTTACAGTTTTTTGGTATGTAAAATTATAAAATTGCACAGTAGCCAGTCACTTCATCAACGCATCGCAGGTCACTGGCAAGATGACGGCGCTAGCGAGTGTGGACTAATACGGAAACATTCACACCGACATTGTGCACGCGTGCAGAAACAGTGAAGTGTCATAGAAATGTTTTTCCGCGAAATTTGAAATGTGGGCCTTATTACCCCCTGGGCCTTATTTACCTCAGGTACCTTAGTTTAAAGTGTACGAATACCATCGACACGAAAAGAAGAACAATATAGTTATGCGACTTTTTCAATTCCATCTTCATCATCATCATTTCAGCTGAATGACGTCAACAGCTGGATATAGGGGGGTTACCATAATCGCCACGCTTGGCGCCTCGGACTGGCGATCGTAGAAAGGTGGTAGGTAAAATGCATAGAAAACGCTGCTGCCCATTATCTAGTAAGTCCCTTAGTCGCCTTTTCCGACACGGAGAAGAAATGGGTGATGCTATTCTTTACGTCCAGCACCACAAAGAACCTGACACCTTTTTTCAATTTATAAATTACTAGCTTTAGCCCGCGACTTCATCCGCGTAAATGTTGGTTATCGCTGACATAGATAAAGTCGCGGAAGAAAAATAGGCCTATGTCCTTTCTTGGAGTACAAACTTACCCCGTACCAAATTTCATCATAGTCGGTTCAGTGGTTTAGTCGTGAAAGCGTAACAGACAGACAGAGTTACTTTTATTATAGAAGTATAAATATAGATTTATTACGCAGATAAGAATTAATATAATGAATACCTAAGAAATAAAATAGATTTCTATGTTTACTAGATCATTAATGATATATTTACTCTCGTTGTAGTACATCACTCAAACGTTATTGTTTTCGCGGCGTGGCGGCGGGGTGAGCGCACCCGTTGTTGGCTCGCACGCACGATCATTCGATTACTGCGACGAAAAAACACGGGACCTGCGTATATGGACAATGGTGGGCAAGGAGACTGTTCTTAAAAATATTTAGGGTTTTTAATCATCATCTGCCTAACCTTTTCCCAACTATGTTAGGGTCAGCTTCTAGTCTGACCGGATGCAGCTGAGTACCAATATTTTACATGGAGCGACTGTTTTTTTTTTTTTTTTTGTCTATTGAAGAAGTTATTGCTTTGCATTTTCGAAGTAGTGACTTGTGACCAAACGGTGTTTTTTTTAAAAAAAATGTATTTTTTTCTTACAAATTCGCTCTTGTTGCTATGAAAAATGTTTGGCTTGGTTACACAATAGACATTGACGTATTTTCCATACTTTTCTTGCCAAGCAAACTTTATCAAGACAGTATGTAATTTGTGAGAGTTCCTGTCCAGGCACCAATATTTTTTGTGGATTCAAATCAAATCAAATCACATTTATTTGTAGTAGGTTAAAAATTACAATAGGATGTTATAAGAAGATGCACAGTTCGCTACATTTTACCCGAGAGCATACAAATAAAACTAAAAGTTAGTTGTGTCGATATCATAGACACACAATTAAAATAAAATAATTAAATTACTTATACACTAACACACAATTTCTAACACACAATTAACACCTACATTAGAAGATTTTTCTCGCGATTATGGTAACAACGTTGTCTTTAAAACAATCGCCCATCTCCACAGCTTTTTATAGCCAACGTTAAGTGATGTAAAACGGCAAAAATTGCTCGCCAAATCACTGGCGTTTTTTAATAATTGTTTTATGCTCTAACAAATGAGTTTGAAATTGGATCGGGCTCGGAGCGCTTACAAAAATGGATGCTTAATACGATTAGAGTGAGCGGGACACCGATATAGCGAACGAAAGAGACGGAGGATGCCCGTAGTGTTTGAAAGGTTTTTGTTCTCTTTGATAACATTTTGTTATTTAGATGCATTATTCGGTTTTGTTAGTTGTTACGATTCAATTTGGAATTCATTTTAAAGACCCCAAATCATTCTGTGACAAATTGCCGTATTATTTGGTTATTTGGTATTTTCTTTATTTAAATATCTCTTGGATTAGAATTTTAGATTAGACTCAAGTTACAATTTATTTATGTTTTGCAATCGTTAAAGACCTTGGGGTAATATTTGTTCATAAATTATATTTTAGTTCATAGATAAACTAATTATAGCTATTTTTCCGCTGGATACGAGAAGCACAGAACAGGTTGAAGTGGTGGTGCTTGGGAAAGGCCTATGTCCAGTATTGGACGTCTTTCGGCTGATGAATGATGATGATCTTTTTTCAGATGTTGGACCCCTTTCTGTCAGTATCCATAATGCATACAAAGTTTATCTGAATCTAGAGAAGTCAGCACATAAAAGTCTTAAAAAAAAATATTGTGGAAAAAAAATTGTAACACTTTCGTTTAAAGAAACAAATATATAGATAATAAGATAAAAGTGATTTCTTAGAAACAAATTGTGAAGGTGCTAAATAACGCTATTGCCTCCTGACTGTCGAGTCTCAAGGCGTCGGTAATTACCGCCCGCTGGACGCCAGAGTGCTCCGAGAGGTGGACCCGAGGGGGGGCGCGGGTTGGGGGAAGAGAAGGCCCACGAAGATTATATTGTTCCAACTTAATAGGCTTTTTATTGTTTTATATTGTGCTGGAACAACACGGGTGGCTCCTGGTTGGGTAACAACTGTATTTGGGTGTCTTTAGATGTGGTTAGGACTATTTTTATTAACTTGACTTGAGTAGATTTTAGGTTAGACTGATTCTGTCAAAATATTTGCATTACAATTAGATTTTCTAAAAATTAATTGCTTAACATACTTTGAACTGCATTGTGATGTTACATTTAAGAGTTATGAAGGTAAAATCATCTTTCATAATTTCTATCGATCGTTTTTTAGGTATTTTCCTTGCTCTTATCGCTATCTACGTTCATTCACATTGCCGCATTAGAAGAAAATCACCTAGTATACTAAGTGATTTTCTGCGGCTGTAATTCGATTATAGCATATTATCTATAATACTTCAACGGTGAAGATTATTTTCAGAATATGCGGATATCAATGTGCAGAGGAATGAGGAACATGAGGTCGGGAAAGTTTTGTGTATGAATGAGGACGGTGTATGGACTGTGTGAAAGATGATATTGCTATAAAAGAGATGACTACCAAGATGGTGACTAATAGAGAAGAATGAAATAAAAAGACCCCTTATAAATTGGGATAAGCGTAAGAGAATAATGAGGTACTTACTAAAACATCTTACTGATTTTTTTTCAAATGCCGCGGCTTTAAATTATAGCAATAAATCGATCAAAATCAAAATCAAAATCAAAAGTCATTTATTCAAACTAGGCTGAGAGTCAGCACTTTTTGAACGTCAAAGTCACATAAGACAGTCCCCCCAAAACGCCCGCCCTTCGACACTTCCTAGTGCTTTGGCTGGGAAGAAGAAGTGGCGGAACAAACTCCCCAGCAGCACTGCTGTCTGTTAAGTTAGAAGAACTTGATTCTATACAATATTGTATAAGTTATTAATATAATAAAACAAAACATACATTATTCGCCATATGTCAGCTAGCACACGCCATTATACCAACAAAACATTGAACACTAAACTCAAGCTGAAATGAATAATGAAACAAAATCGTAAACAGAACTTAAAACCTTACTAAAGCCTCCAGGCATAAAGGGCGTGCCCGCTTACATATACAACGATGCAAATGATACATATACACAACAAATGAAATTAAAAAAAAATAAAAATAAATTAACAAAAGCAGTTAAATAAAAAAATAATAAAAAAACAATTATATGAACTACCCATATAAACTGTCAGTGTGTGAGTTACAGTAATTACAGAATGTAAAACAGTGTCATAGAAGAAAAAATAAATATTATCTACATTAAGTTAGCAACTAGTTTGATAAACTCTAAGACTGTCCTATGGAGAGAGACCAGCATGTTTCCAAGCGTTCTTATCTTGGATGTAGTCCTCTAATTTGTAATAAGCTCGTTTACAAAGTGTACTTTTAATATGACTTTTAAACCTCCTTTCATTTAATTGCAATATATCAGAAGGTATTTTGTTGTAACATTTAACACAGTACCCCATAAAAGATGTATGTACTTTTGCTAATCTGAAAAATGGTTGATCTATCTTGTCTTTATTTCTAGTATTAAAATTATGTCTATCGCTTATTTTATTAAAAAGATGTAGATTTTTTCTTAATGATACAAAAAACCAAAAAATTTGCGTTTTCCCAAGTATGTTGGGGTATTTAACATGGACTGCCTATCTGACCTCTTTAGCCAGTTGCCAGGTGACACGATACTCCTGGCTAAAACTGCTTATCAGATTTTTGGGCTTCTGACTACCTGTAACGACTGTCAAAAGTCTAGTCCTGTTAAGTTGACACTCAGGCATGTACTTTTCAATTGATTGATGCTACATCTCGTCAAAGACAACACCGATGGTGTTGTTAATATAATATTTGTAATTGTAGATAAGAAAAGATGATTGAGTACATTATAATGTCATATCGCTTATTAAGTTATAATTACAGGATCACCGGGGTCAGGATTACCTAGTTCAGGCACGTAAATATTAGAATATAATTTACATATAAGCAAACTGTACATATTTTTAAGCCTTTTATTTTTTGAATAAATATTATGTTATGTTATGTTAATTACTAAAAAAAAATCGAAAACTTCGATTACTCGGTTTCCGCAAAACTGAACCAGTTTAACCGGTTTTATCGATTTAGGTTTTGTGACCTATAATCACAATGTGCCCCTAATGAAGCGAATACCGAGCTGGCAGCAAGCCTCAAGCTCCTTAACTCTGCAATTGTCTACAAATTAGTCTGTGCTTTCATAAGATTAGAGCGAGATGTTCGTTCTTCGTTATAAACAAGATTATTTCACGTTTCGCCCGCTCTGTTTACACTCAATTTATCTCCGTGAAATCATTTTGATTCAAAGCCAACTGCTTAATGAAGGAGCCTCTTAATCATGTTTCAATTACATCCGTCACATTTTAATTTTAAGACTTTATTTAGGACATTTTTTGCGTAGGTATTATTTACTGGAAAAGTAAGTGGATCTTCGACAGCCGTTGCTGGTAGTCAGAAAGTAAGTAGCCTGAAAGTCTGACAAGCGTTCTAATCAAGGGATATTATGTTACCCAGAAACTGGGTCGTGGAGGCAGTTGCTCCATCTTAAATACTGGTATTCAGTTGCATCCGGTTACACTGGAACCTGACTCTAGCATTCTTGGAAAAATGCAAGACATATTTTGAC
Organism: Aporophyla nigra; assembly: GCA_947507805.1. Classification (NCBI taxonomy): domain Eukaryota; kingdom Metazoa; phylum Arthropoda; class Insecta; order Lepidoptera; family Noctuidae; genus Aporophyla; species Aporophyla nigra. The sequence goes on along the minus strand of OX382315.1, from coordinate 15,826,541 downwards.
TGGGAATTATCAAGTGCTGGTATTTGCGAGTATAAGTTAAAGAAATAGGCAGTCATGCAGCATGGGGACAGTCAAAATGAAAACTTAATACTTATACTATAACTTTGAAAAAACCTACTTCACATTAACATGTGGATGAAACGCTCATATTAGCAGCTTGATTATGTGAACCCATAAGCTTTACTCCTAATAACAATTGCTGGACGCGGTTTTCAAAATAGCATAAAAACGATCACTTTATTATCTGACTACGGGTAACTTCTCAGTAAGGCGCCAAGTCGTCTAGTGTTGGTGTTTGCACGTGTATCAAATACCCTGAGTACAATAGTCTCCTAAGCCCGCAGACCAAAAGGTTTATTTCATTCACTCATAATCCTTTCGACAATTCAAATAATACAGCCACAAGTATTCCAAATATTTTTCAAATATCATCGAAAAGAACATAACATACTATTCAAACGAGATTAGACAGTAAGACCAAATAGGTAGCACTCATGAATGATACAATTCTGCGAGATTCAATATTATAATGGCAATTCTTCCTAAAAATATTCCACGAAATGGTGATGAATTGCTCACTTGTTAAACATAGCAGTGAGGTTCGTTATAATACGGATCAAAGAAGGTAATGTTGAGGCTTAAAAGTTTTTTGACATTATCAGAAATTTCAAATGCAAAATTAATCGATTCGCCCTGCCTTTTCCCAACTATTTTGGGGACGGTTTCCAGCATAAGTGGATGCAGCTTAATATCATTACTTTGCATTGCGCGACACACATGCTGATACCCTGTAGTAAAACCGGTTGTCAGACTTTCTGGTTGCCAATGACAACCACGTACAACAGCTTAACGTGCTTTCCGAGGCACAGAGTTGTTTTGATATTTAAAGATGGTCTCTCTTTAAAGAACAACTATGAAATGAAATGAAATGAATTGCACCGATCCCAGCGTGGTTTGACCAGACTCGATTAATCGAATGAACCCCAAGATTTGCACTAGCCTTTGAAGCCTCATGTTTCATGGTGCTACATAGGCCATTGCATATCAGGAAGTAGACCGGGGGGCGCTGTAATGGTAGGGAGGACGTGCCCATAGGATAGGAAAGGATTACGAGCCTACCGACTATGCAGCCTTAAGTAAGCATTGGACTAGTGGAGAGAAGGGTGATATTTGTCTATAGGAAGGCATCTTTTCACGTCGTCGCCGGCATGTTGATCCAGGCTACGCTATGTTCCGTGTTGTTGTTTTCTTGGTCGTCTTCTGAGTTCTCACTGCTATCAGTTTCTGGTTTTTTGTAGATTTCACTAGCCGCTTTCTTGATCTTATTTCTGTCTCCAGCCGTGTCCCTCCAAAACTGGATTTCCTTGTCAAAGTATTTCATGTCCTGTTTTAGGTTGTCATTCCATGTGTAAATAGGTCGTCCGACCTTCTTAGATTTGGCTCTGTACTGCATTGCTGCATGTAACAGGTGTGGTTCAGAGCGTCTGAAAATGTGTGCCAGGTAGCACATCCTGTGGTTCTTGATGCGTTTTGTTATGGTTTTACCGTCTAAGATTTGATGCATTTTCTTCTGTATCGGTTTGTTCCTAGCGTGGTTGATCAAGTCTCTCATGATAACTCTTTCATATCTTCTCAGTCTTGAATGGTTTGCCTTTGTGAGTGCTGATACTTTTAAGCCATATATCATACAAGGTACGATAATCATTCGATACATAAGTGTAGCTAGTTTCCAGTCCATTTTTGAGTTCAATATGAATGGTAGTAAAGATTTAGCGTTTCTCGTGGCCTGTTGGCATCGTTTTCTAATTGAGTTTTTTCTGCTTAATGCGGACGTTATGTAGGTGCCTAGGTATTTGATTTCATCCGATGTTGGTATATTTATTCCGTTGAGGGTCACGTGAGTCGTTTTCTGTGTTTTTACGGGGTCCCTAATTACAATTTTTGTTTTTGTTTCGTTTATTTGAAGGCCTACACTATTGAGTAAGGGTTTTATGTGGTATAAGATGCGTTCTAGTCCTTCTAGCTCATCTGTAATGAGAATAAGGTCGTCTGCAAATGATAATACTAGGGGGAGGGAGATTTCGCGGTCCTGATCTAGTTTGATTAAATGAGTTTCCTCTTCGAGGGTTGTCAGAACTTCGTCGATGACCAATGTAAAAAGGCGGGGGGACAGGGGGCAACCTTGTTTAACTCCCTTTCCTTTGATAATCCAACTGCTTTGCTGGCCGCACCATTTGATGCATGTTCTTTCATTCAAGCATGCTGTGATTATCCTGTTGGTCATCGATTTGTTGGTTCGTTCTAATAATATGTCTCTTAATGCCTTGAGGTCAACATTGTCAAATGCTTTTTCTATGTCGAGGGCGAGAACGTCGAAAGAGATACCGTGACTCTGGCACATGGGCAACTGAAGGAACACGGGTGGGTTTTAGTCAGTAAAAGTCTGACACGCCCTCCCACTCCGCCCAGAGCAGGAGAAGTCATTTGATGATTTCCCATCCAAAAAAAAAAGGGCGAGAACGTACGTTCGTTTACCTGCACGCCATTCCTCTTCTAGAACCCTTTTGAGCGTAAAAATGTGGTCATCTGTTGATCTATTGTTTAAAAAAGCCGCTTGGTAACTGCCTATTTCCGTTATTATGTAGTCAAGTTTTTTAAGTAAGTATGTAGCGTAAATTCTATAGCCCGTGTTGCAAATCGTTATGCGACGATACTCGTTCACATCTTTAGATTTTTTTTTTTTTTGGAATTGGTACCTGTACGGTCTCGAGCCACGTGTCCGGTACTCTGTTCTCTGACCAGGCTTTAATTATGTGTTTAGTTACGGCTTCCTGTAATGTTTGGGGCATCGCTTTGTAAAGCTCAATTACTACTTGATCCGTTCCGGGGGCCGTCCCGTTTCGCATTTTATTGATGATTCCTATTATTTCGGCCACCGTCGGTTCTTCGCCTTGTTCTTCTATTGTCGGTTTTGTAATGTTTACCATTGGTATGTGAAGGCCCTCGGAGTTTTTTGTCTCTCTTTAAAGAACAACTATCAGAAATATCAATAGTGTTACTATAATAATTAATGTTGTAATATTATAAACCTTTATTATTAGACCACAATGAATCCATAAAAAGTGTTTGTAAATAAGCAGCTGAAAAAGTTCGCGATGAACTACCGATATATAGTCATATTTTTGGCAATAAAAACCAAATAACATTATTACCACAAGTACAAATTATTGTTATCTTATAGGCCACACGGAAATAAGTCATTGTTACCAATTTATTAATATTTACTCAATAAGTATACAAAACAAAAAACTATAACTACTGGGTACTGTAGACATTAAAAGTATCTACTAACACGTGTAACAGCGGAATAGTCGACAGTCAGTCTTTTTATACGCAGCGTAATTGACGGCCACTAGCATGCCGACAACTGGGCGCTTCACCCTGAGTGCTGTTTGATTCGATTGTGTAACCATTATTGGTTTATTACCTTTGATTTATTTTTGATTTCTTCTTTTTAGCCGACTTCACAAAAAGGAGGAGGTTATCAATTCGGTTGTATTTTTTTCGTTACGTTTGTTTCTGAAATTATTGTGGTGTATTCTTTGGTAATATTAAAAAGTTCAAAAAGGTTTAATTATTTCTGAAAATGAATGAAAGAAATAGTGTTATAGGTATTGCCAATTATTGTCATCAAAATTGTACGCACGGCGACAAATCAAACCATGCATTCCCAGTATAAGCTGACTCTTCTAATTTTACGAAAAATCTCATATTATGAGCTCAGATAAAACTGGAAATGTATAGTTTGATATCTAGCAGTGTCAATGTCAACTGTCTGCCGACGCATAATGTACGAAAAATGCATTAAAAGGGGTTTTTTTTCATGAAAGCAATGAATCACGCTTTAAAAGAAAAACCTTACACTTTTGTAGTAAAATGTATGTGCCTATGAATATGTTTAGTTTAGTGGCGATCTTCTTGAGCGAGTGCCAATAAATATGTTTTCTTTTTTCAAATTGCACAAAACGACCGTTTATTATGACATCCGCGAAAAAAACTACCCACAAATGCAAGCAACTTATTAAATCCCAAACTATCAATTTAAACGTCACTTACGCACAAAGTAGCCAAATGATAATAATTTGTACAACAAAACTACGAGTTTGTACGTAAATATATCGATGGCGATTCTAAAAGCACTCTAAATACCATTCCAAACTTTTTTCACCCGAAACAACCCAAAAATTAACATCAGTAATAAGCTCGTATTAAGATATGACCAGTTTGTGAAGACCCCTCACCCTTCTTCTAGGACCAAATTGTTTGAATGTAAAAAGAATGATGGAATATAAAGAGGGGTCTGATAAAGTTGGTCGTCAATTTTTCAATTCTATTTTTGAGTGGGCAGGTATTAATTTGAGTGAGTGTTATTACGATCTGCGGTGATGGATTGGATGAGTAAGCGAATTTTTGATTTTGGAACATTTTAGGCTAATGTTGGTCCAAATGTTTGGTATAAGTATCAGGTTTAATTGGCTTGGACGTTGGTAGTGGTAGGTGCTTAGTTAACTAGCTTCTTTGTTGATTTGGTCTAAATTTTTGTAAGATATTGAAAGAAACAGAGAATTTAATATATCATTTCAGCCAAAAGACGTCCACTGCTGGACATAGGCCTTTCCCAATTTGGTGGGGATTACCATAATCGCCACGCTTGGCAGGCCGGTTGGCGATTGCAGTATGGTGGTAAAATGTATAGAGAACGCTGCTGCCCATTCTCTCGTAAGTCCCTTAGTGGCCTTCTACGACACCCACGAGAAGAAATGGGTTGGTGCTACGTGCATTATTTAATATATGCCATAATGATAGTCGAATAGCTGAACAGAATGTAGGTGAGAGCTTAGATACAACGATACAAACAATGTAGTTTAGTATATTAATGCCTTCAGAATGTTGTTGGGGCTTCCACGTTACTGCAGTGTATCAAGAATGTTTGCTAAAGCTTATACTGATGGCTACAATACCATCCTGCGAAATAGGTTTGCATCCATGATACGCAGAGTACGTGGGCGCGTCAACGGCATTCTGAAGGTCATAAGTGATAAGCCTTGTTTCTCAATGATGGCGCTTCGGGTAAAGCAGTGCTATTCTGTAAAAATATCACCGTGATAATGTCGGCAAAGTGAGCTTAAAGTGAGTTGTCATTCAGATCATCAGATTGAATGGCAGCTCACTTCAAGGTCACTTCACCTAAAGTCGATGTTAGATATTTTTTTTTTTTTTTTTGTATTACATTTGTTATTAACATCATCATCATAATTTCAACTGAAATACGTCCACTGCTGGACATATGCCTTCCCCAATTTGGTGGGGCTTACCATAATCGCCACGTTTGGCAAACGGGTTGGTGATCGCAGTATGGTGGTAAAATGTATAGAGAACGCTGCTGCCCATTCTCTAATTTGTCCCATAGACGTCTTTTAAGAGACCGACGGGAAGAAATGTGCTGGTGCTATTCTTTAAGCCCACACGGAAGGTTAGTAACATATCTTATAAGTATTACTAAAACCATTTATGGATCAAAGTTTGAATCCAAGTATTTTCATTTTTATTTATTTAACCATTTATGCACACATATAAATAGACAAGAAGAAAGGAACAGTAAAATATGTACAAAGGTAATGCTTATTTCTATAGAAATCTCTTCCAGCATACCTGCAATAGCAGAGAATATACAAAGAGATGTAGACAACGTGTGTAATAGTAGAAGAAAAATAATATACAGATCACTTCACTTCACTCACTTTCATCACTTTTTGTAAGACACTTTTTAGATTTAGGTCATTTGCATCATAAACGTAAAAAAAATTGCTGAGCCATCAATTAGTCGCGCGGCCGCTAGTGAGAGTGTTCTTATCTTAGATCTAAAGGATAACGTGCAAATTTTTATCACTTTCGTACAATGTAAAAAATCTGAAGAGGCAGCACGAGCCCATTTTCGGACATCATAAAAAGTAATCTTTGTGTGCATCCTGCCCGTTTTTATATCATCATCATCAACTTACACTGCTTGACATATGCCTCCTTCGAAGCCCCCTTTGATGGAAGTCTATGTGCAACAGTGGACGCTTTTCGGCATATCACTACGCTTAGCGATCGTATTGCATGGAAAATTGTATAGAGAACTCTGCTGCCGATTTATTTTTCAAATTCAAATAATTTATTTTCTCTTCACAAACAATGACATAGAAGCTTAAAGACTATATGACACTAGTTTGTGTGAAACTGGTGTCTGCACTAGGAAAACCTGTATAGCAGCCACCAGGGTCCCACCACAACGGTATATTAACATTTTCAGTTATTTGCTAAAATGTGAAGGGATAGTGCATAATATAAATATCAGTGATGAATAAATTAAAAAAAAACCGGCCAAGTGCGAGTCGGACTCGCGCACCGAGGGTTCCGTACAAACCTGTAGGTATATAAGTAAAAGTTCACCCATCACGACAATCGAGTCGTAGTTCTGTTCTGTTTCTTAGCTTGGTTTTATTTCTGTCTGTGTTTTGTTCTGTTTATTTTATGATGTAACTAAAAATTTACAGTTTTCGCAATTTTTCCTTTATCTGTGCTATAAGACGTTGCTTCGTACCAAATTTCAAAATTCTAGATCGACTGGAAGTACCCTTTAGGTTTTGATTCCCTTGCGAGTTTCGAAAATTTGCGGAAATTTGCGGCATAAACGGCTGTATCTTTTGATTGCGTTAGCTTAGAAGTTTGATTTTTTCACAACTCCAAGGGACAGTAGACTAAATTATTTGATATAAATTTCAGCTTGATACCTTTACGCGTTCCTGAGAAAAAGGGTCTTGACAGACGGACGGACGGACGGACAACAAAGTGATCCTATAAGGGTTCCGCTTTTTCCTTTTGAGGTGCGGAACCCTAAAAACAATAAATCAAAGATAAAAAGTGGTAAAACTAGCGGGATACACTATTTAGGATAAGTTAGTAATTCCTCAGTTGCTTTATAATCTAGATTTTGGAGCCATTCAACTAGAGTACTCTTACATGCCTTTTTAGTTAGGTGATAAATTTTTGTAACACGATTTATTTTATTATATAAGTGGGATCCTAAGAAAGTAAAAAATCTTTGAGAGAAACTCGTTCTTAGACCTTTAGTAGTAATGCATACGGAGTATTTTCTGCGTTTTCCTGATATAGAGAGGGGGTCAAATATTAAGGAGGAGTGCTTCTTGAGAACAGTGTATAAAATAAAAAGTTGCCTTACTGATAAGACTTTGAAGTGTTTGTAAAGATTTGCGGTAGGAAATAAGTATGGCAGAAAACAAGCCACCTTAAGTACCACCCGTTGGGCTCTTTCCAATTTTAGGATGTTCGATTTTGGAGCACCCCATGAAGTTATGCAGTATGTCAGAAGAGACTCACACATTGCATAATATACCCACCTAATAATTTCCTCGTTTCCGTAATATCAATATTGATGTCACCAACCAACACGATATTTTTAGTAGACATACTCATGTTAAGAGGAGATCATTTAAGGAGTTCAAAAAACCAGTAATATTTTTTTGCGCAGGAGGACGGTAAACTGCTATTATAACAGTGTCATTATTTATTTTAACTAAGAGGCAGTTTGCATCCAGCAGTAAAGGTTCTTCAACAGTTAATTTCATCCTAGAATTATGATAAATCACCACTCCTTCGTTTTATTTATTTTATTTTATTTATTTCTTTGGGAAAACAAACAGTTACACAAAAGTTCCTTAATTAATAATCCTTAATGTATAAAGTTAATAGTGTTTGTGTAACTCACAACGTTATCCACATGTTACCTGTTCAAATTTAATAGGAACTAACTAGGCATGCGAGTGAATTTACATTACATTATGCTTAGGCTACAAAGTACGTTATAAAGTAAATTTAACTGAATAATTTTTGGATTACAGTTTTTAGAAATTTGTTAGATGATAGTGTAAATAGATCAATATCCGAAAAAAATGTGTTATAATTATTTGCTATGCGACGTAGAGGCGCGCGAACTCCAGCATTGGTGCGGCAAGGTGGAATGGCGAATAGAGGGCGTGCGCGCACCTCGCGTCTCATAACAGTTCTAGGTACAACATAACTTAATTTATTTACCAATTTTGAGCAGTCATATCTGTTTCCACATATGTCATTCAGAAACATCATCTCTAGGAAAAGGCGTCTAAACTTCAAATCCATCAACTTAACATCCTTACAGGCGTCATTATGGCTCAAACCATGGCGGCAACGGTAACGCACAGCTTTGAGAAATTTGCGCTGTACCTTTTCTAAGCTATCTATGTATTTTTTGTATAATGGATTCCATATTAATACGGCGTATTCAAGTTGTGACCTGACAAGTGACTTATACAGATGTATGTAGGTATCAGGACGCTTGAAGTCTGATGTGGTTCTCATCACGAAACCATACATGCGGTATGAGTTATTAATAATTTTGTGAATGTGTTGATCAAGATGGAGCTTACTATCCAATATAACCCCCAGATCTTTCACCGACGTAACTTCGCGCAGAGGAGCATCGCATTCGTTTTGGGTAGAGTTGATAGAGTTAGAGTGTGCCGTATAGTTGTGAAGAGACGGAATGACCTGGGTGCATGGCAGCCAACATTCTGTCAAGATAATAAGGTCCCAATCTATATTACTCTTACTGAGTAAAGTTTGGAATGCGGGTAGGTTGCGTCTAATGCTTCTAATGTTTTGGTGAATAAATGAGACATACTGTTTTGGATTAAGAATATGGGTAGAGATGTCTTCAGCGTCACATAGATGTGATTGTGCAACTGAAGCCGCATCCAAAATGGAAGTTACTTCGTCTAGATTATCGAATATAAATAATGGTGTTCAGGTAGATTGCTCTGAAGGTGGGGGGGGGATAAACAAAACGGCAGAGCGCTCTAAGAATTTCAAAGTACCTACAATAGAATAGCACAACGTCATTGGAAGGAACAGAGTTAGGGGTCCTGCAATGGATATCATCATTTCAGCCGTAAGACATCCACTGCTGGACTTAGGCGTCCCCCAATTTGGGCTTTGCCATAATCGCCACGCTTGGCAGGCGAGTTGGCGATCGCAGTATGGTGGTAAAATGCATAGAGAACACTGCTGCCCATTCTCTAGTAAGTCCCTTAGTCGCCTTTTACGTCACCGACGGAAAGGAATGAGTTGGTGCTATTCTTTACGTCCGGGACCACACGGAACCCGTTTTGATATACGGTGTATAAACGTGAACAAGACAAGACTTAACTTGTCCACGTGAATAAGAACGTCCACAAATTTAAGGTCACTCAACAAACCATGGCGCGGGGTTTGCTCGGAGTTTCCTTGAAGGATAAAATCAGTAATAACAACATAATCACCGACAACACAATCACCGACATAGTTTTCAAAGAAAGCAATCTGAAGTGGTAGTGGGTTGGCCAGGCCTTTTCAAATCTGACTAGTAGTTCCAGAGATTAGCGCGTTCAAACACAAACTCTTTAGCTTTTTTAGTTAAGGCGCATTTTGTGTCTGTTTGCGTGACTGCAGTTTTGATGTAGTTTTTACCATCATTTACATATTTTTTCTGGAAACTTTATTCTTCTTTCTTTTCTTTTTTCTTTAACAGCTTTTGGCAGCGTAAAATTTTGACCCGACTTGTCGCGTCGTATCCCATCGCCCGCCCGCGCGATTATTTATTTACACTTAGCGTTCTTTCTGACTTTTTAAAATTTTTCATGGCTTCTAAGGATTGTAGCGGATGTTTGACTGGCCTGTTAGTCTAGTGGTTAGTGACCCTGACTGCAAAGACTGAGGTCGTGGGTTCGATTCCCACCCAGGACAAATGTTTGTGTGATGAGCACAATCTTTTGTTCTGTGTCTGGGTGTAATTTATCTATAATATGTATGTATTTAGAAATAATATATAAGTATATTTATCAGTTGTCTGGTTACCATAGTACAGGCTCTGCCTAGTTTGGGATCAGATAACAGTGTGTTGGTTGTCCTAAGATATTTATTTATTATTTATTATGTTTAATAGCCTATAACCTTCCTCAAGAATTGGGCTATCAAATGTTCAAATTCGACTGGTAATTGTAGAGATTTCTTCCTAGAAACATTCTCACAAACTTATAAACTTTACTTCTTTATATCTAACATTGGTGTAGATTATAGTCAAGTGTAGTCTACATTGGAATACTTTAAAAAAATCTAGATGTTTCTTTAATTCACAAAAACAAAGACGCTTCGCTAGTTCAGGGAAATGTAATGTAATGACGCAGGTGTGCACACGTAAATGTTCGCACCTTACACTTAGTATACAGGCGTTAGTGTAACTGGAGCAGTAAGTGAGTTACGTGAGTTGATAGTGTCCAGCCGAACACCATTACAGTGGTCAGTTAGTTACTTGTTCCACGTCTTGTGATTGCTTGCTGAGGAAGCACAGAGTAGTTAACGGTGCAGATGCTGCAAGACGACAGATTTCATTTCATTTCATTTATTCATAAACAACATACATTGTGTTGAATATTTACACATGCAGTAAACATAAAAATTGAAAAAAAAATTAAAATACAGAGAACAATGAACTATTAATTATCCTCCCAGTGAAATTCAAATATTCGTAGTGCAATAACAGTTTCGAATATAATGCCAAAAACAATTTTAAATGTAATGTCAAACAGTTTTCAATATAATGTCTAACAGTTTTCTATATAATGTCAAACAAGTGTAAAATATAATGTCAACCAGTTCCCAATATAGTGTCAAGTAAATTCAAATAAAATGTCAAAAGTTTTCTAAAAATGATATAATGTCAAAAGACAAAAAGAAATTAAAACTATAGGTAGATCATTAATTACTGAGTGACATTAGTTCAGAAATATTATACAGACATTTTTCTAATAAAAAGGCTTTTAATTTTGTTTTAAACGAGTGGGTGTTATAAATCAGAATCTTTAGCTCAGATTCTCCAAAGTCTTGGAAATTTGAAACTGCCATTCGGCATCATCCTCATTCTCTGGCCGCAGCAAATATTATCATTATTTCTGCCGAATGACGTCTGCTACTGGACATAATCCTCGCTCAACTTGTTTTGCCATAATCGCCACGATTGGTAGGCGGGGGGGTTTCGCAGTACGGTGGTAAAAAGCATGAAGAATGATACAACCCGTTCTCTAGTAAGTCCCTTAGTCACCTTTTACTACACCTACGGGAAAAGATGGGATGGTGCTATTCTTTACGTTGGGTATCACATGGAAACACGCATATTGTAAAAAAAACTTGAGAGGTGTCAAGGAATCCATTCATCCATTCCATCCGGGTGGGATGGAACGAAGTTCCTTTCCATTAATCAGTGAAGGAATTGTAATAATTTCTTTTTTAAGTTATAATAATATTTTTTTTAATTATTAACAAATATAATGTAATATTAACTTAATCAGATAATCGTCATAGAAAGCAAGCCAGTATTATGAGTATAGTAATGTTCAAAATTGTCATTATAATAATAAAAGATATTACCAGTTACTTAAAACTAATTTAGAAAATTTTGATTACGACAATTTTGAACATTACTATACTCATAATACTGGCTTGCTTTCTATGAGAGAGAGACAGACAGAGAAACACGCGCTCGCCGCACGGCTTACAACTATAGCAAAAAGTGTCGTTATAACTTTTGGTCTTAATTTTTTTCGTCTAGCCCCCTTTCGCAACGCGCGATAAGGGATTTCGTTCCAAAATATTTACAAAGAGTAACAGCGAAGTTTCAAGCCCATTCTTCTCCATAACCAAATAAACTCAACAACTGACATATGAATCTTTTTAACACTCAGCGCACATCACCATCACTTTCCCACACAGTCGCACACACATCCACACACACCCACACACTTCCACACTTACTCACCCAATTCCACTCAAGACACTATCTTATCTCTTTCATGCTTCCATTGCCGTATTATTGCATTTTCAGTGATTGTAAACATGAGAGAGCGCCTTGTCATCCATAGTACAAGTTTTATTTAGTTTGGAGGTCAAGAGTTTCACATTATGTATAAGTAAATCAGTAAATCTAATTTATATGCAATAAAACGATTTTTTTATACGAAGCTACCTTTTGTAAAGGGGCTACTACAATCAATTGTATTTTACTCTTGACGTACAAAAGTGCCTTTTATGCCTATTTGAAGGCTTTAACTTGTGATTTGCGATACCTGCAACCTCTATTCTTTTAGCTACTCTATGCATATGTCCAAGCGACCACGTAACAGCACCGTAACTCGATTGCCAGTTGAGATGAGCCGCTGTGTCTTGTGTCTGCTGTAGCGTGCACCTGATTGGACCATTGTATGCTACGGCTATACCATTTGTGCGACAAGTTATTTGAATTGGAATGCACACAGAGTTCCGTCCTTAATTGAATGGGTTTTGTCGTTCCAGTGTAGAAATTTGTCACATCCCTCTTTGATGCTGTACAATGCTTTTGCCACTACTAGGTTTCGTGTGGTGCTGGATGTACAGAATAGCACCATCCCATCTCTACCCGTGCGTGTCGTCAAAGGCGACTAAGGAACTTACTAAAGAATGGGCAGCAGCGTTCTCTATGCATTTTACGACCATACTGCGAACGCCAACCCGACTGCCAAGCGTGGCGATAACGGCAAACCACCCCAAATTGGGGAGGATTATGTCCAGCAGTGGACGTTGTTGGCTGAAATACTGATGATGATTATGAGCTTTTGCCAACGGTTTCATCTGTTTGTAGGCCGGAGATTATTCTACGGGAGCGTACTATCGAGATACTATCGAGATAAAACGTGTCCTATGTAATGATCCATGTTACAGACGAATTGTGTGCCAATTTTCATCCAAATCCGTTCAGCCGTTTTAGCGTGATTGAGTAACTCATCCACATCGCTGTCGACTGGTATGTATGATTTTTCGACGCAATTTTTTTAATTTGTAAATAGGTTTAGAAAATTGGGTCTTCTCTTGGACTAAGTTGGTATAAGCATATAATTCAGAAGAATGCTTGATCAGCCTATAATGTTCCCACTACTGGGCCATAGTCCACTACGTGGGCCCAGTGCGGGTTGGCAAATGTCATCTCTTGGATTATTTTGGGTCTTGGACGTGCCGTTTTCCTCACGGTGTTTTCCTTCACCGTTTCTAGAGCAGTGGTGAAATAATTCACACAAAATAAAGCTCTTGCTTCGAATCTACGATCTTCAAGTCGCAAGTCGCAACCTTTATCACTGTGCCACCACTGCACTGCAACAGAATGCATCATTTCAATATTTTCAAATTCAAAATAAAAATAGGTTTCTCTACGTAATAATCTTTGTCTGTGCACAAAATAAATTGAATGAATGTAGGCGTACCTTCACGGAGACACCTGATACCTATTCAAATTTGTAATATTAGTAGGATACTCATCATTCTCCTGCCCTTATCCCAATTTATTTGGGGCGTCGCGACATGTATTTTTCTTCCAAACTTCTCTATTAGTCGTCATCTCAGTAGTCACCCCCTTTCTATCCATATCATAATTCACATAGTCCATCCATCGTTCCTTTGGTCTCCCCCTACTCTTATAGCCATCGACATTTATACCAAAACTTCCTCACGACATTCTCCTCATTCTTCTGTACCACGTGATCATACATGACAACTGATTTTCATACAACTTTTCAGTAATCGGTGCCACTTTCAGACTTTCCCATATGTACTCATTTCTTATTCTATCCATTCGTACACCACAGGTCACCACACATCCAATTTAACATCCTCATCTCAGCTGCATGCAATTGCCTTTCAGTGATCTCTTAGATTTTTCAAAAATCTACTTATATCACTTTCGCTTAGGAACCGCCAGTTCGCCAGTGAATCAATGAATTTAAGATTTTCAAATAGATTCTCCAGTTCCAAAATCAAAAATCATCTCCACAGTCATAAAAAGTTTCATTGCTCCACAACATCACTTCTTTAGAGGTGAACCTAGTTAAATTTAGAGCTTATTATAAAGCATTTCGCTGTAACTGGTGAACCCTTTGAGCAGTCTAAGTGGTAATTAAGTAACGGTAATGAGAACGGCAACAATCACGTCTGAACAAGGTGCCCATAATGAAATGGATTTGTTCTGAGGACAGCGAATAGATAAAGGATAATTCAGGAGATCAAAGCATGACAAACGCAGGTGTTGTAGGGCGACCAAGAGTTGGGGACGGATAGGAATTTCGATATTTGGGTTAATTTGGGAGTTAATTCAGGTTAAATAATAATGATTAAATTTTAATTAATTACAATCAGCCAATAATGTTGCCAAAGGTCTCGGTGAAAGCGACCTCCGTGTTACACCACGCGTGCACACTGCGGGTTGGTGGATGTTATATGTCTTCGAATGTTTGGTTCTAAGGCATGCCGGTTTCCTCACCGTTTTGAGAGCAGTGGTGATGAAATTAATTTAGATTTTCACAAAGTAAGTGGCCTGTTTGGGTTCGATCTTACGACCAATAACTCGTAAGTCACAGCAATTTGCAACCACACATTCAATTCGACAAAATCCAGCGGAAATAATATTGTTATTACGTATAAGGTTGTGTTTGCGCAATACTTTTTGTACCCCTCAAATGACAATGAGACTACGTGCACAAACATCGATGCGCAAACTGAAATCATGAATTCAGCAGTTTCGTGGTTACCAAAAAAAAAAAAAAAATCATGAAGAAGTGAATATCTCATAGAGAACTGCAATACGCGGGGAAAATTAATGGATCACCATTTTTTTTTTTACCAAAGACAAAGCACTCGGATTGTAAAATCATGAAAATAATCTATGATAAAAAGTTGCGCGTCAATGACCCTGGTCACCTGTTAAGTCGTCAATTCGTCTACGTATCTCGTATCGCGACTATCCTAGCTACGGCCGACCATCGTGTGGCCCCCCTTACCGCCCGCTGCGTCTACCATTAATAGATCACGAGCAGCTCGCTATATTAATTAACTCAAGGGTACCTCTGTGGCTGTCCCTTTGCCGGACACTGGACAGTCCCGCGGACTGGACACAGGCAGCTTGCGGGATTGTCGCTTTAAACAATTTCAATTTTTGATTGATTCAAATTGGGTATTCGATTTTTATTTTGCAGCCGTTGTTTTAGGAAGGATCGTGGGTACATCCCTCTTATTAACTTTTAGGAATCGGCTAAAAGTTTATTCCCGTGTGCGTGTCGTAAGAGGCGACTAAAGGACTTACTAGAGAATGGGCAACAGCGTTATCTATGCATTTTACCACCATACTGCGATCGCCAATCCGTCTGCTAAGTGTAGAGAGTATGGCAAGCCCCCCCCTCCCTCCAAATTGGGGGAGGCCTGTGTCCAAGAGTGGAGGTCTTTCGGCTGAAATGATGAGGATGAAATGATGATGAATCTGCTTCATTACAAGTTTTCTTCTTTTCGTGTCGATATTTATTTTATTTATTTATTATAATTATATAGTACTCGTACTCCTTCTTTATTTTTTACATAGTTTTACCCCAAAGTAGGTAGCCACGTTTATTGCGGCATCAGTGGCATTATTTAGATCATCCGAGGTCCAACTGAATGGTCATTTAGGACACTGCAGCAAGTGAGGCATGCTCTGATCGGAAGTACCGCACTCCTACTAGGTGTTGGATGAGTCCGTTATCCCCTACTATCACAAAAATTGTGTTTGCAGCGGCCTACTTGGGTAGGCAATCGATTGAGAGCTTTGCACTGCAGATCACGCTCGGGAGACAAAATGTCGTGCGTCTCTTTCCACAGTATGATTCTCACAGTGAGTGGTTTGTCCTAGGTGGCCTGCGTAGTGCGTAAGAAGCCTGCCCGAAAACGTTGTGTAATCGAAGAGGGGTTGTCGGGAATCGGATTCTTGGTTTCTTTTTTTCAGCGCATCTATGACATTCCTTAGTACGGGCGATAATTGCAATTACTTTATGTATAATCAGCCTCTTATATTCCTACTGCTAAGACTCAGGCTTTTTCTCTATGACAGGGATTGGGCAGTAATCTATCACGCGGGTGCAGTGCAGATTGGAAAATGTCATATGTCTTCGAATTTTTGGTTCTAGGATCTGCCGATTTCCTCACGATGTTTTTCTTCACCGTTTTAAGAAAAAGGGGTACTGCAAGAACATGCAATAAATTGCATAGCATACAAAACGTGCCAAATGCCAGTAGTACTACACACAGCTACAGGTAAGCTAAGGTAAGCTATACATTTCCAGTTTTAGCTGACGTCGCATTGCTTAGGCTTTTCGTACAATGAGATGTCAGCTTATACTGGAAATGCATAGCTTTGTGTGTGGCCGTGCGTACTTTTTTTTGTAGTTGTAGATTCAACTTCGAACGAGTTGATACGCCTGATTGTATTATACCTAACCAATAAGACGTTAGTATTTCTCTTGGGTTAAACTTCTGTGGTAACTTTACATAAACTAGCCAAATAATTTCTTTGTTAAGTTCACCGCCTTTGTTCTTAACAATAGGCTCCTTATTACAAAAAACAAACTAGTGTCAGACCTAAATAATACCAAACTATTATCTTGCAATTAGTTTTTGGTATTTATCAACAGGGTCACCAAAGCTAAAGTCAGTTTTTAATAATGCCCAAATCACAAGTAGGCCACAAGCTTCAATACTGTGAATTAATTTGTTAAAGAAATTTTAAGAATTCTTGAAAAAGAACCGAGAACGAATAGGAATTAATAAGTTTTTAAACACGATCACAATATAAGTGTTAAGAGAAAGATCTATAAGTATAATTAAAGTTGTTTTGAATGTCTGCCAGTGTGACCGCTCTTTTCTTCTAAGCTACCTCATCAGTTCAGCCGAAAGATGTCCACTGCTGGACATAGGCCTCCCCCATTTTGGGAGGCTTGCCATAATCGTGAAGCTTGGCAGGCGGGTTGGCTATCGCAGAATGGTGATAAGATGCATAAAGAACGCTGCTGCCCATTCTCTTGTAAGTCCCTTAGTCGCCTCTTACGTCACCCACGGAAAGAACTAGGACGGTGCTGTTCTTTACGTCCGGCTACTCACGGAACGAAAAAGTAGCGGGCAAAAATTGTCCTTCAGCAGCACAGGATAGAATAGAGTGGCAAGAAAGGGAGGAGGCCTTTATCCTTTTTCGATCTCACCGTTCAAGCTTTCTTGGGGCCGTCCTTGTTTTTGTTTGCCTTGTAGTAAGGCATGTTTAAAATAATCTAAATAGAGGTATGCCCGGGTCCTCCACATCTATGCTAGCCCTTTAATCCAGAATTATCCGAGACCGCACCGCGGGCACAGAGGGATGCGAAAGGGTGGAAGGAGGGGGGTGTTCAAAACCAATCAATGTTGGTTAATTGGCGCTTTAATGCTGGCTCATTCAACAATTACAGAGGTCGCTGTCAGCAGCCAGGTGGCATAGGGATGTGCCGATATCGATAAAATATGATGATTTTAATTAGTCCTTATTATGCAATGGTCAACAAGAATAATTCGAAGATATGTGACCTCTACCAACCTGCACTGGGCTCGCGTGGTATATTACGGCCCACTCCCTCTAACGGAGATGAGGTCTGTGGCCCAGCAGTGGGAACAATATGGGCTGATTATTTTGCAATGGTCAGATATATATTTCGACAGTACCGTTTAAGTGTCATGTAATAGGATGCGAGTCTGTTGCCATGGACCGGGCCCAAATTCAGACTACGTGATAGATATAAATACCGCGTGAAATCTATATACAAATAAATAAAATTGGAGTGTCTGTTTTTAATAATAAGATAACCACTTTTTACTAAGTGTATATGGATGTATACACGGATTTTTTTTACAATTTTTGTCTGTCTGTCTGTTTGTTCCGGCTAATCTCTGAAATGGCTGGACCGATTTTGACGGAACTTTCACTGGCAGATAGCTGATGTAACAAGGAGTAACTTAAGCTACTTTTATTTTAGAAAAAATAAATAATAGTTTAAAAAAAAAACTACAAACACGCTGAATTTTGAGATGTATGTCAGCGTAGTTTTCAAAGACAGTTTTTATGAAAAACTTTTTGTTAAATACCACGCGGACGAAGTCGCGGGTAACAGCTATTACCTATAAACCTATAATATAACCTGAATTAACACATCTTACCGCGGTAGTACGTCCTCCTGCGTTAATTTCTGACATCCACGCGGGCGAAGCCGCGGGCAAAAGCTAGTACCTAATAAAAGTTTAGCCGGCCGGCGGGTGGATCGAATCCAGATCTTCAACTTCAGCAATAGCGTTATCTATCTACTCCTAGACCAGAGAGGCAGTTACCAGGGTGTTACTGAGGAATTTCAGACAGAAAAACCTATCAACACTTTTTTCGACCCAGGAACCGAACCCAGGACTGCCTATGCTCAGCTGTAGCGTTCGATATCGCAAGACCAAGGACGCAGTTCCCGGGCTGTTACCTACTGGAAAATTTTAGAAGGAAAAATCTAACAACGTTTTTTTCGGCCGAGGAACCGAACTCAGGACCTCATGATCAGGAGTAGCGTTCGCTACTCTGAGACCTACGTGGCAGTTACCAGGCTATTACTAAAAAAAATTAGGCGGAAAAATCTAACAATGCTATGCCCGACCTGGCCTGGCAACCGAACCCAGGACCTTGTATGTTCAGCAGTAGCGCTTGATATCGCAAGATTTCCGGGCTGTTACTGATAAATTTCAGACAGAAAAACCTAACTACACTTTTTTCGACCCAGGAACCGAATCCAGGACCTCGTTCTCAGCAGAAGCGTTATCTACCCCTAGACCAACGAGGCAATTATCGGGCTTTTTGGGGAACTTTAGTCGGAAAAAACTTTAGAGGTGTCAAGGGACACCCGGATGGAACGAAGTTCCTTTCCAGGATTCATAATAGTTATAATTTTAAAATTATTTATTATGTACAAAAAACCTGTATACACTCAACAAAAATATTCTCTCTCTCTCCCTATATCCTGCTCTCTCCCTCTCTCTATACCTCTCTCTCACTCTCTCTCTCTACCTCTCTCTCCCTCTCTCTCTACCTCGCTCTCTCTCTCCCTCTCTCCATCTCTCTCTCTCTCTCCATTTCTCCCTCTCCCCCTCTCCCCCTCTCTCTCCCCCCTCCCCCTCTCCTCCCCTCTCGGAAACCAGGACTGTCTGTACTCAGCAAGAGCGCTTGCCACTTCTTAGACACCACCTATTGAAACTTAAATATAAACTCGCAGGCACCGCCCCTAACTCTATGATCAAATTACTCACATCGACATAACCCATCACTGTCAACAAATTGTTATATGGTCGAACTAGATTAGCGTGTCCCGAACCCGCACCCCCTCTCCTTCACCCCCTCTCGCCCCCTCCCACCCCTCCCACACTTATCCCAATCAATCTCCAGCGCAAACTCGCTTAATTTGAGCATCAATCCAACATTAGGGATCGTTATTGTATTTAGACTCATTATTGAGCGCTGAGTGAGTAATTTCATGTCTGTTACCTCAGGAGAGAGTTTTAATTGCTTTTTGGTTCGCATAAAAGTTTATTTTCTGAGGTTATCATTAGGGTAGATGACTTATTTTTTACTTTTGGATATTAAACCGTTCGTTGGGCAGTGGTGGCTCAGTGGTATGGGCCCCGAATTACGAGTGGTAGATCGTGGGTTCGAAGACACTCAGGCTTACTTTGTGTAAATAATTTCGTTACACTGCTCTCAAAACGGCATGTCCTGGTTCCGAAACTTTCGAAGACATGTAACATCTACCAACCCGCTCTGGGCCCGCGTGGTAGATTACGGCTCACTCCCTCTCATCGAGATGAGGCCTGTGACCCAGCAGTGGGAACAATATAGACTGGTTATGTTGTGTTGTGTAAACGCTGTTCGAGGTGTTTAGAGTTGAAACCCTCGGGCTGTAGGTCGTGAGTGCTCATGGTCTCTTTGAGGATATCTCTAAACAGCTGGTTGAAACATCCTGTGACCCAAGGGCTGGTTGTGACCTTGGACAGAGGCTAAGCATTGGCATATAACGTAATAATGTCTCTCGACTCTTTCGACTGTTTATTTTAGTTTGTCAATAGTTTTTTATTTGTCCGTGGCAGCTCTGCATGCGTAGCATGACCACCGTAGAAAAGGGTTTTGTCGACGGAAGGATAGACAAAATTACAGATTATAGAAAGATTAAAGACAGAATTAAAGATTGTAGAAAGATTTGTACCGTTTTATGCTGGCGTAGCATGACTGTTCTATCTCTATTCTACCGAGAATAGACAAAGTTCTTTCTAGGGTGGCCATACTACGCGTGCTGAAAAGAGAGACATGGATAGAGACTAGGGAGGCCGTCGCCCAGCAGTGGGCCATCAACGACTAATAAAAAAAAATGTTTCTTATTCACTCCCTTCTCTTTCATATCATTCCTCACAAATTCCATCCATCTTTTATGTCATTTTATATGTCCAGAAAATCACGGTACGCACGACGAAAAATCAAGCTATAGATTTCCAGTATAAGCTGACCTCTCATTGTATGAAAAGCATATACAATGCTAGGTCAGCTAAAACTGGAAATGCATAGCTTGATATGTAGCCGTGAGTATCTAAACGAAGACAGATTTTCGCCATTTTTGCGAACAATTGCCCAAGCGATTGTGTTTGATGGATCGTCACTCTATTGTCCTGGTCCTTGTCTAGTCGTTCAACATCGTTTTCTCCATGATGTGATACATAGATACAGATGCAGTTTCAGCCAAAGATTTAAAAATTTAAAAGGGGACATATAGTGACCACACTGGTGATGTTCTTCAGCCACGTATTCATGGGCGGTGTTACACAGTACACTACCGCCCACACGCACATACTGCCCCTTAGCTTAGACCGCTACCGGCTCGCTCTGGAAAACGGGATAAGCGGGGGCGCGCACCCTACTCTGTGGGAGCGTCGAGTCAGCGTCTTGTCGCTGGTCGTCTCTCGCCGGGCCTCCCCCGGGTAACCGGGGGTCTCACCTGGCGGGGACTGACCGCCAAGGCGTTGTGAAGAAAGCGGCGTTGATATAATTCAACGCCGCGGCGCGCTCACAGAGACACAAACAGCAACCACACACAGGGACGCGTTAAACTAACGCGTCCCATAATATCTCCGCCTTAATAAGGCAACACATCGAGGGGCCCGTATTAGCGGGCCACCGTACACCATCCGCGGCCAGGGAGCATAGCTCCAACGCCGCCCGCCACGCCCCCATACGGGGACGTCGCGAATTCACACAATGTTCTTCAGAAAGGTCAGATGCGTTGTACTCGCAACCAGTGTGCGTTTATAACAAGCGCAAACGCTATGCGTAATACACTAACAATAAGAATGGCTATAGTTTTGACAGTTCAGAAAAATCAATTGCGTTATTTACGTTGTTAGGTACACAAATTTTTCGAATATATGAAGCAAATAGATTAGGCAATATCCTTCAAAATTATTGAGATTCTGATTAACAGTGTATTACAC
This sequence comes from Aporophyla nigra, assembly GCA_947507805.1. Classification (NCBI taxonomy): domain Eukaryota; kingdom Metazoa; phylum Arthropoda; class Insecta; order Lepidoptera; family Noctuidae; genus Aporophyla; species Aporophyla nigra. Next base: position 15,804,995 of record OX382315.1, on the reverse strand, counting down.
AATTAAGGTGCAGATTATGTATGAAAGTTAACGAAGCTAAAGAATAAAGAAAGATAGCAATTGGTCTTCTGTAGTTTCTGCCTCTACGCTTTAGGGAAAACGTTGTGAGGTTATGTATATATCTACCTATCCTCCGTACCGTCTCAAAAAATGATCAAGTTTTCTATCAATGATTCATATTTTGTTGAAAATTACCTTTAGATACTATCGCTCACTCATACTGACAATCATAGAATTCGATCCACGCAAGGGCACATCTAACAATTTAAATCCTCGGTTTCATACGATTTTCATCGAACAGACTCAAGACGTGCTCCATTTGAATCCATCAAGCTCGTCAAAACTGGATCTTGTGTCACAAGTGCTGTGCATTCCAATTGTTACTGTAAACCTAACGTGACACGGCTGACAGTGGATTGTATAGAACTGAATATAGAGCTTAGTATTGTTTTATGGCCTGGATAGTTTCTGATGGTGGTTTACTAAGTTGCTTTTGTTTGGACAAATTACTGTATGATCACCAAATGAGATAAGTAGGTAACAGGAGTCGACAATTATAGTTGAAGTTTGGTAAGAAATCAAAAGTGTACCGTGTGGTGCCGGACGTAAATAATAGCCCCATCCCATTTCTTCCCGGGGGTGTCGTAAGAGGCGACTAAGGGACGTACTACTACAGAATGGGCAGCAGCGTTCTCTATGCATTTTACCACCATACTGCAATCGCCAATCCGCCTGCCAAGCGTGGCGATTATGGCAAACCCCTCCCCTGAACTGGGGGAGGGCTAAGTCCAGCAGTGGACGTCTTACGGCTGAAATGATGAATGCTGATGAGTTCATTTATCACAATAAATTATATTCAAAGAAATCCATCGATTTCTTACTAAACTCCAACTATATCCGACAACCTTGCTTAGTTGTCTCTTTTGGTTACTAATGTTCCCTAAGTATCAAAACGTCATCACCATTTCAACCGAGAGATGTCCTCTGCTGCAACAAGCATCGCCATTTGAAAAGATTCTATAGTAGTTTTGTTTTGATTCCCGTGACTTAAACAATTTAACAAAACACGTTGGTACACTGATGGACACAGACCTCTCTCAAGCTTCGCCACTTCGACTTATTCTGTGCTCCGGCAGCCTTCACAAGGTCATCGGTCAACGTTGTGGGAGGCCTTCCGACGCTACGTCCTTCGTTCGGTACGCGGTCAGCACTCCAGAATCTTCTGACCCCATCGACAATCTGTTCATTCTTCTGTTCTGCGAGCAATGTGCCTTATCTGCTGCAATTTGGGGGAAAAGCGCCAGATAGCCTACGAAGTTCAAATATTCTTAGTACCTTTTTACACGCTTTATATTCGTTTCACTTGTATGTTTGTTTGTAACCGACTCTTTATAGCGCGATTTTGACCTACTTTAAACGACCAGATTTCATTTAAACTCTGCAGACTTATCGAGGACCGATGACAATAGTATGATTTCATAAATTTGTGCCATTATCCTTGCCAGGGCTACCAGGACAGCAAAAAACTGTCTTCGAAAACTACGCTGACATACGTCTCAAAATAGTTTAAAAAAACAAAAAAAAAAACACGCTTCCATAGAAAACCAAACTAAAAAGTAGAAAATAATGAAAAAAAAGCGTGGGGTGCCTGATATCAGTAAAAAATACCTTAAAAAGCATTTTCTAAAACTATTAATTATTTTTGCTTAACTTATACGTGACCGTAACACAAGCATGTTGGGGGGTTGCAATAATCGCCACGCTTGGTAGGCGGATTAGCGATCGCACTATGGTGGTAAAATGCATAAAGAACGCTGCTGCTACCCATTCTCTAGTAAGTCCCTTAGTCACTTTTTACTTCACCCACGGGAAGAAATGTGGTAACACATTTATGGATTTATAGAATTAAAATCATCAATACAACCATCTCATTCTATTTAATCCAATTGAATTATTTGTTCATTAAATAGACTTACTACATGAACCTTAAGTTTGGCAATTGTTCAAGCTATGTGAGTTGCCTACGTTCGATTTTTATCCTCTGTCTATCTCTATCTCCAGTTATCTATTTCCATAAAAACATACATAAACTCACGCCTTTGCCCCATGGGGGTAGCCTGAAACTACGGAACACCAGCTGCTACGATCCTTACATACTCCTTTTGCCTCGTTTAGGTTCATACATCTGGTCATACACACACGCCAGTTGCGAGTATTACGCACCTGACCCTTCTGAAGAACACCACCAATAAGGTCACTATATGTGCTCCTAGGGCGTCCCCTCCTGGCGTTTTCACTCACATATGCCTTGTAAATTCCACTTGTAAGCCAAGCTTCATTTATCCTCTCAACATGACCAAACCATCTCATCATCATCATCATTTCAGCCGTAAGAGTCCACTGGACATGAGCCTCCTCCATGCACCGGGATGACATGACCATGCATGATTTTGGGGGGATTTTCCATAATCGCCACGCTTGGCAGGCGGGTTGGCGATCGCAGTTTGGTGGTAAAATGCATAGAGAGTGCTGCATCCCATTCCCTAGTAAGTCCTTTAGTCGCCTCTTACGACACCCACGGGAAGAAATGGGGTGGTGTTATTCTTTACGTCCGGCACCACACGGTGCCATCAACCATATAAGCATACTCATTTCAATTTTTGTCACATCTTCTCTTAAACCGCATCGTTGTCTTATCACATCATTCCTCAGCCTATCATTCATTCATCTTATTTAAGTACCATCATCATCTGCCTAGCCTTTTCTCAACTATGTTGGGGTCGGCTTCCAGTCTAACCGGATGCAGCTGAGTACCAGTATTTTACATGGAGCGACTACCTATCTGACCTCCACAACCCAGTTATTGGGTAATACAATACCCCTTGGCAAGACTGGCTGTCAGACCTTCGGGCTTCTGACGACCCGTAACGACTGTCTAAGATCTACGAAAGACAATCGGGACCAACGGTTTAACGTACTTTCCGAGGCACGGAAGGGTCTTGGTATGAAAAGATGGTCACCCATCCACGGACCAATCGCGGCAACCGTAGCTTAACCAGAACGATCTATCCGAGCGCCGAGCGGTTGTTATACTTAGCCACAAAGCTCTTCTAATGTACCTACCAATGCTAATAAAGATCATCAGGTAAAACTCAACTGGTCAAAGCTATTTTGCACGACAATATAATTCCAATCTAGATCAAAATCAAATCATTAAACAAATTGATTGATACCGGGGACTTGATTAGGGCAATCCATTAGGCAGTGTTGCCAGCATAAAAATTGAAAGTCTACGACATAATAATTGGTTGCAGCGTGACAACATTATGAATGCTTTTAAAGTGTAAAAACACGGTAGGTGCAATCAAAAGTCATTCAATAGAAGCAGTGGCGTGCATTCAATCAAGTGAAGAGTTTGTAATAATTGTGAGCGTGTTAAATATTCAGTTCCAATCACTATAATGTAATGGTGCATTGTAGGTAACATGCAATAACATACACGGTTATGGTAATAAAAGATTGCTTTAATTCTGCCGTAGTTTGGCTACGATTTTAGATGTTTTTAGGAACAACAACGTGCCAAAGAATCAAGAACTACTCGAAATTTTTTTGATGACAATAAGTTGGTGATGGCAACTTATTAAAATTGAATACGTAAAACAATTTTGTATTGATACGTAAAGATGTTTTTTCGTCATAATTTTGTTTTTGTATTTCCCTTCAATAATGGTCATTATTTCAGCAGAAAGACGTCTACTGATGAACATAGCGTCCCATAAGCTCAAACCAATAGCAACCTTGCCACGCTTGGGCTGTACAATAATGTACTACTTAGGTATGTGTCACGTATCGTGTGCTATTTTACATCACGTGTGATTTAAACTCAACCTTAAGTCACGCCTTTCTGTGTGAAAACGCACTACTTAAGTCACAGGATACCTTGACTTAAGTTGAGGTTTAGGTCACACAGTGCAATAAAAATATATTTTTTCCCTAAAGTGGCTTGGTGTTATGACTGTCTTTCTGTACCTACCTACAGAAGAGTTAAACAAAGTTTGATTACTAACTCAATACGGTTCTATTCTTGGTATTCGGTATCTAATCTAGATTATTTCAGCTCCTTCATAACTAAGTAACTATCTTAAAAGTTAAACAGAAGATAGGTTCTACTTAACTATTTAAATGGAAAACAAATTAACTGTCTCCTAGAATAATTGGATTTCTTAGTAGATATCTTATAACTGATATTTTGTGGTTACCACTTTTAATTTATAAATTACCAGCATATTCTGTCCGTGACTCAATCCACGAGTGAGAAAGACGGTTTTTTTTTAGAAAAGCGTCTCTGAGGTCAACCTATGAATGAGGTTATTGGCTGCTTAACCGGACTTGTCTGTAGCTACCCTAATAATTTAGGGCCTCCAGCCAGGGCTTTAAGATTAAAATCTAGAGCGACTACTCACTAAGGGCACCCCCTTTAGGGTACGGACCTCAACTTAGGGCGTCGGTGGTATAGGGCAGCAAGGCGCGGGCTGTATCGGAATGAACCGTCTACGAGTGATACGACGGTTGAAAGGCTATTTGATCTAAGCGACATTTTTTGTTAGTTGCAGGAGAGTGATTCAAAGTTTTATTTTTCGAATAAAATAAAACCTTGAATCACTCTCCTGCAACTTTGAAAAAATTTCGCTTAGATCAAATAGCTTTTCAACCGTCGATATGTATTCTGTATTTAAATTATTCTGTTTAGAAATACGTCTCGGTCTAAATGCAAATTCAAAACACAAAAACACGGAATTATTTTTATTTTATTTTCGTTTTAAAGCGTATTTCAATTTTCCTAAATGTATTGAGGTCTGCTTACAGATTTACTGGATGCAGCTGAATACCTGTATTTTACATGGAGTGACTGGGTATCTGACCTTCACAACCCAGATATTGGCTAATACGAAACCTATTGGTAAGACTGGTTCTCCAATTTTCGGGTTTCTGACGACCCGTAACTACAAATAATAAAAAATAATAATAATAATATTCCACAACTATCACACAACGCCATCTAGTCCCAAGCTAAGCAGAGCTTGTGTTATGGGTACTAGACAACTGATAAACATACTTATATATTTCTAAATACATACATATTATAGATAAATTACACCCAGACACAGAACAAATGATCGTGCTCATCACACAAACATTTGTCCTGGGTGGGAATCGAACCCACGACCTCCGGCATAGCAGTCAGGGTCACTAACCACTAGACCAACAGGCCTACGAAAAAAAAAAAAATGACGAAGATCCACAGAATTATAGCCAGGACCAACGGCTTAACGTGCTTTCCGAGGCACGGTGGGGTCTTGGTATGTTCAGAAGGTCATGCGTCGTCTTTAATGTATAGTTCGGTGCGGCTGTTATTAGAATACTTAGTCATGAGCTGGTCTTGCGTGAAAGCCAACAATACTATCCAATACGTTCTTTAGCACTCGAAAAAAGTGTACAATTATTAAATCAGTTTTTTTTTTTTAATCTGATCTGTGGTCTCAGTGATTACCTACCTCCTAATTCCTACATCCAAACTTACAAACTTTACCTCTTTGTAATTTAATTTCTTAGGTTTAAACTTGTAGATGTCTCTGAGTTTGTGGCCTATGATTAAGGCCTATTGTATCCTGCCAGGGTCGCGAGATTCGTTCGAAATAGTTACTGTGGCCCTGGCATATGGAAAAAAAAAGGCCTATTATATTCAATTACATTTCTAATGTTTTTTTAAACATTTTTTATCTATGTTTTTTCTTTTCTATTCCCTACTTCGTCCGTGTAGGTGCCGGACGTAAAGAATAGCATCACCCCATTTCTTCCCGTGGGTGTCGTAAGAGGCGACTAAGGGATATACTAGAGAATGGGCAGCAGCGTTCTCTATGCATTGCAGACTATCATACTGCGATCGCCAACCCGCCTGCCAAGCGTGGCGATTAAGGCAACCCCCCCCCCTTTTTGGGGGAGGCCTATGTCCAGCAGTGGACGTCTTTCGGCTGAAATGATGATGATGATGATGATTCCCTACTTTGTTATTAATTTTATAGTAGATACATATAGTGCTTGTGGCATAATCATGACGTTTATGGGGCATGCATTGCTAACCTATAAGAAACTGTTACACTGATATTTAAATTATTTTAAAATCATAACGGTGTAAAAAATTATTGATAGACCATTAAATAAAAAAAAAGAAAATAATAGTGTGTGTCAATTGATAGAGAAACGTATTTTTAAATGTATTATAAATAATTGTTTATTTATTTAAAAGTAAAACTTATAAATGTCCAGGTACTACATCAACAAACAAGCAAATTAAACAATACCAAGTTCTAATAAAAATAAGAACATAATAGAGTTATCTCTATCAGAAAGCCGGTAGCTTGTTATTCCTAAAGTTAACCCTGTAACTGCCGCCCGCGAACAATCACTGAACGCGCCGGACAAAAGAAACGCACCGACAATACAAGACGCGCCAAGAAAAAAACAAAATCCAACACACGATTGGTCGATCGACGTGTGACGTCACCGCACGCCCCGCCCCCTAACAACCGTCGCTACACCTGAGATGAGAGCGAGCGAGATCTTTGTAAGTGTGAAGAAGACAAAATTATATTGACGGTTCCTGCGCTGATGATTTAACGTCGTATGTGTCCAAATCAGCGCGATTTATTTTCAGTCTAAAGACATTAAGGTAAGGTTATGTTTTCTGTGCAAGCTTGAGCTTATAAGTCTCATTGCATTCATTGCTCTGGTCAGTTGGAAAAGCTGTTATTGTTTGGTTACGGGTTAACCGATTTGGTTAAATTTGTGTGTTAACAGGCAGATGTCCGGCGGTGCTCTCGCTCCCTCGCCCCGCGCTCCGCTGAGACAGGTAGCGTCTGATTGGCCCCGTATTGATTAGTGTGATTAATTAGAATTGAGTTCATTAGCATTTGCGTAATTGGAAGTTTGGACTCACTACTAAACCATGCGATTAGTTAGTTTTTGCTGCTTTGTTTGATCGCGGGTAATGTATGCAAAAACGTGAACGTTGAGTCGTTAAGTATTTAGCTTAATTTGATTGGTGAAAGTTGTGTGTTTTAAGATGAGCGTTTAATGCTTATATCCGGTCATGTATATTTGAAAATGTATGCGATTATTAACAAGAATATTTATTTAAAGTAAACCCAACTTCTCAGATGTCGTCGGCAAAGATTTTAAAAAAAAATTAAATGCATCTGATCTCATCAACTTATGAAATCTTTAAAAAAAAACATGCAAAGAAGCAACAAGCGGGCAACTACTCACTAGCGTGCTGAGAACCCTCAAAGAAATCGCTAACAAACTCCCGGCAACACTCTAACACCTAGCACAATCGACCCAATCAAACATAAAAAAAACTATTCAACCATCACCAACTCTCAAAACCGTTCAAAGAAACTCCGAGGGGAAAATGCTAATACGCCGCTTCTTGCTTCTTACCAAACAAAATCACTTCGCGACCCCAAATTTCGCACTTTCAATGGGCAATTTCGCTCGCCCCCCTTCCAATAGGCCCCGCCTCTTTCTTCCCCGCCGACGCTAGTAGTAGTTTCGGAGCGCCAGTGACGTACGCGTATCGCTGCGAGATGGACGCGCCCGACGAACGATACTTCGGCAACCAGACGCCGGACCGCTCCGACACGAATAGTCCGCGCTCACAAATGAGCAGTCCGAATTCCAACTCTTCAATCAATGTGACGGATCAATCCATATCACTTTCCCAGCACCAACAGAACTTAGAGACATTAAACAGAATGGGAATGTTTTTTCACGCGCAACAAATGCATCTGAACCAGAGTTTTGATGCGGTGAAATCTAGGTTAGGCTTAACACAAGTGCCCACGAGTGTTAATCCAGGCCCGAGGCATACAATAGACGCTATATTAGGACTGAATGGCCAGAGGCAAGTTACTAGAGTGCAGAGTGAGTTTGAGCAAAGAAGAGAGGAGAGGGAGTGTGAGACTGTGCCGGTGTCGCCAGGAGCCGTTGAAAGTGCTGGTAGGTGGACTTTATTATATGTAAATACACAAATAATTTAAAACTCTTTAATTTCGTTGTTGACTTTTTATACGGTCAATTGCCTGTAAAATAAAATTTATATTACCAGTTAAAAATAAGCATGAAATCAAGTTGAAGGGAATTTTTGCGAAACACGTGTAGGTTACCTACGTAGTTGACAAAATATTGACATCCAAAAGAATAATAATAATTTTCTTCTGAATTTACTTTTCATAGAAAGATAAGATAAGATAATGTTTATTCTTCCAAAAACAGAGCTTTACATTTCCTGATGATCTAAGTAAATTAATAGCTAGGTTAACATGAATAACAAGACTAAGACGCAAGAAAATGCAAGATAAGCACCAAATGGACCAATTTCGTAAACGGATTAAAGATGACTAAATAATTTAAATATAAATGGTAAAAATATTAAAGGAAAAATGGACATGATTGTGACGCAACATAAGCCTAAACCGCATTATGTATGTATACTTACAATGCCTTGCATATTGCGAATAGGCGTTGCATTATAAGCGCCGCCCGTGCGAAAATATCCCGCCTGCCGACCGCGCGCCGCCGACGGGTTAACTATTGTCTTCACTTTGCCCAGTAAAATCTTCCATCTTTTATTTTATACTACGTAATTTATGGAAGTAATTTGAAGTTTACATCATAATACTAAAATAACGTAATATAAATTCAAGTTAAGTTAGAAGAATATTTTGTAAATACAACAACACAAATTTATTCTTAACTTTGAATTGCATTGATGAGGCAATACTTTACAGTATTGGGTTGTAGAGGTCAGTTAAGCAGTCGTTCCACGCAAAATTCTGGTAGGTATTCACCTGGATCCGGATAGATTGGAAGCCGACCCAAATATACTAGGGAAAAGGCTAGGTACTTACCTACATGATGATGACGTTAGATAGATAATTTTAATTGGAATTGAACACAGAATTTTCAACACTGTTTTTTTATGTAGGTTTTTAAAAGTGATACCTACCTATTTCTACTTAATGGTTTTTATTTTACAATATCAGGTGCTTACTTACGCTAGTAGGTGAAATAACCGTTATGAATTAAGGAGTTCTGCAACTCTACACAGCCTCAACTGTACCGTGTGGTGCCGGACGTAAAGAATAACACCACCCCATTTCTTCCTGTGGGTGTCGTAAAAGGCGACTAAGGGACTTACTAGAGAATGGGCAGCAGTGTTCTCTATGCATTTTACCCCATACTGCGATCGCCAACCCGCCTGCCAAGCCTGGCGATTATGGCAAAGCCCCCTAAATTGGGGGAGGCCTAAGTCCAGCAGTGGACGTCTTACGGCTGAAACGATGATGATGATGATGATGACACAGCCTCAGCAATTTCTGAAGATTAATGAACTGAATGACTAATGAAATTAATGTATGTTTATTACTTATTTGTATACTAGCTTTTATCAGCGGTTTCGGATATTATCCCAAGGGAACGACGTACAGTCACCAAAAGAGAAAAGTAACCAGGGTTCGTCGGACATACCTACTGGAAGTTTAGTAAGATACCGATGGATGTTTTTGTGTAAAATTAAATAACAACCCAGAGGGGTAATTGCGGAACTTTTTATCGGTAGGAATTGGTTTAATATTCATAGTTAAACAACATTCATTGCGTTATTTACGTTGCTGAGCCGACAATTTATTCGAACAAATGACGCAATGGTTTAGAAATAATCTTCAATCCCATTCAGATTCTGACAAATTGTGCGTTTCGCAATAAGGGTGCTGGTTACTTACTTACGCAGTAGGTAGGTGAAGTAACCATAATGAATTGAGGAGGTCCGCAACTGTAGGTACACAGCCACAACAATTTCTGAAGATTGAAAAACTTAATTATACAGATAATGGAATTGTTGTAACGGTAATGGATCTTTAGGATTTTTATATGATCATCATTGCAGGTTTGTGGAAGAAATTTCTTAAGAAATAAGCAGTAACTTTACTCAATTGTGTGATTATGGTGTATCACTATATATTTTATTGTGTGTACTAACATAAATTAGTAATTATATTTTTTAAAATTAAATACATCATTATAGCGCCCAAAATCAATCAGAATCAAAAGTCATGTATTCAAACTAGGCTGAGAGTCAGCACTTTTTGAACGTCAATGTTACATAAGACAGTCTCCCCAACTAGTCCCACCCATTAAAGAAACCAGAACAACCGAGGCCTGTTTTAAACCGACGAAAAAAAGGAAGAGGTTCTCAAATCGACGCGTACCATACCTATATATGTTTAAACTGAAAACTTCTTAGGAAATGATGAATGATTTTAGTAGTTAGGATAACCTTATAGGTTGTCACCAATATGCTGTATTAATACAGTATATCGGTGTTAGTGTGACAACTTTAGTGTTGTTTAAACTTAATCAGCCTATACCACTGCTGGGACACAGGCCTCCTCTCGGTGAGAGGGAATGGGTCGAAAACTACGACGCGGGGCCAGTGTGGGTTCTTATTATAGTTATATCTTGTTAATGAAAATCATACTCATGTTAACAGTTTTAATTTTCAAATTATGAGATTTTAAAATTCACGGCTGCTGAAAATGACAGGGTGACAGCGATGCGGACGTTTATTTTGACGCCAAAGTGACCAAAATAAAAAGGATTTTTATTATTTATTTATATACTAGCTTTTGTCAGCGCTTTCGGAAATTATCCTATTATATTGTAACATATTATCATTTCAGTACAATCATCAAAAGGGTTAGTTGCAGTGTAGTAAGAAACCGATGGATGTTTTCTAATGAAATTTAATTTGATAAATTAACTGTTTAGTTATATTATTTTAATTTTATACGAAAACATCCCTCCATTTCTTACTAAATATGACCCTGGTTACTTATCTCTTTTGTTGACTGTATCAAAGTAGATATCCTACTGGTGTTAATTTCAAAATCTGTGTGTCAATTTTCATCATTTCAATTATACTAATAATTATACTTATTTTCTATTAATTAAATATTTAACAAGTACCTATTACGTTATAGTATGATTTAGTTAGTGATTTGATTGAATTAATAATTTGGTGTAAATATTTTAGTTGCGTTACATGTTAAATAGATATATGTTGTATTACTTTGACCTCGAAAATTAAGAAAAAAACACCATTGTTTCATAGCTTTAAAATTCCACTTTCGGCAATCCCTATGTTTTTTCTATCGTAGACTTCAGAGCGGGAAAAAAATGTTCGGCAAATTAGCCCATGGGCAGTGTGGCTTACCATAGCCGGTTTTTCAGCTTTCATACATATTGTATGACCGGGTACACGTGTCACACTAAATACACCCAACAGCCTACATTTAGAACACGGTTCAAGTAAATACCGTGGCCAGCCTTGTGTACTTTTAAAACTTTAATTATAAAATTGTTTATACTTTCCCCGTGTAGTATTGTTTGTTATTGTGTTAGTTTCGCATAAAAATGTTTTTGTATCATATTATGGAAGTTGTGACTGGTATTATAAGGACGTAGCGGGTTCACTGAAAAACCTGAGGTAAGCAGTTATTCGATCCTTTTTTATTCCCATTTTGCGCTCCTAAAATATTTTTGAACACACTAATAATAATGTATTTATTTCCTTTATTCCATTTTAACATGCCTACATATCACTAATATTATAAACGCGAAAGTTTGTATGTATGAATGTATGGATGTATAGATGTATGGATGTATGGATGTTTGTTCCTCTTTCACGCAAAAACTACTGACCCGATTTAGATGAAATTTGGCACACAGATAGTTTATAACCGGGAATAACACATAGGGTACTTTTTATCCCGGTAGTATGTTGCCGCGGGATAATTTCCGACCTCCACGCAGGCGAAGCCGCTGGCAAAAGCTAGTAAACTATATTTTAAGAATTAGAAAGAAACATTTAAAAATAGTAGCCCACTGGTATCGGGAACAGGCTCCAAGCTACCGGCAGTCAGGGCTCCAGAGAGAGGAATCTCCTAACAATACATGCCGTGTCCAGAAGTACCGCTTACTGAATGAAGCCCTTGATCCAGCTGCCCAACTAGAGCCTCCTCCTGGTGGGGTTGGTTGAAGCTCTTGGCTCTTGGCTTGGCTATCAAGCCATTAACTGTTACAACTTTTTATTCATATAAGGTTACTTAAAGAATTACAGCTTAAACGTAAATTAAAAAATACATAGTAATACATGTAGAGACTGTAGTGAGAAATAAATAAATAGGGAAGATGCAAATATAATATTTATGAAAATTTTATGATTTAAATGTTAAAAAAGCATAAAAGAAGGGCCACTGCAATGTTTTTATTTTACATAATGTTGATTTTTAACAATAATTACGTATTAAAATTACTTGAAACGAAACGTATTTCAAAACACCAATCAGCGTTTAGTGACGTCACTCCCGTTACGACACCTTGTTGAGGTTATGGTTGTAAAAGTGAATATTATTTTATGGGAATATTAATTGCATTTTTTAAATAAAAATGATAGTTGGGATTATCAAAGCAGACTCCAGGAATTTATTTAACAAGAGTTAGTGTTGACATGAGATTTTTTTTCAGAAAAAGGTTCCTCCAGACATTTTAAACTTTTACCAATTATCGACGTCGATCTCAAACTGTAAAATTAAAAATCTACTATAGACAAGTTTTGTAAGTATTAGGTAGGTAACTAACGTGTTTTTACGTACAAGCAGATTAACTAAGCATAGTCGTATAACAAGTATATTCGCCTTATGACGTATAACACACACGACATTCAAGTATATTCGCCTTATGACTTACGTCAAAGTGTTCTTCACAGCATCGAATAGGGGTCTTTGGAGAATAAATGTCATTTCTTTTTGCAGCTTGATATCACTTTTTTCTCAATTTTGGGTCAGAACGTCTAGTCAAAAACAATTTATTTGGAAACTTTGTTGAAGTGGTCACGGACTCATTGGCACAAAACATGAATAAACACGGCTTTTTTAAGATTATTAGTGGTATTGTTATGATAACCTGATGTTGATGGATAGTCCATTTTAAATTTTTACAAAATATATCTCGAAAGTCGAAAAAATATGCAAAAGTATGAAAGCCGACGAACAAATACGGCCAGTGACAGACAGGAATGACGTCATCGGACCTATAGGTCCGTTTTCGCGGGAAAATTTAAACTGTCAATTTGAAACCGCATTGTTCCCGATAAATTACAATGTTTTAATTTTTTAATATATTTGTGGTCTATTCTACATGGAATTCTTTAAAGTGAAAACAAAAATAAAAATATTGCATGTTCCCTATTACTATTGTTGTTAATACAAATTGAAATAAAAACACACTTACACATTACACTTAACATTGTTAAAATTATTGACTCTCTTCTAAGAGAGACAATAATTTTTCGAAAAAGGTCTGCAGAGAGGTCTCTTTGGAGGAAGACTTGATCTACTTAACAGAATTCTTAAGTTAATTTATTCACTGGTAGACCCCTGCTGCGTCTAGAAGAATAAAATATTACATAAGAATTCCTTATATGTCGAAAGTGATTACTATAAAGATTTCTTGATAATTTCTGGTACAGACAATTTAGCATATTTGTATGGAAATTAGTTACTTTTGAAGTTTGAAACGCGGTTATTAGACATAAGTTTGAAAGTACAAGTTAGCACACATATGCACTGCTTGTATATATGTATGTCGAAATCAGGGCCACCCACTTATTTATATATTTAAACTTCTCGGGCACAATAAGATCCAAAGGTGGACTTAATGCCTTAGGTATAAAGTTTCATGTAATATCTTAGGTCCTATTATACACCAACAATTTTATTTATATTTATTAACTAGCTTTTGCCCGCGACTTCGTCCGCGTAAATGTCGGTTATCGTGGATGCAGACAAAGTCGCGGAATAAAAAGTAACCTAAGTCCTTTCTTGGGGTTCTTACTTACCCCATACCAAATTTCATTAAATAAAATAAATAAATATCTTAGGACAACCAACACAACGTTTATCTGATCCCAAACTAGGCAGAGCCTGTACTATGGTAACCAGACAACTGATAAACATACTTATATATTTCTAAATACATACATATTATAGATAAATGACACCCAGACACAGAACAAATGATTGTGCTCATCACACAAAGATTTGTCCTGGGTGGGAATCGAACCCACGACCTCAGTTTTAGCAGTCAGGGTCACTAACCACTAGACTAACAGGCCATTAAAATCGGTTCAGTGGTTTAGTCATAAAAGCGTGAGAGACGGACAGAGTTACGCATTTATACTATTAGTGTAAATAGCATAGATTGTAGTAAAGATATATTAGTAGATAAGTATAGATTAGTATAGATTTTCTTCATTTAGGCAACCAACAGCGATACATCGTCGTTGCAAATTTAAAATCTCCTATGTGTAAAAAGTAACTTTTCGAGAAAAACGAAAAAAACTGTTTCGTGAAAAAGAAACTGAGGAAACATTCTTATTTTTTTTTAGATGTAAAGTGTAAAGGACTTATAATGTATTGAGATAGAATTTGTCTTATATCAATGTGTCGTTCAGCGTATATTTATATAAATTTTATTATTTTTCTGCACATAGGAGATTTAAGTTGCAACTTTTTGTCACATAAGTGGTTTTACAGTTTATAACATCAGGCACATAGGAGTTTTCGATGGTCAATAAACATGAGATTTTATTAAATTAGCGAATATTTTAACGATACATTAAGATATTCACATATGAGTTTTTGCAATAGGTAGGTATACAAAATCGCTTTTAAAATATATGCATAGCTCGTGTTTGTGAAAATTGTTACATAGGAGATTTTAAATTTGCAACGACGACATATAGTTTGTTACAGAGTATGAGTATCCGACAATATTTTGTGACTAATATAATCTAACGTGTGGCTCTTAAGCCAGATAAAAATTGAACTAGATCGAATCGTGTATATGTCTTAATAACTAAGTAAGTTATTGCTAAATAAACATTCTTTTAATTACATTTCAAATGGCTACTGTTTAATAATACAGATTAAAACATAATTTAATGGACTGCGTGGAGATTTGCGATACTGATTAAGTTTTGTGTTTTAGATATAAGGGTTCTGTAGGTAGGTAATAGTTCCTGCCAGGGTCGCGAGATTTGTTTGAAAGAATTACCGTGACCCTGGCATATAGGCAACTGAAGGAACATGGGTGGGTTTTAGTCAGTAAAAGTCTGACACGCCCTTCCGCTCCACCCAGAGCGGGGTCATTTGATGATTTCCCGACCACAAAAAAAAAGTAGGTAATAGTTATTATCTAATCTAATGCAGGTGATGAAAAAAAAGTAAAATCTTTATAGCTGAAATATTACAAAAAGGTTTTACATATTCCACAAACTAGGCAAGCTCGATTGTTGGATCAAATGTAGCGTTTACTATTTCATCATTTATTTTATAAATATGTTCGGGTTATAACATAGTAAAATAGGTTACTACACTGTAGGGTCTATAGGACATTACATTCACAATCACAGGAATGTTAACTGCATTTGATAAATCAATAAAGATATTGAAAAAGCAATGGCATGGTAAAGCAATAAAGATATTGAGTATTGAGTATTATAAACAAGATAGAGATAGAAATAAATTAGAGCTGTCGAATTAAGTTGAACTAAGAGTTGATTTTCTTCGATGCAATTACAACATACTAAATTCATCATGCTTAAAATCACGCCAGGTTTCAGGCAATCGAGTATTAATTTAGTTCGACAGTTCTAAAGCGTCACTTGTCATTTTCTTTCACGTTCTGTCGATAAGAGATAGCAATACTCTAGCGATTTTAGTTTAGGTGGTGAACAAAAGAATTGGCGCCATCATTTAACTACATAGTAATGACGAGGTGACTACGGGTCACTCAGCCAACTAGCTACAGTGACAGATTTCATTGTATTTTTGTACGTAAACTGAGATCATAAGTTATCAGATATACGAACTTAATTTTATCATCTTAATATCGTCTCCGCATTGTAAAAGAATTTCAATTTTCTATAGAATTACATATATTAGTTTAAATTACCCCTTCTTACCGCAAAATCACTATAATATTTGTCGTAAGCCTTGGCTGGAATTCTTAATTTATTGAGGAACCGACGACTTGAGCAAGTTGATCTAAAAAAAGTTGAAAAAAAAAAAACAAAAGAGAAAAGAGTACAAATTCAAAAGCAAAATTACATTTGAAATTTACACTACATGCAGAACACTGAAGATTTCATCTCCGCAATTCCACAAACAGAACTCCAACAGTGCCAATCAACTGTGAAGGTGCTAACAAAAAAGTATATATACCCAATAGACACAATCACATTAATAACGGTTCTCAATGCAACAGAAGTTTCAAAAGCGGATGCTTGAGCGCACCTTATCGTTGATCGACTAATGCGCTGATCGCTGACCGCCAGTATATACAAACATGTATGTCTTAACTCTCAATGATCACAAAATTGGCTCAGCGTTGACACGCCGTATCCGGTGCATTAGAGAAAGATTAGTATTTCATTAGACCATTAATGTAATTAGGGTTACGAAATTTTTGGACTTATAGAGCGTCAATTTGTTCTACAATCAGCAGGCAAAGCCACTACTAGTCTTGATCAAAAGTTACTCTTCTTCTTCATGTTGCTGACATCACAGTATTTCAAATAATGTTGGGCAAAAAACTTTGCCACCTCCACAGCATCGTCTATGGCAGATATCACAATAGACATAGAGGGCAATAATTTTAGTTCCTAACCGTATTCAGCCAAAGACGACCAACCTCCACGGAGACTAGCCTTTGCAGCGGGATATATTATAATGCAGACATAGGTGCACTCGCTCTTCCCTTACTCTCATAGTCCGATGGGACGGCAATCCGACGTGACCGGAGAGAGATTAGGTGCAAGGCCAATGGCTTAACGTGCTTTCCAAGGTACGGAGGCGTCACATCGCCAACTTCCAAACTCTGGGCTATTACCGAGAAATTCTCAATGGAAAAAAATCCCAATAACACTTTACTCATACTGTGAAGCGAACCCAGTACCCCACGCACAGCAGCCGCGTTTGTGACCACGACACCAACGCGGCAGTTCATGATATAGTTCCACATTCACAGCATCAAAAGTTATTAAGTTAGTAGCTAGTTTAAGTTTTTTTCCCAATTTAATTCCTTTACGGTATGAATTTTCAAAAATCGTTCCTTACTTTGTTCACCTTTGTTACGAAAGGAACTAGCAGTAATATCAAATTGATAAATTTGAATAACTCCCGGTTTCCAGGTCCTATTTTTAAACCATTAGACATTTTACTTTAAGGATGTCAAAAGTGAGCTGAGTTACAGGAAATTGAAAAAGATTGCGTAGATCTGTATTTAGTCGTACCTTCTATACGATTTCTATACTTTTGAAAAAAAATTAACGTTTGAGATAGATTTTCTGGCTTTCATGCCGACTGTCGCTAAAAATCAGCGCTGTGGCTTTGTCTCACATAAGGTCAAAGCATTATGCTGAGGGATGGTCGTTTTGCATGGATGTGATGCATTTTATCCCAACTTGTTTTGTCTTTATTCTTTTTCCAATGCTCTAATAAGATTGAAAGTTTTACACCAAAATTGTAACACGGTTCATAAGGTATATGCGATAAGGTAATCTGGGAAACTCAAATTTATTAGGTTTTTTTTTGCAATTTGCAGGTCATTTCTTTCAGAAAATTTTAATTTTGCGAGCTACACTGACGCTTTCTACATAGTGAGAAAACTTTGTCGTTCTGACTAAACTTTATAGATTATAGAAATGTGCCTTCAAAACAATTAGGTATCTATAATAAAAATAGGTAATAGTTAAAAAAAACTAAAGTGTTTTTTAGTTTTTTTAAACTATTATTTATTTTCTATTTTTTAGGGTGTTTCGAATTTTGAGACGTAGGTCAGCGTAGTTTGTGACGTATGTCAGCGTAGTTTGTGACGTATGTCAGCGTAGTTGGTGTCGTATGTCAGCGTAGTTTGTGACGTATGTCAGCGTAGTTTTCGAAGACAGTTTTTCTGCTGTCCTGGTAACCCTAGCAAGGATAATGGCACAAATTTATGAAATTATTGCATTGTCATCGGTCCTTGGCAGGTGTGCAAAGTTTGAATGAAATCTGGTCGTTTAAAGTGGGTCAAAATCGCGCTATAAGGAGTCGGTTACAAACAAACATACAAGTGAAGCTAATATAAAGCGTGTAAAAAAAGGTATCATCTGCCTAGCCTTTTCCTAACTACGTTGGGGTCGGCTTCCAGTCTAACTAGATGCAACTATTTGGCAAAGAACGACTGTCTTTCTGACATCTACTTCCTAATTACTCGGTTACACGACACCACTGGGTAAGATTGGTTGTCAAATTTTCGGGCTTCTGACGACCCGTAACGACTGTCAAATATTAACGAATGAGAGTCGGGACCGACACTTAACGTGTTTTCCAAGACACGGAGTCTTGGTATGTAAATAAGCTCACCCATCCACGGATCAACCGCGGCAAGCGAAGCTTAACCTGATCGATTGATTCGTGTGGATGGTACAGTCACCGATTCGGTTATCCGGCCCTCAGTTATACGGATTCACGATTATCCGGACTACCAACAGCGATCAAATAACTTTATACCTACAAGTCGAATCCATGCATGCACGGACATGTTGGATCTTGCAGTACTAGAAAATATTAAGTATGTCATAACGTAATAATTTTTTGTTGTATTTAATAGTTACCTATTTATGTGTTATGCTATAATATGTACC
Organism: Aporophyla nigra; assembly: GCA_947507805.1. Taxonomy (NCBI): domain Eukaryota; kingdom Metazoa; phylum Arthropoda; class Insecta; order Lepidoptera; family Noctuidae; genus Aporophyla; species Aporophyla nigra. Next base: position 15,786,130 of record OX382315.1, on the reverse strand, counting down.
AAAAACCGCTTTTCTTCATACATTTGTTATCCGGATTTTCGATTATCCGTATACCTAACGACAACAATTAATCCGGTTCATCGAGTCTCTACTGTATCAGGGCGCGTACGCATAGAACGTCCGATTTTACAGGATCCTTTTTAACTGATCCGTCGCTACTGGAGGTAATATTCACACAGCATCTACAGGACCGATTTGAACAGATCCGACGATAGTGGACTTTCGTTGTCCAGGGTATCGCCTACTTTCTTCGAGGATGGACATTGTCGTGTTGTATTGGTACTATCGTCGTTTGCGTCGTAGAAAGCCCCGGCGTTATTTGATACATCCATTTTTAAGGCAAAGATTTTATTTCCCTTGTGCGTGAGATTTTTTACTGGATCCGGAATACTGTCATGTGTGTGAACTGGCTCATACAACTACATACGCTAATAATATTTACGTTTAAACGAACCTGTAAAACGGATTGCTGGTTATTTTGTCGGATCGGTATTTTTTACTGGATCCGGAATACTGTATTCTGTGGGAACTCGCTCATGCTACTACATACGCTAATAACATATACGTTTAAACGGACCTGTAAAACGGACTTTCCATGTGTACGCGCCATTACTTAGCCAAAGACCCCTCAAGGTGCAATAAACAAGTATTAGGTATTAGTAAATGTTATAATCAAGTTATGTAATGCAGCCAGAGTTTGTGGTTGTATCGGTAAGATTACTTCCAAGACTGAGTCAGACGTTATCGGTATCAGATCTTTGCTGCACTCTAATGGACCGCGTACATCATGTAAGGATGCTCCAATTCTTGAGATGCTTTTCTTAAGGCATGATGTATTTAATTGAACCACAATTAATTAGAATCAAAATTATATTATGTAAATTAATACTTTAATTCAATAATAATTTAATCACTTAATTTAATTAAATAATTTGGTAATTTCATTTAATTCAATAATTTAACAGTTTGATAGGTAGTACCTATGTAAAATGCGTGCGTGCACACACACACACGCACGCACGCGTGTGTGTGTGTGTTTTTATACAGTGTCATGAAATTTTAATGCGTGCCTATTAATGAATATTTAACGTGTTAACAAAAAAAAAAATGTACACTTTAGAATTTTGTTGAAAACTTATATCAACATTGCACCTCATTTTGTACACCTCAAATTACTCCTATTTTGGTGACTCCTATAAATAGTAAATATCCAACTGTCAAAACAGTAAAAAAAAAACATCGTGAGGAAATCGGCATTTCTTAGAAATAATAATTCGAAGACATGTGACATCTATCAACCCGCATTGAACCTCTTGGTAGTAGCCCATTCCCTCTCCGAGTGGAGGGCTGTGGCCAGTATTGGGAACAATATATCGCACCTTTGGTAGAACAAGGGCACAATTGCAGTTTTTGCAATTTTACAGGAGAGTAATTTTAAGATATTTTTTGTACTTAATGTGGTCTAGCTATGTTAATAATGTTCTAAGGTTGTTCTGCTTTGTATGACATAAACTATATACTATATTCTTTTAGGTGTATCGTTTACAAATATTAAAAACTACTAGTTTTTTTAAAGCATTTCTGCATATTTTAGTCATTTTGGCAATTTATGACAATTATGCCCTTGTTCTACCAAAGGTGCGATATGATTAGCTCATTATGATGATGATACAAGTAACTGCGAACAACTTGAATGTAGCTTGAATGTAGCGCTCGCCGGCCGCTCCCGCTGACCCGATTGCATCGCTCGCTTAGCTCTCGCGTATTTGATCACCGTTATCTTAGGTTTGTTACTGCGACCAACTGGGAGAAATAGTCACAACGTTTAAAAAAGCTCATTTATTAAAAAAGGACTGCATCAGGAGAAGTCCAATTTTTTTAAAGAGATTATTTAATTTAAAAAACGTACCTACATCATTAAAATCATGAAATATTTCCCTTAATGAAAAGTTTGCTCAAAACTTTCCTCTCAATATAAAACCGTTCAGAATAACAACACTCTATACAAGCGCCCAGCGCCTGCGCCGGTCGGTAGCAGCCCACTAATGCACCTTGTACGCGAGTGTGACGCACAAGATTCGTATCTGCGTATTAAACACTTTGTTAAGCGATGCTGTTTGCTTTTATTTTACACGGCTGTAAGTGTTAGGGGCGATTCATACTAGCGAAGAATCGAAACGCAAAGAAGCATCAATCTAAAAGATAACATAGTAAATTTTCCTTTATCTCTGCAGCGTAACGCGCGCGCAGCAGTCAGCGCTGGTCGCTCATAGACGCGCGTAACCCGTAGCATAAGCATTATGTTCCCTATGCTGGGACACAGGCCTCTTCTCGGTAAGAGGGAGTGGACCCAGTGTGGATTTGTAGATGTGAAGATGTCAAATGTCTTTGAATTTATTGGTGCTAGGACATGCTTTTTTGCTCAAGATGTTTTCTTTCACCGTTTTGAGAGCAGTGCTGATGGAATAATTTACACAAAGTAAGGCACCTGTTTGGGTTCCAACCTTCAACCTACGGTTCGTAAGTCACGGTTGTTACCACTAGGGCACCACTATTCCATATCCGTATTCCATAGAAAGCGCGCGAAATGGCGCGTCTTTATTTGTACTCCCGACGCAAACAGAGGGGTGTTATAATTTCAACCGCTATGTATGTCTGTCTGTGGCACCGTAGCTTTTAAACGGGTGAAAAGGTTTAGGTGCGGTTGTTTTTAAATTTAAAAGTAAGCTTTCTAGCAGTCGTTCTTAGCCATGTTTTTGTCGTTTCGAAAATGTCTTATTAAACTTGAATGGCCAATAAAAAAAAATAATATTTTTAACTTTTAAGAGGCTTTTGTTTAGGTCCCGGTTCTTTCAAATTATATATATAACTTTTGTCTTCTCTATAGACAGATGTGCATTAACAGAGATATAATTGTACTTGCTATAATTTAGGTTGACACTTCTCAGCACTTCCACTCTGCGCTAGTATGCATCGACCTTTACGCTACGCTTGAGATATAAAACAAATTATCCTGTCTTTACATTGTAGACCAAGTTTGTTGGCCGTCTTGTTCAGACAAGTAAAAATAAATATAAAACTGTACGTAAAATTATATTTAATTTTTGATTGATTGAGTGTTACTTTGAATACATTTTAAAGGTCTTTTACTAACCCGATTATTTACATGACCGTCGAAAAAGGCTTTGTAGCCCAGAATACGACGTGAAACATTATATTTGAATATGATTGCAAGCAATAAACCCCACGGGTCAAATGAATTCATTACAAATCGAAACCTCTCCGTGCCTCGGAAAGCACTGAAGCCGTTGATACCGTCTGTCATTCGTAGATCCTTGACAGTCGAGTGAAGCCCAAAAGATTGACAATCACACTTACCAACACACCCTCACACACACAATACACACACACACACACAAAACAACACAACAACACCACACACACCAACACCAACACCACGCCAACACGCCAACACTGGCATTCTGATCCATACGGTTAGACTGGAAGCCGATCTCAATATAGTTGGGAAATAGCTAGACAGATTGATACATTTTAATTCGAAATAAACAATAAATCAAAAGGGTGTTCAAGAGAATGAAAGTATTGAAAGTTTTGAAGCTCTGCATAGTTAGCGTAACTAGCGAACGAAATGGTTAATCATCATCATCATCGAATAGCATTTTCCCAAAAAATGACTAACAAAAAACAAAGACAGTTGAAGCATTTATTTCAAATAGGCACAAAAATGGGACTATTGAACATCAACATTTAAATAAAATAAAATAGAATTGATTCTAGTCGCCCCTTCCAAAAGGTCGCATGAAGAAATATAGCCAAGAAACTCCACCGTTGCTCTTTTAAAATGTTTTCAGCATTAGTTTACAAAATAAAATCAAGACTCATATTAATTAAGTAATTCCATCATTCAAATCCACGCACAATACAATAATTCAACAATACTTTAGCGTCGAACAACGCCTTTGCACCACGAGAAAGGTCAAACAATAATTCAATACAAAAAATGTTTTGATACCAATAAAATCCGTTGCTCGAAATAAAAGCTAACGAGGTCACGAATACTTGGCTACTATAATTTGTGTGAAATTATTAATTAGCTAATCGAGTTAGCGCGTTATCGGTACGATCAGCCGTGGCGTGCGCGTGCACCACAGCACAATTATGAGGGCTCGCAACTTGCCTTGTGGGACTCCTTAAACTTTGATTGAAGAAATGGCTTGATTTTATGGTGTAGTAAAAATTGATTCTAATGTGGAAGATGTAGTGAAAAACGGGTCTTACCTACTACAATGAGACTAATGGTTACGGCCGTGACTTGCGTGTTCTAGCCTTTTAGGTTCGTACCTAGAATTTCTAGGTACGAACCCAGACAGAAACTTTGTGTATATTGTTTTATCACCACTGCTCTCAAATCGGTGAAAGTAAACATCATGAAGAAACTAATATTAAACATCGAAAACATTATAAAGAATGATCTAGAAACGAAAATTCGAAAGCACGTGACATCAACCAACCCGTACTGGGCCCGCGTGGTAGATTGCAGCCCACTCCCTCTCGAGAAGAGGAGAGAAGTCTGTGTCCCAGCAATGGGAACAATACCGACTGATTGTGATGATGATGACTTATAAAGTTTGTATATATATTGTTACAAAAATGTTGTGAGAAAAGTTTTGCTTATGAAAGTGGATAACTATACGAATAGAGGTAGACCAAAGAAACCACGAATGGACTATGTGATAGACGATAAGGCTATAAAGGGAGAGAATACAGGCATGAAGCTGAATATAATAAGTATGGAATAAAAGACACATGTTTTGTCGACCACAAATAAATTGATGATGATTAAAATTACAATCCTCAAACTTAATAACTGAGATAGAGAATGCACATCGATACCATATATCAATAAACGCGAGCTATGCGTAGGAGCCATTAATAGTGATCGAATGATCGTTTAGCGTTGCGGTCAGCACCGCAGGGGGACATAATCGAATATTGGCTCGTAATAGCGATTGCAAATCGATTGTGAGCCGCACAATCGAGTTCCAGTAATCGAGCGGTTGTGATGAAGCTTTCATTGGTCCGTAACTAAGCTCGTTTCGTTATATCTGTGTGAGTTTATATATTGGATTGCGTTCATCTGTTTTGTGTTTGCTTTTGGTATTGTGGGACACATTTGTAATTAACATCGTAGCATCCTCAACGTGTTTGTTGTTTAGATAATTAATAAGTATTGTTATGTCTATTATGGTTACATTTATCGTGGTCGACGTATATAGTTCTTTCTTCTACCTCCCGTAGAATTTGAAATAGTTTCTTTATAACTGATTTTATTTGTGTATACTATTCAGTCTGTTCCATTTCAGTTGTTTATTTGAAAGAGTTTTGTTTTTCTACAATAATGCGTTGGCTATCTAGAACCGAGCTGAATGGCGTGCAATTGGAGAGGTCTTTACCCAGCAGTGGTTTGTTGTGGGCTGATTAGTTTGTACATTAACTTAGTGTTAAAATATACTAACAATATTCAAAGTCATTGATAGGTTGTCTACTACTTAATTGTCGTTATTTGTGTATTTTACAAAACATACCTAGTAGTTACAATTATAATTTATTGATTATATAACATTAAGTGTAGTTGTCACTATCGTATTCAGAGTTTACTTGTATTTGGTATGTCCTTTCACCGAATCGCAAAGACTTCCTCCAACCTTCTCCATTCCTGTCACTCTCAGGCCACTCTACCCCATATTGTTTCAGCAATCTGCCTGATGTCATCAAACCACCTTTTCTGTAGTCTACCTCTCTTTCTTGGGTACCTATTTCGCTACATATAATAATTAACACTACACTAAAAATTCATAAATCAATTAAACTTAAAAGCATAAATTAAAGCCAGACAATCACAATTATGATTAACATTTCACTTAACTTCGTCAGAAGTTGTCTGTCAGTCATAACGAAGGTGAAGCAAAAACAAAATCAACTTAATCAATATCAATTAACGAGCGAGATGAGAAAATGTCGGAGTGAGTGAATGTAGTAATCACCAAATTGAGAAGCAGTTTCGTATGGATAAAAATAATAAAACTAATTATTATGTGAATAATTTAGCTGATAGTTTGGGCTTTTTGGCTTAGCAATAACAGCCGCATAGGCTTATTTTTTTTTAAGGTCATCTAATCAATATCAATTAACGAGCGAGATGAGAAAATGTCGGAGTAATGTAGTAATCACCAAATTGAGTAGCAGCTTCGTATGGATTAAAATAATAAAACTAATTATTATGTTAATAACTTAGCTGATAGTTTGGGCTTTTTGGCTTAGGAATAACAGCCGCATAGGCTTATTTTTTTTTTAAGGTCATCTAATCAATATCAATTAACGAGCGAGATGAGAAAATGTCGGAGTAAGTGATTGTAGTAATCACAAAATTGAGTAGCAGCTTCGTATGGATAAAAATAATAAAACTAATTATTATTTTAATAATTTAGCCTAAAGTTTGGGCTTTTGGTTTAGCAATAAGAGCCGCATAGGCTTATTTTTTTTTAAGGTCATCTAATCAATATCAATTAACGAGCGAGATGAGAAAATGTCGGAGCAAGTGAATGTTGTAATCACCAAATTGAGTAGCAGCTTCGTATGGACAAAAATAATAAAACTAATTATTATAATTAATAATTTAGCTGATAGTTTGGACTTTTTGGCTTAATAAAAAATAAGCCTATTTTTTTTTAAGGTCATCATTTGATAATCTTCATTTCAGCCGTAAGACGTCTACTGATGGACATAGGCCGCGCTTGGCAGGCGGGTTGACGATGGCAGTATGGTGGTAAAATGCAGAGAGAAGGCTGCTGCCCATTCTCTAGTAAGTCCCTTAGTCGCCTTGTACGACACGTGCGTGTCATGGTAAGAAATGGGATGGTGTTATTCTTTACGTCCGCCACCACAAGGAACAAAGACGGAAAAATAAAAAAATACGCTTCCATAGAAAACCAAACTAAAAAGTAGAAAATAATGGAAAAAAAGCTTGGGATGCCTGATATCAATAAAAAAATACCTTAAAAAGCACCCCACGCATTTTTTCCATTATTTTCTACTTTTTAGTTTGGTTTTCTATGGAAGCGTATTTTTTTAAACTATTATTTATTTTATATATTTTAGGATGTTTCGAATTTTGAGACGTATGTCAGCGTAGTTTGTAATGTATGTCAGCGTAGTTTTCGAAGACAGTTTTTTTGCTTTTTTTTGCACAAATTTTTGAAATTATAGTTTTGTCATCGGTCCTCGATAAGTCTACAGGGTTTAAATGAAATCTGATCGTTTTAAGTGGGTCAAAATTGCGCTATAAGGAGTCGGTTACAAACAAACATACCTACAAACATACAAGTGAAGCTAATATAAAGCATGTAAAAATTATGGAGGTATCATTAATAGTACCGTGTGGTGCCGGACGTAAAGAATAGCATCACCCCATTTCTTCCTGTGGGTGTCGTAAGAGGCGACTACGGGACTTACTAGAGAATGGGCAGCAGCGTTCTCTATGCATTTTACCACCATACTGCGATCGCCAATCCGCCTGCTAAGCGTGGCGATTATGGCAAAGCCCCCCAAATTGGGGGAGGCCTATATCCAGCAGTGGACGTATTACGGCTGAAATGATGATCCTTAATAGCCGAAATTCTTCTTAAATCTGATGATAAGCTAACATATGACATAATTATGTAGGGTAGGTGAGGGACACATTTGTAGCAACCCGCCTCGTTCTGGAAATTATTTATATTTTATAACTTTTCTAATCACTGCTTGTTAAGGAATGTATTTTCGCAGACCGTACAAGATGGTTCTGTTTGATGGTTTTATATTCTTAGAAACAAGACACATTCGAACAATTAGAGAAATAACTGATTGAATTTGATTTCTTCTCCAATCTCAAGCGTTCCATAAATAATTCAATAATGAATCCATTTTGAAAAAAATCATTATAGCCGCGAAGAGCTTTAATATAAATACGAACACGGCAAATCTGACACATGATTAGGGTTACCACATTAAAAAAAAACAACGAGACAACCCATTATAGACGATAATGCTTGCGAGTGTTGCCAGATTATCGATAATTATTACAAAAAGGTAGAAAAAATACGGTTCCAGATCGTATCATGATAAGTGTAAAATGTCTTAATGCGTTGCTCATAATATTTTTATTTGTTTTGTATGCCGCTTGTAATCTACTTCAGTAATCTAAATGTGACACAACGCTCTCTTTCGTTTGACGTTGAAACCAATGCGAGTGAGGGAGATGGCACTATGTTGTGACTTTTGATCGCTCAATCTACTGTGACGTGCAGGGATGTTTTGTATGTCTTTTACACTCTTGATTTCTTAATCGGTTTTACAACTGACAGATGACGTATAGGAAATTTATGGCGCTAAAAATAGTAACAAGAAATACAGTAGTCCAATCAATCTGCCTGTCTTAAATATGTTGGGGGTTGACTTCCAGTAGGTATAACTGGGTGCAGCTGAATATCAGTATTTTACATGGAGCGACTGCCTATCTGAGATTCACAACCCAGTTGCTGGGTAGCATAATACCCAGCAACTCTGCTTGATTCTGTTTCTCTATAATGGTGGTATCCGTTGGTTGTATGAGACGGCTGATAATTCGTGCGAATCATTTTTCGATGATGAATGTTCCGCTTCCATCGGTCAATTGCCTGGTACTCGTGTTCATTTTGGCTTCTAGAAGTTTCTTCAGTCGGGGTCACCAGTGTTCGATAGAGTATGGAAAAGAATATATTTCGAAAAGTCGCCTTATATACAAAATCTGTTGCAAAAATTAATAAACAGTGGGACATATAAAAAGTTAGTTCGGACATAATAATCCGAAATACCCTACGTGCCGTAATTTATCTGTGAGGATAATTTTCTGCTACACCCCTATAATTGTCAGACTTTTGGCTTTTTACTGCCCGTAATGACCCGTCAAAAAACAGCCGGGACCAACGGCTTAACGTTCTGTCCCAGGCACGTAGGGTCTCGATATTTACCGAATAGTCATCCATCCACGTGCCCCGAGCCCTTGTTGAACGAATATACTTCAGAATCCATAACTATTGTAACTACTTACCTACATAAACATTTTGGAAGAATCAAAATTTTCATTGACATATAAATTAATGCATGCATTAAACCCACCCAGTGGGCCACTCAATCACTCGCCGCGGACAAAATAATGGAAGTGATAAATGCAGAGTTTCCGCAAACAATTACCCCTCGAGTTTCCCTCGGTGGAACATGATTTTCACCACGTTATATGCTGTATGAATATTTTAGCAAGTTTCGAATACGATAAGAAATTACTTTGGTCGAAGTGGTTCTACATCGACACGCGTATATTTCTGGACTGCTGTAATGTATAGTCAAGTACGTAATTGTTTTACCAGTTTTTTTTTAATGTTCTGTCATTTGAATGTCACTTGTACGTCATAAAATGGCATGGTTTATTTTTGCTTGACAACAGCTAGATAGCTTGAAACAAACGTTTAAGAAGGTTCAATTTAGAGGGAGTTCTGATGTGTGTGTGTGGACTTTATAATAATAGGACGAAAATATCAAACCCTACTAATATTATGTACTGTTTGTGAGTATGGATGTTTGTTACTCCCTTACGCAAAAACGACAGATCGGATTTAAATGAAATTTGGCACACAGATAGTTTATAACTTGATTTAAACCATAGAATACTTTTATTCCGATAGTACATTCTCGTGGGTTTAATTCCCGTCGTTCCAGCTAGTAAAACCTAATAAAGAGTATTTACTCTACAATAGATTCCAAACACAAACACTTCATATACCTACTATCAAAAAGTTTTCTAGCAATTTTGGCAGACACAATGACGAAACGATCATGTTTTCCAAGTCAGATATAATTGGCGTGTAACTGTGTGAGGAAGGCCTTGGTTTGCAGATCAGGCGATACGCGATGATATATGATACAAGTTGTGTTCAGATTTATTGTCGAGGGAGGCTTGCATTTAGCCCACTGTGCGATGGTATCGCTTACAGGCTGTTGGTAGAATTGGAGATTACATTTTAAATGTTTGTTTAGTTTTTTTTTTTTTCATTGTTGTATCCAAATTTTCATAACGCATTTTGACGTTAGTAAGTAACATAGTTGTACCTACTTGATTAAGTGGTTTCCTAGAAAAGAAATGGCCACCTAAAATTCACAACAATTATAATTTGAAGAAAACATTGATAAATGATTTTATTTCTGTAAGGTTTGTTTAACACTTTTGCGTGTCAATTTTTTTTTAAACTGGACTGAGAAGAAAGGCCGACATTATATCCACCACTGTTAAAAAAAACGTTTTTTTTAGCCTATACTGTCCCACTGCTGGGCAAAGGGCCCCCAGTTTCTTTCAGGAACTCTGGTCCCACGCCACTTCAAACCAGCCGTCGCGGTAAGCATCTAGGTCATCTCGCCACCGCTTTCTGGATGGCGGCGTCGTCCATCTTCAGGCCGCCCATTGTGTGCCCTTTAACCTTAATAAAACGTTTAATTTCATTAAATCTACAGCTACATGTTATGTCCAGCTATTTTGCTTTCAACGCACTGTGCGTGGTATATTTGAATTTAATTGCATTATAGGCAAGACACGACTCAACATTAGCATACGTAAGCTCAAATTGTTTCGTATGATTTATGACGCTGTTTCCTTGTTAGTTTGGTGCGTAATTGCGGCGCCGACTGTACGTAGCACTGTTCGTGATATAGACTGCAGCTGGGTTTGTTTGGATAGCACGTAATGGAATAATTATTATTAATAGTGGAAAGAGAATGTTCAAGTGGACCCATGCCCTATGCCATTTAAGGCACAAATGTTGTGTGTCCAAATGGACTGCTGAAATGTATTTTATTTTATAAGCAAGAAAGGCAGTTTAAAGCTACAGCACAGTGAAATTAAAACCCAACTACTGCAAAATTATGAAACAAGAAAATAATATTATCTGATAGCCGTGGTCACATGCCACTTTTTCCTAAAGTTGAGCTGCTGAGTATCTTTTATGTTTCATACTTTTTAGAATGTCATTTTTCAGAAGTCGGGTTTTTAGTTTTTGGACTGAGTTTTTATTAAAATTATTTTGGGGTTACCTCACAATACATATTTTGGAAATCCGCCAATTAAACCCTTTTATTCGAATATACCCCACACGGCAATTTTTTTTTTTTTTTGTTATTTTGTTACTTGTGTGAATATGCCTCGGCAGGCATAGTATAAATTATTTGTTCACCTCTGTTCCCAACACGGTGAACACCGTGAGAAATCTAGCACGTTCTCGAACAAAAATTCAAAGACGTGACATTCACCAACCAGCACTCTCTCACAGAGAGGAGCTTACGTCCTGGCAGTGGCAACATTATAGGCTGATAAGCTAACCGCTCACCCAAATATTCCAGGTGAAGGCTCCTGCAACAGCAATGACGGCTACAGCCAGCGAACGCCGACAGACGACAAGTCTCCCCCGGGCAGTGATGACGAGTCTGCACGACCAGGCTCCGCAGCCGACAACAAGAAGAAACATCGGCGGAACAGAACCACGTTCACCACCTACCAGCTGCATGAGCTGGAGAGGGCTTTCGAAAAGAGCCACTATCCTGACGTGTACTCCAGGGAAGAGCTGGCGATGAAAGTGAACCTACCTGAAGTTAGGGTGCAGGTTAGTCTATAAACTTATAGTATATAGTCTACTAGCTGACGTACAGACGTTGTCCTGTTTCCTACAACTCGATAGCAGCGCCATCTGTCGGGCTGATTTGTGCCACCCAAACGCATACAAAAAAAAAATTGCACTCCGGGAGTGCCGGCAGAAGTGAAAACTTGATTATTAACGTTGAGCATGTTTGATATTTTGGAATGGTTAGGGAATAATTTGTTGTTCAATTTCCATATTTTAAGCACTTTATATTCACGAATTTTACGAATACACAACAATGTGATCACTACACAGACGGTCGAGCCATCAGCTGTCACCATCCATGGATGCGCGTGGCACGCTGTAACATAGACGAACATTCGCGCAAGCGCCCTGCGCCGCCTAAACGAAACAGTAGGCCCAGGCATACATTTTCGCCGCGCCGTAGAGAGGGGATAGCTGTCTACTCTCCATCCGTCCTACGCTTTTTCGATCAGGTCACGTGTCCTGACGCGAGTTTAAGATTTTATACCCATTACAGAAAAAGTGCTCAACGCCGCTAAAGAAGTTTTCACTTCAAAAAATCATTTAAATCGGTTCAGCCGTTTAGGAGGAATTCAGTGACATACACACGTACAGTAGAATTATATATATATAAAGATAAGCCTTCTTTTCACAGTCAACAACTGCCGACCATTTATATTATGTGTTAGTAAGTAGGTATTAATCTGTTTTGTTTTCATGTTCTCTTCTACGCTTTGTATGCACGTGTTTCTGTGACAAATAAAGATAGTTTTCTTTATTTCTGTTCATTGGAAGTTTTGTTAGAAACGGGAGCTGTATATTGCCTGGAATATTTCTAAGAACTCATAAGAATTTAGCCCATGAGAATAAAACTATAGCCATAAGTTCATAACAGTGTCATTATAATATTCATATGACTCTATAAAAACACACTTATGATTCCTTAAACACTCAACATCTTAGCAGATTTTCAACGATCACCAAAACAAGCTAAATGAAATTTTCTCTTATATTAAGTGAAATAAGTACACTTTGCAAACATTGAGTGAAGGGCCCTACGGGAAGGGTAAAGGGCAATAATGAACCCAAGGGGCTTATGCCACTCAATCCCCTTTGGCTTTGCAGGCCGAACATATGTCAGCCGTATTGATGCCCCACCAAACAACATGACCCTCCCTTTTTCCCCTAAACGAACAAAAACTAATGCATTACAGAATTTTAGGAGATCTTATTAAACTGGTCGTTTCTTAATTGCTTTCTTATGCCATGGCATAACGTTTATGTTCAAGGAATTGTAGTTCTTATACGCTTGGAATAGAGTCTCTGAATTCGTATATATAAGTTTGTTGAACGGATATTTGGCAAATAATGCGGTTGTCAACTAATCTGACACTTGGTTTTCAATATAGGATAAGCTGATTTTAATAGTGTATAATAAAAATGTCATGTCTTTTGTTAACTGCAGTAAATTCTCCTTGGTCATTTGTTGGATCGAATGTAGTTTTTGCATTAAGGTAGACAAGATTGTGATGTCAACCTTTCAGTCTTGAGCACAACGACTAGATAATATTACATTGTTACATTCAGCTGCTTACCTGTCTATTATTTGTGACAAAATGCAAAAGTATCTAATAGGCAGGTGGTTTTAGGTAATGATAACGTTATATCTGACGGACTATTCTCATATTTTTAAGAGCGTTCACATCTAAGACTCGGTCTTAATGTGGCGAAAATTCAGTAGATGGAAAATCTATCAATTCCTATTTCTCTACCGTTAAGGGGGGATTTTGATTTTAAATGGCACCAATTTCGAAGCCCTTTCTAATGAAAAAAAATTAAAAAGAATTATCAAAATCAGACTACTCTATACATTGGTATGCGTGGTCATATATTTAAAAAAAAATCGTTTCGGTTAGATAACCTCTTGCTTTGTTCCTTGAATTTTAACGATTTTAAAGTAGCAGAATTGGCCGCCTGATATTCCTTGTATGTAAAAATGGTCACCGAGTTGATTTCAGACTTATGTTAAACTAGCTTTTGCCAGCGACTTCACCCGCGTGGAGGTCGGAAATTATCCCGCGGGAACATACTACCGGGATAAAAAGTACCCTATGTGTTATTCCAGGTTATAAACTATCTATGTGCCAAATTTCATCTAAATCGGGTCAGTAGTTTTTGCGTGAAAGAGGAACAAACATCCACACATCCATACATCTAGACATCCATACATACAAACTTTCGCGTTTGTAATACTAGTAGGATTTAAGCCATCACGAAGTTTTCCTTCACCGATGTTAGTAATATCCAGCAAAAGCTCAAAAAGCACTCATGCACAGAAAAACTCACATTGTAACTTGAATACACAACCTCATTATAACAGATGCCTTCTTCTAAAATTTGAACATCACTAAGAAAATCTAAAATCAAATTTCAGGTAGTTTCAGTATATTCGTGTAATCGCGTAGAGTCGTTAGCACGTCTGCTACGGAAGCGGCCGGTAATTCGCTTAAACTAGCGCTCAGACACCGACACCCCACTACGTTCTGTAGTTACTACACTCATATACACTCACATACCTGTAGGTACAGTTCAGCATATGTCGTCGATGTTCTAATATTCCTCTGCTTGACGTTATTAAACTCAGCTTTGTCAGGGACTGCCAGGGTCGCGAGATTGTTCGAAAGAGATACCGTGACCCTGGCACATGGGCAACTGAAGGAACACGGGTGGGTTTTAGTCAGTAAAAGTCTGACACGCCCTCCCGCTCCGCCCAGGGCGGGAGAAGTTATTTGATGATTTCCCATCCAGAAAAAAAAAAGCTTTTTCCGGGACATGCATGCTATTGTATAGAATCAAGTTTTTCTTACTTAACAGACAGCTTTGCTGCTGGGGAGTTTGTTGCGCCACTTTTTCCCAGCTAAAGCACTAGGAAGTGATGAAGTGACGTTTCGGGAGACTGTCATATGTAATTTTGACGTACAAACAGTGTAGAATCTTAGCCTAGTTTGAATAGATGGTTTTTGATTTTCGGTGTTTGAAAAGGTGAAGTTTAACTCTGTTTGTCGTGGAAGCTTGTATGATGTAGTTTGTACATCGAGATCGATTCGAGCCTTAACCAACGTTTGCAATGACGTAAAAAATTGTATTTTGAGTCTATCTTATAGTCGTTATGGTTAGTTATTCACAAAATGGATCGACCCCCCACTAAGAATATCAATTTAGCCTTATAATATTGAAAAGTAAAACTTATGACAGTCTGAACAAAAACGTATGAAAGTATATACTTCTTTCTTCTTTTTTCTTTCTTCTTGTGCAAGACCTTTTCCTTTTAAGTTTAACAGAATTCAAGGAGTTATATCTTGATTTCCTTTCATTTAAGAACTTAAATACACTCGTACTTAGATTATCGTCTTTAACACCATAATTAAAATAAAGCTTTCTTTATTGTTCTAATTATGAAAGTCGTCGGGTATATACATTAATTTTTCTTCCCTTATCGCAATATATTCGGGATCGCCGCAACGTCATAATATCTTCTTCCATACTCCTCCATTTGTCAGCATTTCAGGAGTCACCCCATTTTCTATCCATTTCATTTTACACACAGTACATCCATTGGCTGTGTATACTATATACGTTGAAATAATTTTTTGAAGAGTCGAAAATTTATTATCAAAACCTTAGTAATTACTGATACTGAACTACAGTTTCCCAAGGAAACAAATAAGATCACAACAATAGTATACTTCCATTAAAATGCCAACCATCCAAGAGCGGAGGATGTTCTAAACGAAAGGGTTCCTAATTGAAACGTCACGGAGGACGCGTCGGTAATTACTGTTTTGACAAACACTCCGTGGTCTGCAGTGTGAGGAAGGATATACTAAAGCATTTGTTTCTTCGACTAAACGTAGGACACGGAACCATTAAAACTTTTTTGTATTTCATTATATGCTTCACCGGTTGACGTTATTACATCAACGCTGGATGTCGCTGAAAACCAGCACTGTTGCTCCGTCGCGCATAGTGTCACAGCATTATGCTGACTTATACATTTTCCGCAACTTGTTCTTTATGTTTTTCAATCAATTATCATTTATTTTGATAAACATAGATAGTATATTGTCTAATATATATGCGCAATGTTTTGCCTTTAAATACACCGTGACAGTCGTCTTAAAAAGGTTGTCCACTCAATGTATCCGACATAATCTAGGCGTGATTAAATAATGCATTAGAATTATGAAACATCCTGTTAATAATGTTTACGTATCAGACGGTAGAGAACATAACTACCCAGCGCACGAGTCAACTAAATCATTCCATCTCCATTTTCCATGAGACAAAATATCAATTTAAAACTACGTCATGCGACATCATAATGAATAATGTTTTTATTTGTTAGTTATTCAAATGTTAATTTTTTTCTTATGGATGTGTAGTAGTCATTGGTTACATGAAGTGGGCTGCCGTTGTAAGACGATTAAAATGTCACGGTGTATACTTATAAAGCTCAAGAGTTTGTTTCTTTGTTTGGTTCCTGAGATTACCGTGCTCAAGCACGGTAATCTCAGGAACTACTGGTCCGAATTAAAAAAATCTTTTGTGTTGGGTAGCATATTTATTGAGGAAGGCTATAGGCTATCACACCACGCTAAAATCAAAAGGAGCGGAGCAGAAATGAAAAATTAACTAAAACTGGCAGGCAATTGGATGCGACGGGAAGGGTCAGGGGAGCAAAAACTTGACGCTGACGAAGTCTTGGGCAGAATTTCATTATATGTTTCATCGGTTGACGTCATCACATCTACACCGACTGTCACTGAAAACCAGCGCTATGGCTCTGTCTCGCATAGTGTTACAACTCACAGCATTATGCTGAGCGATGGCCGTCTTGCGTAGATATTTTGCTCGAACTTCTTTTTTTGTTTTCTTTGCGTCAAGTTTTACCGCAGATAAATATAATATCATTCAAATATGGAATGTATTTAATAAGCCGTGAGAAGATTTTATGTGACGCCATATTGCTTTTGCTGAAGAAGAAGTCCTTTGAACCTTAACCGAGTCTGAGAAGTTTTTTGGAAACAGAAAACACTGTGAAGAAACTAACATTTCCTGGAACCAAAATCAAGAGGCACGGGAAAATTGCAACCAAAATCGGACACTCTTGCCCGTCTCTCGACTCTCTATAGGTACCAACTAAGCTTTGAAATGGGCCTAGCTAGGAACTTTAGCTTCATTTCTCACTGACCGAATTGAAATAAATGCTATGAGTTTGTATCACGGGTTTGTATAATCTAGAACTCCGCGTTAAGCACTTAAGACATTTTTAGCCTACTGACACAATTTTGACAGAGAAGCCATGAGTGTTTGGAGATATTAGCAATAGGGTGTAAAGTTCAGTCAACCTCCCTAGAAAAGAGAGGATCCTCCGACCAGGTTTCGTGTCTGGTAACTGACCAACGATTGATGTAGGGACGTTGTATATTTACTAGTTGCGCGGTAAACTCTACTTGCGCGATGCAGGATTTGCGTGACGTCAGCGACGATTTTGGGGCGGTGTAGAATGTGTAGATTTTGCTACAAGTTAGAGCAGTGGGAACTTTATAGGTTGATTCATATCAAAGGTGAACAATCCCAACGTTTTCTAGGTAACATATAATTAGCTAAACAAACACAATAGAACCCATCTAACCCTTAAAATTTCCGTTACTTTACAAGTACACGCATTACCAAACGTGCAGAACCCATTAAAGTAACTCCTAACAATTGCGACCTTATCATAATCTTATCAGATCTCCCATACAAATTGATTCTAAGCTTTATAAAGTCAGTCACACATAAACACTTCTATTTTGTCACGCACCAATTAATATAGACCTCTTGAAACGAACAACTAATTTCGACATAGAGTTCAGTTTTCATTGGACGTTTTCAATTGACCTATCGAAGTTTGTGACAAATATACGCTGGTCTCTGTTAAAGTTGAAGTGGTTAAGAATGGGGGTTCTCTTGTTAATGGAAAGGCAACAATAGAGGAGTGCATTAAGCGTCAAATAGACAACAATGAGAAAGCGATGGTAATCGAATTCGCTGCGTTGATCGCGGTAGGGTGACTATGATTTGGAGAATTATAATGTTATACTAAATGTTTGTTGTTGGTGAATTAGTTTATTACTTTCAGTTTCTTGCCTGTTCTTCTCTATAGGAACCTACTATGCTTTGCAATGGGTAACCGGCTTCATATTTCTAACTGAATACTTCTAGTCAATTCAAAAGTGCTAGTGATTTATGTAATTTTGATTGAATTATTATTCTTTGATTGTAAGGAAAATTGTAAACGGTTCATCAGTTTACGAAGATTTTCTTCTGTATTCCTTACTAACAAAAAAAAAATGCTCCAAACTGTAAATCATTTGACATTTGTAGTGTACAGTCCATTAAACAATAAACACATAACTACCTATTTAATTAATCAATCAAAGAAGAAGAAGTGACGCGACAAACTCCCCAAGCACAGTCGTATGTTAAGAAACATAAAATTATTTGCCATAGTACGTCACGCCTACATATAAACATGTTCATTGAAAACTATATTCAAGCAGAAATAAAACGTCTATCTGCAATATTAGTAATATCTACCAAAATAAATGCCAAAATAAAAGGAAACATGTGTAGTGCTGGATTATGTTCAAATAACAGTAACAATGCCATAAAATCGTTTCAGTTTATTGCATCGGTATTTCGTGCCCATAATTTTTCATCGTTTTTGCGGCGCATTTCCCAATGTGCAGTCATTAGGTGCTCACCCCAAACATCTCAATAGCTTGTCACTTATCGCCGTCACGCTTCGCTTGCGACAAAATGTGCTAATAAACGTTTTTGTACCAAACGCCCCGGTTGTGATACCCCTTGCGTAGCACCCCACACGAGTCTGCACTTTATTTCGGAAGTGTTAGAGTGCTATTTACAGTGATAATCTGATTTTTTGTGTAAAGGGTCTTGGAAAATGAGTTTTAAAATGTTTGTTTAGTGTGCAATATTGTTTTGTGCGAATTTGTAAGTGTCTTTTATGTAAAATAGTTCCACTTACTTCCATTAAGCTCTTTGCTTTGAATTTTTATGGTGATTATCGCGAGGTCCCCTTCTTTTAATTTCAGTTCGTGAAAAACATTTATTTGTTGATCGCATTATTTTGCTTACTATTGTAACGCGAAACCGGTAAAAATACGTGCGGATATTTTTGCAAACATCCAGATATTTAACCGTAACTTTTGGGTTTATTTCAATAAGATATTGGCGGTTTTATTTAGATAAAAAAACAGTCAACTGCCAAAAATCATAATAAAAATAAAAAAAATGATTTCTTTCGGAAGTCGGTGACATTGGTTTTGTATTTATGATTTTTGTATTGAAAGTAAGTTTTTTTTTAGTAATATTTGCTATTTTTACCCCTATACCTTCTCCTTTTTGTGGAATATGTTAAATTTACTGACTAATAATATATGTCGTATCAACCCACAAAATATGAAACTCACTCACATACTCCTATCCATTACAAAAATCACTTTAACTAAAAGAAAATTACAACGGTAATAGATTGAGCTGTTAATTGCAGCAAGCTGTTAAGAAAACCCGTAATTTTCCAGCTACGTAGCAATAATTACCGTTTCGTTTACTAGAAGAAAGGGTTCGTGGATAGCCATTAACAGTTTTTGTTTCGTCACGTCGTTAGCGCTGTCTAGCGTCTAGCTTCCGACATTAATTAAAACTACTTTTGTTGATTCACTAAGTGATTCGTGACGCGATACCGTCTTCGCACTTACTACGGTGTGAATTCATTACGGTTTCTACAATTTGTGCGTCATCATCGTCATCATCAGGTTACGGCAATCCACTGCAGAACATCATCAAGAATACAAGCCTCCGATCTGTGCGCCGTAATCCACCACGCGGGCTTAGGCTGGGTTGGTAGATGTCGCATGACTTCGACTTTTTGGTTCTAGGACATGCCAGTTGCCTGACGATGTTTTCTTTTATCGTTCTGAGAGCAGTTGTTGTGAAATTGAATACCACTCGTGCCACTCACCAACAGACCAACCACAGTATGGGTATCTTAACCTAACTGGTTCATATATAACGTCTTTTTAGGGTTCCGTTGCCAAATGGCAAAAAACGGAACCCTTATAGATTCGTCATGTCTGTCTGTCTGTCCGAGTATGTCACAGCCACTTTTTTCCGAAACTATAAGAGCTATGTTGTTGAAACTTGGTAAGTATATGTATTCTGTGAACCGCATTAAGATTCTCACACAAAAATAGAAAAAAAAACCATCAATTTTGGGGTTCCCCATACTTAGAACTGAAACTCAAAATTTTTTTTTTACCAACCTATACGTGTGGGGTATCTATGGATAGGTCTTCAAAAATAATATTGATGTTTCTAATATCACTTTTTTCTAAACTGAATGGTTTGCGCGAGAGACACTTTCAAATTGGTAAAATGTATCCCCCCCCCCTGTAACTTCTAAAATAAGAGAATGATAAAACTAAAAAAAAATATATGATGTAGGTACATTATGTGTGTAAACTTCCACCGAAAATTGGTTTGAACGACATCTAGTAAGTAGTTTTTTTTTAATACGTCATAAATCGTTAACCGCAATTTACCTTTCATTCAATTAGCTCAAATATAAAAATAAAAACATTTAATTTCATAAACATAAATCTTATGCATAAACCGTGAATACCTACAGGTTTGTACGGAACCCTCGGTGCGCGAGTCCGACTCGCACTTCGCCGGTTTTTTCATTAATGCAATAAATAAAGTATCGAAAAACAGTTCAATAACATCATTTATTTTTAACGCAAAAAACATTATTACCATCACAAATTGGCTCAAAGAGCCCGAATAATTGTGGATAAATAAACGCAATTTACACGGTCGTAATCGTGCAGCGATAATCCCGTGACCGAACCCGGGAAAGATCGGGAGGCGCGGGATTATGGTCACCCTACTAGTCTCGTGTAAACGTATGCAGCTGTGGCGTCACGAGTCTGCACATACATGCTTGTATTGTTCTATTTAAATAGAAGTAGGCAGGAATTTGAGTATTGCTACCCGGTTACTGGGTCTTGGAGATCAGTTAGGCAGTCGCTTCATCAATAATGCTGATATTCAGCTGCATCAGGTTAGCTTGGAGGCCAACGCGAACATAGTTGGAAAAAGGCTGAGCAGATAAGAAAGAGAAGGTAAGAAGGTTATAAAGTCGTAACTACGTAGACACTCCATCAATTTTGAATGAGATTTGGGAAAAATATGCCCGCGATATTATTCGCATTAGAAACAAACAAAATGTACAGTTTAAAAAAATTCTTGAAATATTTTTGCGACGTGGTATTGGTTCCTTTTACATTACATTTAAACTACACCAAAGTATAATGTCTTCACCTGGACAGGTCATCATCAATGGCAGCCTTATTCCACTCTCTGCTGAGTACATGCCTCTCTTTCGTGGCATGCTTTCCTTGTCTGTGGAGCTGTGGTTACTAAGTAGTATCGACCCCGGCTTACGAGTTAAACTTTACATAGTGTGTTTAATTTCATCACCACTGCTCTCAAAACCGTGAAAGAAAACATCGTGGGGAAATGACATGTTCTAGAACGAAAAAAAATAAGACATGTGATATCCACCATTTCTCACTGCTGCCCATTCCCTTCACAGTAAGGGGGCCTTCGTCCCAGCAGTAGCAAAATTATAGAATGAATATCTCAGAGTTCCTTTTGTATGCGTGTCTCTACTACTGACAACCAGGCATATAAATGATTATAACAAAGTAAGAATAATATTTAATGACGAGTCTCCTCCTAAAAAGCCAAGTAAACACGTTCCTATAAGCTCCGCAATAATGAGTTAACAGTGTAGAATGGTATTGGATTAGCACGGAGCGCCGTCGCCGATCGAGTTAGTGCGCAATTAATAACTATTATAACTTAATCCCACACGTTCCAGACATGTGAAGCTGGGAGCTTAGACGCGACTAGAATAGGCGAGAATCGAATGAACAGAACGAACATAGGAAAAATTCAAAACGTACTTTAATTAAACGATTTAGACTCACTTTTCGGTTGTTATGGAGTTGGTTCGTCAGAAATATGAAGCTAGTTGCTAATTCCAAAGCACAGTAGGTATGGAGAAGAATGAGTAAGAAACTCCATGGAGGGAAAGTCATAGAAATACAAACCCATATTTATACACCGTGACATTTTAGTCGTCTTACAACGGCAGCCCACTTCATGTATACAATGATTACTGCACATCTATAAGAAAAAAAAAAAAAAAAAAAACATTAGATTAACTAAAAAATAAAAATATTATTCATTATGATGACGCATGACGTAGTTTGTGTGATTTTTGTCTCATGTAAAATGGAGATGGAATGATCTAGTCGACTCGTGCGCTGGGTAGGTATGTATGTTCTCTACCAAATGATAAGTTTAAATTATTAACAGGATGTTTTATAATTCCAGTGCATTTTTTATTTTTCTTAGTACGTATTTTCTTAATTGGTAACATTTTTTTATCACGCATAGAGGTATATTATGTCGGATACATTGAGTGCACGACCTTTGTAAGATAACTTAAATGTCACGGTGTATAAATCCACGTCATATAGGTAGGTACTATAGACAGCCACCCACAACGATCCACTAACTACTCCTTTGTGCTTCGTTTATATTCATACATCTGATCATATAAGCACACTGGTGGCGAGTATTACGCACTTGACCTTTCTGAAGAACATCACCAATGTCACTATAGGTATATTTGTTCAGAAGGCTCTCACATTCCACTCACATTTGCCTTGTCAACCTTTGTATTGTCTCTTTTCATTCGTCCTTTCAACTTGACCAACGCATTTAAGAAATACTTCATAGAAACACTTTTTGAACAATCCATAAAGAAAACAAATGTCAAATAATCACTTTCTTTGAAAGTTGCAGCTGTTGGCATAAGGGCAACAGCAGAAATATAACTGATACGAAGTCGAATTTTACTTCTGCATTAGAATTACAGAAATTGAATTCCCTGAAACAAAATTATTCCCAATCTGGGAGAAAGAATATACGAGAAAGTACTTCAAGAGTTGCTTTTCTCTACACGAGTTCTTTCTTTTCGAAATTGCTGGAACTCATGACTTCTCTCCTCGAGAGGAAGTGAACTGTAATGTACCACGCGGGCGCATTGTGAGTCAGTGGATCATGTGGTGCATCATTTACTCAATTCTCCAGCAGATATCACAGAACGCTGTAAAAATCTTAGAACTTCAATTTATTCCTGTTTCATTGTTTCAAATCCAAGGATCGCTTTGATCTATTCGTGGTCGTTCCGTGCTCTGTGGCTTTGTGTAATTCACTTATCGCGCCGAGGTGGTGTTAACTTAACTTGGGCTCAACATGGACGAACACTATCGAGTGTTAGAGAACTGCTTAACGGAATTATTGACCAAGATGTATTTTGGTTCAATAAGTGTCCTTGTTTTGCCATACCGATTAACATTATTCTGAACGTTCATAAGAACGGTTGAAAAATAAATATCTCAATATAGTTTTTTAATAGTTTTCATAATTTTCTTGCCCGTATCCAAATTTTATTTCGCTTAGCTCAAAATATCCTTGTTTCCCGTACTTTTCGATTCATCATTTCAGCCGAAAGACGTCTCATGCTGGATATAGGTCTCCCAAGCATCGCCACTTCGATTGGTTATATGCTTCGCTACCGTAGCCAGGGGTAGGCGGACCGCTGGGCACTAGAGGCTGGTTTTTCTTCTTTATTTTGTTATATCCTACTGCTGGGCGAAGGCTTCCCTACTCTATTTCAGCTTTTCTCTGTCCAGCAGGCATAGCATGACGCTTTTTATTTCTACGAAGAATAGACACAGCTGTTTTCATACAATATGACATTTTGTTTCTTTTTTTTTGACATCTCATCGTAGAAATCTTTCTACAATCTGTAATTTTGTCTTTCGTTTCTAAAAATTCTTCTCTAGGTCTTTTTTGATGTAGACTATTTTAGAAGAAAGTTTTCTATCCCAACTGTCAATATCACACTGACAACTGTCAGTTGCCTAAGGTAGGGAAAACAATTTGATTTTATAATCGCCATGCTAAGGACAGCAGAAAACTTTTTACTCGACGGCCACAAACTATTATATGGTTATCTACAAAATCACGATTTTATAGGAGAGCGTACTGTTTACACGAAACGTCAGTTGGTCTATTCTTCCGTTAACAAAACTCCTTTCTACGGTGGTCATTCTACGCATGCAGGGACTAAACTTTATTAAAAGAGTCCAGCTCTTCCCACTATCTCTGTCTGGGCCTGCCGCGATGTCGTTTGCCATCAAACGGTATCCATTGGGTCGTAGGTTTGGCCCACTGATCGTCTGACATACGGCAGATGGGTTCAGCCCAATTCCATATTTTAAGCGTGGCAGCTTTCCGAGTGTCATCAGTTATTTTAGTAATGGAACGGATTGTTGTATTCTTAACCCGGTCCACAAGTTTAATACCCAGAATACTCCGTTCCATAGCTCTCTTTCAAACACTCTGTTTAAGAACCATTCGTGAGGATAGGAAGAACGGTTTTTCTTTGTGCTTGTAATTTTTTGGGCTGGTTTGCCATTATCGCCACGCTTGGCAGGCGGGTTGACGATCACAATATGGTGGTAAAATAAAATTGAGAAGGCCTAATCGAAGGCCCATTCAACTTGGTACAGATCAACCGTTGGACTAATCTTTTGTAAGAAGGTGACTGCTCCGTTGGTCTCGTGATCGCAAGCGCGACTGCTGGGCGTGGAGTCCTGGGTCCGATTTCCAGGTCGGACAAAGTATTATTGGGTTTTTCCATTAGTATTTTCTTAGTATCAGCCCGGAGTTTAGAAGTTTGCGGTGCGATACTTCCATGTCTCGGAAAGCAAGTTAAGCCGTTGGTCCTACGCATGTATGATCTCTCTTCGGTCGCGTCGGATTGTCGTCCCATTGGACTATGAGAGTGAGGGAAGAGTGAGTGCTTTTGTGACAGTGCACACACTAGTGCACTATAATATCTCCCCCGCCGATGGCTAGTCTCCGTTGAGATTGGCTGCCAAAATGGCCTAAAAATATGAACTAGGGGTGTTTTAAAAAAAAAATCGCATACAAAGACCATTTACGAAACCACACAGCCACTTCTTCAATAGCTCTCAGATTAAGAAAGTCGATTAATTAAACAAACTTCCTTCAGGTAGCTCTTCTAATTCTAAGTTTAAACGCGATTCCTGAACTCTGAGTACACGGAGCACATAAGTAGCGTGGGAGCTGCGGCGTGGCGGCAGCGTGGCGGCAATTTGTTCAGTAGCACGGGAAATTGTGTTTATTGCGATCACATCATTTAATCCCGTTTCTTTTCACTTGATCCCTTACCCTGCCCCTCCCCCGCTTGATTCCTGTTCTGTGTTTCTTACTCTAATGTTATTGTAGCTTTCGATAGGTAAAGTGTTGGAAAATTAAAGGTGTAGCAGGAATAATGTGTAGTCTGTATTTACATTATTATATTCGGAAATATTTCTAGGTCTAAATTTTAAAATTCCAACAATACAATAGGTAACCCATATTTTTATATTATATCTCTCACAGTTTGGCAAGATCTCTTATTAATACGTCTACCATTTTCTCAACTACATTGGGGTCGGCTTTCAGTCTAACCAGATGCAACTGCATATAACATTCTACATGGAGCGACTGCCTATCTGACCTACACAAACCAGTAACTGGGTAACACGGTACCCCTTGGTAAAACTGGCTGTCCGACTTTCGGGCTTCCGACGACCCGTAACGACAGTCAAAAATCCAAGATGAAAGCAGTGACCAACGGCTTAACGAAGTGTGTTACGTGCTTTAAGAAGCATGCAGGAGTCTCGGTATGTAAAGATGGCCACCAATTCACGGATCGACCGCGGCAAGCTTAGCTTAACCAGCACCCTAATTGCGTACCACTATTAATCAGAATCCGAATAATTTTGAAGCTTATTAATAATCCATTCTTTCATACTTTCGACAAAATTGTCTGCATACAACATCATAAATGATGTGGAACTATAAAAATGAATGTGATTCCTACTGTTAGTGTATTACGCAATTTCCCCTCAGATCGATCAATTCTTGCCGCTGTTATATTATAACTTAGGCACGAGCTGACCGAATTAATTTTGACAATGAAATAATAACTTTTTGCCATCGCTTTACCCATCTTTGTTTTGAGAGTCACGTCCAAATTTGTTGACCAAACTGTTTAAACAAGTGTTCAGTTAATCATATACTTAGATAGGTCATAATTGCTAAGTAAAGTAATTATACCGACAGCTCTTACCGTTATGAATGATTGGCCTCAGACGAGACGAAAAAACTTCAATAGACCTTATTAGACAATTAATATTGAACTTGTATTTTAGGCCCCTAATAAAATAGGCGAAACCAGTTCAATAGTTGACGAAGGTAATCATAACTCTACACCTTTGTTCGATAATAATTTGATTAAAATTTGACGGCTCCATCCTGTTTAAAAAACCTTTTAAACAGCAGGAAACAACTAAATAAGGGTAATTCAATTACAGCTTATAAAACGGCTGCCATTTTATCTTGAACTCTGAGACGGACTTACGGTTAAACATCGCTAGGTCAAGTTATATTGGAGTTTGCACAAAGAAGAAATATGAAAGAATAATGCATTGAATGGCTAATAGTAGGTTCCGTACGTATCATGTCGGTGTATATTACGCGAACGACCGGCGGAACTCCAAACTTGATATTTCCGTTCACTTAGCAATCTTTTATTTGGCGTCTGCCCTTGGATAAATAATAATTCTTGATTTTATTAGAATCTAAATTCGGAAATTCATTAGCTATAGGCACCTGTTAAAGAATGCTGAAATAAAACGGTTTAGTATTGAATAAGAGGGAGCTAACATTACTAAATTTAAATCAGCCTCCAAACGTATTTATTTTGCTGAGACATAAAAAGGAAGAATCGTCGCTGAAAACCAATCACAGCATTATGCTCAGCGATGGCCATTTTGCGTGGATGTGACGCATGTTTTCCACCAGCTTTTTTATATTTTTGTTGTGTTCAGTATTTCTTTGCTTAATATTTTACCGCAAATAACTGTGTTTTCTTTTCTTTCTAAGTACAGTAATTGTAAGATCAATTAAAAAATTGTAAGTCTTTAATTCTTTTAATTAGAAGCATAATCGTTCGTGAACATCAATCAAAAATCTTCTTGATATCTTAATTATCCAGGAACACAAAACACAAAAGATTGTCAAACATTGTAATTTAGCCTCTCACAAAGCGTGCATCTGCATTGACGGCAACAATGCAAGTGTCTCGTTTTCGCGCCATTAGCGTGCCGACGCCATTTTGTTGTCAGCAACAATGGCGGCTTGCGCAAGCGCACAAGCGGATTATCCGTCCAATTTGCCAAACAATTCAATACAAATACTACTTACATTTCAATTGAAAACTTTACAATTCGGCGTCGAGTGGCGGGCCGTTGAAAGTTTTATCCGCCAACATTTCATCAGCATCAGAAACTTCGACTATCGCCTCTATTTCGTCAGTTATAAAGTTTTATATCGCAGTTCTGTATAATTCAGCATTGCGCAAGTGATATTTGAGACCGTCAGTGAGACTAGAGATTTCTTTTCAAATTCAGATGTATTAAGTTCTCGGGACCTTTGTAAGGGATCGAGATTATAGTATTGGCTAATTTTGTGTAAGATATTCTTGAGACGGTCCTTTTGACTTGGTTTACTAGGAATTTGTAAGCTGTAGGCGTTAAGAGTTTAATCTTCACTGATAATGAATTTTGTCACTTCATTTACAGCTTGTTAACGAGTTTCTAGTTACTACCCTAGATCATGTGGTAAGTGTAACCTCTCATGCTTCTTAGCTGTAGGTAATTCATGTCGTAAGTCATACGTCATATTCCTTTGTTTAACATAGGTACAATAATAATTATAATATTGTTATACCGAAGGGTGTACATATATTGGGCACGCCACAATTGCGGCGGTAAGTCCCCTCTTTGAGGAGTGGATTGAGAGGCGCCACGGCGTCCTCACCTTCCGCCTGACGCAGGTTCTCACCGAGCATGGGTGCTTCGGTGGGTTCCTGTTCAGGATAAAGCGGGAGGAAACGCCCGGGTGTTTCCATTGTGAGGATCGTCTGGAGGACACGGTGGAGCATACGGTGGAGGAGTGCCCTGCCTGGGCGGAGCACCGCCGTGTCCTCGTGGAGGCGATCGGCGGCGGCGACCTCTCGCGTCCGGCCCTGGTGCGAGCCATGGTACGGAGCGAGAGGGCATGGGAAGCCGTCACCTCCTTCTGCGAAGCAGTAATGCTCGCGAAGGAGGAGGCGGGGCGCGTGAGGGAGTGGCAGTCTCTGCGCCCTCACGTCCCTAGCCGCCGCAGGAGGAGACGCCCCGGGCGTCGGGAGTCGATAGCGGACTCCCGGCCACCGTAGGCGCGAGCTTGCGGGTGGCGAGCAATGGGTAGCTCGCCGCCCGGTAAGGACCAGGCTCAGGTCGACGGCGCGTAGTGTTCCACGCGCGCCTCAAAGAGATGTCAGCAGCAATGTCTGGGGTCTGCTAGGACCGATGCCTGCCAGGGTCGCGAGATTGTTCGAAAGAGATACCGTGACTCTAGCACATGGGCAACTGAAGGAACACGGGTGGGTTTTAGTCAGTAAAAGTCTGACACACCCTCCCGCTCCGCCCAGACCGGGAGAAGTCATTTGATGATTTCCCAGCCAAAAAAAAAAAAAAGAAAAAAAAGGGTGTACATATCATCATTCTTCTGCCTTTCATCATAATTTCAGCTGAATTACGTCCAATGCTGGATATAGGCGTCCACCAAAAAGAGAGGTTTTGCCATATTCGCCACGGGTTGGCGATCGCAGTATAGTGGTAAAATGTAGTCTTTAGTAAGTCACTTATTCGCCTCTTACGACACACATGGGATGAAATGGGATGGTGGTATTTCTAACGTTAAAAGTAAGCATTATGACTGACCTGCTAGTCTAGTTGTTAGTGACCCTGACTGTTAAGACTGAGGTCGTGGGTTCGATTCCCACCCAGGACAAATGTTTGTGTGATGAGCATAATCATTTGTATTATCTGGGTGTAATTTATCTATAATATGTATGTATTTAGAAATATATAAGTATGTTTATCAGTTGTCTGGTTGCCATAGTACAGGCTCTGCCTAGTTTGGAATCAGATAACGGTGTGTTGGTTGTCCTAAGATATTATTATATTATATTAAAGCCCATTCTCTCTCAGAAAGAGTAAGCCTAAATCATAGCAGTTGGGTACATTATAAGCTGACTAGCTTCTGCCCGCGGCTTCGCCCGCGTGGATGTCGAAAAATATCCCACAGGAGCCTGCTACCGGGATTAAAAGTACCCTATGTGTTAATTCAGGTAAACAATGTCTTATCGCACTGCTTGCTCTGTCTTATCCGACCCAGAGTATTAAAAGTTTCACAGAAATTTCGACCCCCATTTCACCCTCTTAGGGATGCAATTTCAAAAAACCCTTTCTTAATGGATACCTACTCTTCACAAAGAACACACCCTCCAAATTTCATGTCTCTAGGACCAGCGGTTTAGGCTGTGCGTTGATATATCAGTCAATCAGTCACTCAGGACTTTGAATTTTATATATATAGAAGATTATAAATGTGTAAATAATCAAGTAATATACAGCCAATATCTAAATAAGAGCAAATAAAATTACCTTTAATTTTTATCTTTCAAAAGCCCTTATTAATTCATCCAACTTAATATAAAGCGTGACTAA
Organism: Aporophyla nigra; assembly: GCA_947507805.1. Classification (NCBI taxonomy): domain Eukaryota; kingdom Metazoa; phylum Arthropoda; class Insecta; order Lepidoptera; family Noctuidae; genus Aporophyla; species Aporophyla nigra. Next base: position 15,756,489 of record OX382315.1, on the reverse strand, counting down.
TAACAAATTCTCACCTAATAAAACAGCTGAAAGCCGACCAACAGCGCGCCTGCGCCTCCACGGCGACTGAACGACACAAATCATCTCTTAATTACATAATTACTTCAATTAAGACAAAGCTCAAGAATTAATTACAATTCGCCACTCAAGCGAGCCCATTAATGGAGCCAAATAAGAATAAGTCAACGAGAGATTCTCTCTTGGCTTAACGCAATTTGAAAAGTTGCTTATATAACACGCGACAAGCAAAAATCAACCTAATCCCACAACAATACAGTCGGTTCTTGCCAACCGAAATGCGCGGTGGTTATAACGTTTAGCGTGAATAGCCACAGCTGACAAATACTAAATTAACCTTTTAGTTAGACAAGTATGGCGGAGGCTCGCGTTAGTGCGAAATTTAATTAGGGATTCGAGTATAAAAGTTCAGTTAGGCGGATTGAAATGTTTCTTTGGAATTTCATAAAAGGGTTTTGGTTTTTAAGCGACGGCATTCACGATTCATCGAATACTTAGTTATTGAACTCTGTGCCTAGTTAGTAGTCTTTTTGCTTCACTTTAAGGTGAATGCTCCAAACAAGCCCGCGAAATTCAAATTTTCTTACGTTTTTTGCAATTTGCAGGTCAGTGCTAGGTTGTATTTTGATTAAAATATTATTCGCAACTGTAAGACGTATGTAGTTACAGAATTATAATCATCAAAATCACCAATACAACCCTCCAAGTTCATAAAGACCTAAGAACAAAAAAAAAAAGAGAAAAAGTCATGCCTACAGCTTTATGAACTTAGAGCGTTGTATTGATGATTTTGATGATTATAATTCTGTAACTACATATGTCTTACAGGTGCGAATAATATTTTAATCAACATACAACCTAGCACTGGCCTGCAAATTGCAAAAAACGTAAGAAAATTTGAATTTCGCGGGCTGGTTGGAGCATTCACCTTAAGTTCGATAACCTAACCTCATCTAACCTTACACCTAGTTTCCCTGAAGAGTTGGACAGAGGTGGAGGATGTTAAAGCCCCATTTAATAGGGAGCGAACCTATTGCCATCAACCGTGCACAAAAGCCAGGCTTGGCGCTGCTACTGAGAAATTCCAGATAGAAAGCCCCGAAACCTTATAAATTCCTATTTGCGCTCCTAAAAACACTAAATAGTCAACTGCGAACCACTAACTGCGAGTATAAACTTGGATGTAGCGTGATGAGTCCAAGTTCTATCCTACCTAATTCCTTTAGTCATAATCATCAGCCTATAATGTTCAAAATCAAAAAATCAAAATCAAAAGTCATTTATTCAAACTAGGCTGAGAGTCAGCACTTTTTGAACGTCAAAGTTACATGAGACAGTCCCCCAAAAACGCCCACCCTTCGACACTTCCTAGTGCTTTGGCTGGGAAGAAGAAGTGGCGGAACAAACTCCCCAGCAGCACAGCTGTCTGTTAAGTTAGAAGAACTTGATTCTATACAGTATTATGTAAGTAATTAATAGTATAAAACAAAACAAAACAAAACATACATCAAATTATGCGTCATATGTCAGCTAGCACACGCCAATATACGAACAAAACATTTAAAAAAACTAAACTCAAGCTGAAATAACAAAATCGTAAATAGAACTTAAAACCTAAATAAGAGCCTCCGGGTATAAAGGGCGTGCCCGCTTACATACGCAATGATGAGGAAAGCTAATTCTGATTCTGGTTGAAAGAACATAAACATTGAGCTAATTACAGCGACCAACTATTCTTATCGTTTAAGAAGTCGTTGATAGAATAGTATGCCTTTGAACAAAGGTTGGATTTTACTTTAGCTTTAAACTCATTAAACTGCAAATCTATGAAAGCAGAGGGAAGCTTGTTGAAAAAGGTAATACCAAGACCAACAAATGAATTATGAACCTTATGAAGCCGGTGAAAGGGAGCACGTAGCTTGTCCTTATTTCTAGTATTAATATTATGAATATCACTGTTCTTAGTGTACAGATGTATATTTTGCTTAATATATAAGATGTTGGCGAAGATGAATTGTGATGCCACCGTAAGAATACCAATATCTTTAAACAACTCTCTCAGAGAAACTCTAGTACCTAGTTGGTATATAGCTCGAACAGCTCGTTTTTGAAGAACAAAAATATTTTGAATGTCCGCGGCTTTGCCCCACAGCAGAATGCCGTAGGACATAACGCTATGAAAATAACTAAAATAGACTAATCGAGCTGTATCAACGTCCGTGTATTGTCTAACTTTCCTGACGGCGTAGGCAGCCGAACTGAGCCTCCCGGCTAGGCTTGAAACCCTTCCCACTGCTGGCCACTCTCGGTGAGAGGGAGTGAGCCATAATCCACCACGAGGGCCCAGTGCGGGTTGGTAGATGTCACAGGTCTTTGAATTTTTGGTTCTAAGACATGCCGGTTTCCTCACGATCTTTTAGTTCCTTTAGTAGGGGCGCCCTAACTTAGTGTTTTGACCAACTGAGAAAAAAGGCAAGAAAGTTATAAAGAGGCGCATTATTTAAAAAAAGTGTGTATGGTTAGAAGTTCAAACAGTTTTAAGATGTTCATTAGTTTAAAAAAAAAAAACAATATGGAAGGTCGTAATTATGTCTCCTTGCTAATTTGCTTGTAGTGTTCCTTATTATCTAAGTACTAAGGTACTTAGGTTTTCATGGCTCCATGATCTAACGTTCACGTTTCACTGTAGTTTTCTATGTAACTTAGTTTATCTTGAGGTACTAAATAGCCCAAATCTGATTTGACCAGTCGTGCAGTGGGTGCCCAAGAAGTCAACCATGATCAAGGGCGTCTTGGTTTTGCCGCAGTTCTTGAAGTCAATGGCAACAAAATGACTATGTGATTCGTATGAAGATAAACGTTGTTCATAACCAAACAATATTCTATGAAAAGAATTCCCATTTCTTGTGTTGCCGGACGTAAAGAATAGCACTATTCCATTTTTCCCGTGGCTGTCGTAAAAAGCGACTAAGAGATTTACTAGAGAATTGGCAGCATCGTTCTCTATGCATTTTACCACCATACTACGATTGCCAACCCACCTGCCAAGCGTGACAATTATGGCAAACTTTTTAGGGGAAGCAAATGTCCAGCAGTAGGCGTCTTTCGAAAGAAAAGCCGTCTCCACTCTCGTAGAGGTCGTCACAATAAATTAATTAACTTAACGCGGGCTCCGCGGCGCGAACGATTTGTCCGTTATGTACCGCGTACATAGCCCTATAAATACTTCTTTATGAAGAGTGTTTATAAGAGATATAGGAACGGGATGCTAATCGTAACAGCAAGAATGGATGGAACAATGTGTGCTTTCCGATCTTTTGAAATCGTACCGATGTTTGACGATGTTTTCTGGTCCTAACAACGCTCAAAATCAAATTATTGCTCTCACCTGACAGGAATCTTGCAAAGGAAACGGGCGAAAGTTCATACAAAGTTGGGCCTGGCGTTACCATAACGATTACTGCATTAATGTATTTAGATACTAATACCATTAAAAAAAAAAAAAGTTTACGACTTCTCCATGGTGTTTACGAAACTTACCACTTGAGGTGCCACCCATTGCTGTATTACGGAAAGAAGGCCTTCGTCTTCTATTTGTTGTAATCCTCTAGAAGGATTGCGCCGCCATCAAGCCATACCGCAGTTGATACAATGACGATGTTGAGCACTCATTGTATTAAACTTCGAAATCTGGTATATAAGGCTGAGGTAAGACAAGTAGGCAAGTTATCAAGTCCGTTGTAAGAAATGCGTGAGTCGTTCGTCAAAGTAATAACCGTCAGAATCCTTAAACGTAGCCAAAGTCGTTAAAGAATACTAATCGAATAATATTACAGCACACGAAAACACAACACAAAAAATATCCACTACCGTAAGCCAAACGAACAGAAGCGAATGTTTGTTTAATGTTTGACATGACATTGACATAAGTTTCACTGTGTTGCCTGTATAATAAAATATGATGATCGATTGTAACATCGATTTTTTTCTTCAATTTATTTTTATATCTTTTTAGAAACGTAGAAAAGTGTCACTGGTTAGCCATTATCTGAAGGAGAAAACACTGAATCACCTCCAAGGTTCTGTTTCTATTTCTATTTAATACTTGTATGATCATTATTTTGTATTCAATAAATCGATACTTTTTTTTTCTAGATCTTGCAAAATTGTTTCAAAAGTGAAAATTAGGGAACTCAGTGTTATTTTAATTAAATATTTCGTTTTTTATACAATGGTAAAACTACTTAATATTTCATGATTAGTTACAAAAAAAACTAAAGGAAATATTGATAAATATTTCATTTCTGTAACATGTTTAGCCCAGATTCGCCCGTCTACAACATTAAAATGTAAAATAATATACATTTTAAATAAATTTACATAATTAAATACATAAATCAATTCTGTTAATCTTTTATCTTCTTGAAGTAAGTACACATTAAGTAGGTAGGCTGGTAGTTGTGATTTCTAATCAAAGGTAGGTAACTAGTAAACTTTACATAGTATAAAGCAAAGTCGCTTGCCGCGTTTGACCGCTTAGATGTTAAAAACTTCGGTTTTCATCGATAGACAGAGTGATTCAAGTGGAAGGTTTATATGTATAATACGCGGGAAAAGCAAATAGTAGAAGCTAGTATGCTATATTGTATGAGGATCATGTGAACATTCTATTCAATTGATTTGGATGTTTACGAAAACATAAAAAAAATTGGTCCTTATCGTCTGATGATTCTTCTATGTTCTCTTTCAATCAGAGGTAGCAGATGCTTTGTCAAATCAGTTAATCTGGGGTAAAAACTACATGCACTATGCAAGCTTTACAAAAGTACAGACGCCAGCACATCTAGCTACCCGAAACTGACAGATTTTCGCAATCAATCTTGAACCTTATACAAAGTTGAAAACCTATCAAAGAAATTTGACAGATTGTAGTAGCTTTATGTGCTGGCGCCTGAACAAAAAATATTCCCAGACACTGGTTGTAACCTTACACCATTGCTTGTAAAGAGTGTTGCGCCAGATTGGCCGTGGGGGTGGGCAGCCATACGACGCACCACGCGACGGCCACGTGGCCGCCACGCAACCGACACGCGACCGCCACCGCCACGCTAATGACAACAACGATACTCTATTATTTAACGTCACTCCTGTCAACTGGTAAAGATGCTTAAGCATATGCCAAAAGGCAACTAGTATTATAACCCAAGGGGCTGGAAGATTCAGTAAGGACCAAGCCTGGGTCGACGGCGCGTTGTGTTCCACGCGCGCCTTAAATATATGTCAACATACATTATAATAATATTCCACAACTATCACACAACGCCATCTAGTCCCAAGCTAAGCAGAGCTTGTGTTATGGGTACTAGACAACTGATAAACATACTTATATAAACAAAGAATCTAAATCACTTCCAACTTTTAAAAGGCTATTAAAGCACCATCTGAAAAATGCATAAATTGTAAGTTTTTACCGTTTATATAATTATCTTAATTTTAGTTTATTACCAAGCGAAAGCGTCGCTTGTCTTATATATTAATTATCATGTTTTCCTCATAGAAGTGAATAATTGTATTCTTTTTGAGCGAAATAAATTTCTCAAACCGTATATATTTCTAAATACATACATATTATAGATAAATTACACCCAGACACAGAACAAATGATCGTGCTCATCACACAAACATTTGTCCTGGGTGGGAATCGAACCCACGACCTCCGGCATAGCAGTCAGGGTCGCTAACCACTAGACCAACAGGTCTGTTAACATTGAAGGGGACCGTTAGGACTGATGCCTGCCGGACTCGCGGATTTGTTCGGTAGAGTGACCGTGGCTCTGGCTCAGGCAACTGAAGGAACACAGGTGGGTTTCAGTCAGTAAAAGTAAGTCTGACACACCCCATACATTGAAGGCGTCCGGTAGGACCGATGCCTACTAGGGTCGCAGATTTATTCGAAACAGTTCCCCGTGGTACAGGCAACTAATGGAAGACGAGTGGGTTTTAGTCAGTAAAACTCTGACACGCCGTCCCGCTCCGCCCAGAGCGGGAGAAGTCATTTGATGATTTCCCACCCAGTAAAACAAAAAAAAAAGAATTATGCGAAATAAAATATTTTTAATATAGGTATAAAGCTTAAATAAACACAACGGACAATTAAAGATAATATCATCATCATTTCCGCCGAAAAACGTCCAATGATGGACATAGGGCTCCTCCAAGAACCGCTACTTCAACCGGTTCATTTTGGGGGGGGAGGGGGGTTAGTGCCATAATCTCCACTCCACGCTTGACAGACGGGTTGGCGACAGTATGGAAGTAGAATGCAGAGAGAACGCTGCTGCCCATTCTCTACGACCTTACGACACCCACGGGAAGAAATGGGGTGGTGCTATTCTTTACTTCCGGCACCACACAGGAACAAGCAAACATAAAAATAATTTACTCAAGCAAAGCTAATATAAAAATAATTAACTCCATCAGAAACTGTTACACTCTTTTCCGCGGATCTCAAGGGTGAAATGAGCGAATTAGGGACATGTAATTGCGACCCTATTCATTGCATTGTGTCCCATTGTATTTGTTGGAGAGACTAATGGCTAGTTGTGAATGCGGTGAGAACAAACTGACACAATGGGACCAATGCTTCAATAGAATCGTGTTGTTGTCACGTTCTGCGATTTGTATTACATTTTAATTAGATGCTGGATGTTACAGAACTTTTTCAAGTCACTGTGGTTTAGTAAATAGAGGCAGCGTCAAAAAATTAACCGGCAAATCATTATTATTTATCTGGCTATTTCTAATGAGGGTTTTCTGAAATGGTCCGGGCACCTGTCAAAAGTGTCAATGCGTAGTATTTTGCTTAGTGGTTACTGAATGAAACCGAATGAATGAAATAGTTTTATATTCATTGTCGAAGTGGAGGACCTCTTGTGGCGTCAAATGGTGGCTTGAACTTTCTTGATCACCCTCATTAGATGCAGGCGATGCAGCTGTATACCAGAATATTATATGGAGCGATTTTTGACCTTTACAATCCAGTTACTGAGTAATACAATAAGTACGACTTTGTAAGACTAGTTGTCAGACTTTCGGGCTCGTAATGACAGTCAAAGATTTAAAAATAACAGCCAGCTTAACGTTCATTAAGCCATAGATTTCATTAATCGCTTTCCATCAAGCGTGATCTTAGTCAAGAGCAGGGCCATACAGCATTAAAAAAAATGGTTCAGACAAAAGTTTTCGAAATGATTTTGTATCGAATTTGTTACATGTCACTAGTACTATGTTAAAATGCCTAGTCTAGGTTGCATATCCACAACGGCTGGCAATTCTATCCAATCCTAAGGGCACCTCTTCCCTACCATTACGGCGTCTCCCGGTCTACTCCTTGATATGCAATGGTCTCTGTAGCACCATGGAACATGAGGCTTCAATGGCTAGTGCAAATCTTGGGGTTCATTCGATTAATCGAGTGTTCAAGCCACACTGGCACCGGCGCATTTCATTCATTCATTCATTCAGTCGTGTATTTATTCATTCACGCAAATCAAACTACTTACGGCAAAACAAACTCTCCACTAGCACAATGCCTACTCCAGGATACATATCCAGTACGGCTCACAATCCTTTCCAATCCTAAGGGCACGTCTTTCCTACCATTACGGCGCCTCCCGGTCTACTTCTTGATATGCAATACAATACAATACAATCCTTTATTTCAGGCAACTTAGGCCCATAAAAAAACAATAAACAAATAATATAAAACAATAACTATAAACTAATACATATTTTATAAAACAAAACTTAAACCATCACTAAACACGAAATGATGACGGCGCGCGGCGTCGTGTTCCGCTGCGTGGTGTCGCGCAACCGTCCTCGGAAACGACGATACAAGACACCTTTCTGCCAAAAGTCCTCTCTCAGGCAGGTCTGTAGATGGTGGGTTGGAACTAGTACCACAAACGACTTAAAATTGATGTTGTGGCGCGATTCTAACCTTTCGACCCTCAGAGTCCAATTGGTCTCTGTAGCACTATGAAACATGAGGCTTCAATGGCTAGTGCAAATCTTGAGATTCATTCGATTAATCGAGTGTTCAAGCCACACTGGCACCGGCGCATTTCATTCATTTAGTCATGCATTCACTCATTCATTCATTCACCCAAATCAAACTACAGCAAAACAAACACAATAAACGCGCGAACCAATAAAATAAAACTACGCTAACATACCGTCTGACGGGCGGGCGTCCAATAAAAGCGCTTACCGAACAATTAATTAATTTGCCTTTAACGATCATAAAGAAGCAATTTAAAAACATATTGGTCGCGCAGTCCACATCACCAGCAGTGCAGGCCGTCGTTAATTTACCTCTACAAAGTTGATTTGGTTGCCTTTCGTTTATTTTCCACAACACACAATGTCACTAACGATTCAATTTTATTCGGTTCTGTAAGTAATTTGCTTACGATTGATTTTGCCCTTTTTTTCGAGCGTCATTGTCGGATTCTAGGTACAAAATCGGTTGCGACGACGAGTCAATTAATCAAGTTCGCCTTTAGAACGGAACCTTTTATAATTTACTTAATACTGTAATTGCTTTCGAACGGCGCGGAATTTTATTAAAAAGCAATTCTGTCTGTGGTTGAATTTGGTTTAAATTTGATTGAATGAGTTGTTACAATAGAGTCATAGTTTGTTTCGTTTTCAATTAACAGTGTTCGAGTTTATTGGTTGTGTTATTTCGATTTGTCAGCTTTGATTCATTTTGTTTAATTACTGACTTTTTGTAGTTGTGCAAAAAATCCATATTTCTGTATCATAATTATGTAAGTGACTTGTGGCTAAGTAATAATAACCGCACGGGTCTATCGTTCAGGTTAAGCTACGCTAGCCGCGGTTGCTCCGTAGATGGGTGACCATCTTTACATACCAAGACACTTTCGTGCCTCGGAAAGCACGTTAAGCTGTTGGTCTCGGCTGTATTTTGTAGATCTTGGACAGTCGTTACGGGTCGTAAGAAGCCCGAAAGTCTAACAACCAGACTACCAAATAACGTCTTACTCAGTAACTGGGTTGTGGAGGTCAGATAGGCAGTCACTCCATGTATCCTACTAATATTATAAACGCGAAAGTTTGTATGTATGGATGTATGGATGTTTGTTCCTCTTTCACACAAAAACTGCTGACCCGATTTGGATGAAATTTGACACACAGATAGTTTATAACCTGGATTAACACATAGGGTACTTTTTATCCCGGTAGTAAGTTCCCGCGGGATATTTTCCTCCACGCGGGCGAAGCCGCTGGCAAAATTATTTATAAATGGACCAATATTATATTCGTTGACTTGCTTGATGTACCTTATTTCGGATACTCACAACAAAACTTTAAACTTTTAAACAAATTAAACCAAATTGTTACAAAATTTCGAATCAATTTATCAAATCAAAATCCCAAAACTAATAGAAAACTATGTTTACTCAAAAACTAACAAGCCGTCATCAGTGTCCCGGCAAACATTAGGGCGCGTGCACCAGTTAATAGTTCTCATATTATCCGCCACGCAATTACTAGCTCCGATCCTTTGTGCAAATAAATAAGTCGTTATTAAGTAGTCGGGCGCACTCCGTATAAACAGAGGGCGCCACCCTCGCGCCTCGGCCCGCAACCGGAGCGTTTACCCTGCGTTTTAGAAGATGCGTTATGCAATAAACGCTGGAGTTGTTTGTTCGGGACTTTATTGAATTTGTTCGGATATATTGAACGGAGAGCGTTCGTTTGGGAGGACGGTTCTCTTAGTCTCTAAACACACTATGCCGAAGGTACGCGACCGAAGTTCGGCATGATTACGCCTGCAATGCTAACTGAATTACTGACACATTATGCCGAAATTACAATGCGTCATAGCATACAGCCGAACTTCGGCCCGGCGTAAATTCAGCCGCAATTCGGCGGCAACGTATTCTGTAGAGCACACATTATACGCGACCGCAGTTCGGTTCAATTGCCGATGAAGACCCTATATTAGTCCTCTTGTAAAGCCTCTGCAATTGCTATTACTGTAAAATAGTCTATTTGTTGGGTTTCGCACTTCAAAATTAACAACGGAATCCTAACAGGATCACTTTGTTTTGCGTCTGTCTGTCCGGCTTTTTATATAACACGACACGATGCCCCAACAGCGCTCGAGACACTGAATACACACAAAGTTCCGCAACTGAATTTCTGCCGCGTAAGTTGCTTATGGTGTGTCATATCAGCCGAATACGTCGGAACGTAAAATGAGCCGCGTAACTTCGGTCGCGTACCTTCGGCGTAGTATGTTTAGACCCCATAGACATGTAGGTATCGGACGTAAAGAATAGCACCATCCCATTTTTTCCCCTGGTTGTCGTAAAAGGCGACTAAGGGACTTACTAGAGAATGGGAAGCTGCGTTCTCTATGCATTTTACCACCATACCGCGATCGCCAACCCGCCTGCCTAACGTGGCAATTATGGCAAACCCCCTTTAAAATTGGGGGAGGCCTATGTCCAGCAGTGGACATCTTTCGGTTGAAATGATGATGTAATTTAAATAAATAATAAATAATTGTAAAAACAGTTCCAACACACTCTACCTTACGGCATGCAAAAGTAAAAACATATTTGTACCTACTGAATTTTACAAACAAAAAAAAAAAGGAAAAAGAACATAAAAAATTGGTTGCCTGTAAAGTCGGTATACGGGCGAAAGTTTTACGTGACAACGACTTTGAGTGGTAAAATAATTTTAATGTGAATATTCATTCGTATAGTAGGAAGAAGGATGAAATAATAGTAACAATTTATTCATCTAAGGCGCTCTTAGGCGGGCTAACTGTGCTCGAGTGGAAGGGACGCGTGCCTTTCACTTTTTATGTCTGTCTCTCTCGCTCTTAGGCGGGCTAACCATGCCCGAGTGGAAGGGACGCGTGCCTCTCACTCGCTCTCATTGTGAGCGCATAACGTGAGCGGAGCGTAACGCAGTTTCTTGAAGTGTCACCCGGCAAACCAATTTATAAGACGTTGTCACGTCAAAATAAATAATAGTTTAAAAAAAACTAAAAAACACGCTTCCATTGAAAACCAAACTAAAAAGTACAAAATAATGGAAAAAAAGCGTGGGGTGCTTTTTAAGGTATTTTTGATATTGGGCGTAGTTTGTGACGTATGTCAGCGTAGTTTACAAAGACAGTTTTTATTGCTATCCTGGTAACCCTGGCAAGGATAATGGCACAAATTAGTTTGTGACGTATGTCAGCGTAGTTTTCGAAGACAGTATTTTTGCTGTCGTGGTAACCCTGGCAAGGATAATGGCACAAATTTATGAAATTATTGCATTGTCATCGGTCCTTGACAGGTGTGCAAAGTTTGAATGAAATCTGGTCGTTTAAAGTGGGTCATAATCGCGTTAGAAGGAGTCGGTTACAAACAAACATACAAACATACAAGTGAAGCTAATATGAAGCGTGTAAAAAGTACAGTTATGTGAATCCACACAGCCTTACATAAACTGAACATTATAAATAACAATATTCATAAATTCATATAAAAGGTATCTTGTGTCTTAATCCAGGTCAATTTGCCAAATTTCATCCTAATCCGTTCAGACGTTTAAGCGTGAAAGCGTAACAAACAAACCTACCACGTATCAATTGTTGATGCGGTTCAAAGGAAAATGGAGACTGCCGTATAGTCTTGAAATAAATGCTTAGGTAGTTTTGCAATGACATCGTGTTAGTACCTAATACTTACTCTGTTTTACATATTCCTCGTTACTAGGCATTTGGTATCCCAACGTTTTCTTGGAAATGATCCGGAAAAACCTCACCCACTACTTACATCGAATCGCACAAAAGAAGCGCTTATTTACACCTTAATAGCTCTTAAATATCTCTCTAATGAATGAAATAAAAACTCGACCCGGCTCTTCCCGCAAGACCCCATCATAATTGCAACAAATCACAACAAACCTTATCCCCCAGTAATAGAGCTTAAACTCTATTGTAGCACGTCGGTTAAGCCTTTTAAGAACGGCATCGAACTAAATGATGTGAAGATAGAACGAAATCAAGAGATAAACGTTGTGTTACATTCGATTCTAAATCGTAATGCTACCGTCATAAAGTTCGAGGTTGTATCAGAGGGTGGTTTAGTCGGTCACGCGAAATAGGACTTTATTGTTTGAGAATAAAGTCAATTATGTTTTGTGAGTGAGTGAGTTAAGGGTGAGTGTGGTTTTGTTTGCCACGAGTTAATTTAGTTGTGGATTAACTCAGTTCGAGTGATTGATGTTTTTGGGTTCGCTTTTGATGCGTTTGCCGGCGTTTAGAGCTTTTGTGCGGAACCCAACGAGATGATTTTGTTGCGAGCCTGTTATTTTGAACTGATGTAAGTTTGTGACCTATTGCTACTGGTTCCTTTGTGGAATGACTTCACTTAAACTTAAAGCATTTATTTCATTTAAACCATTTACAGGCACTTTTGAATTGTCAAGGACACGATCAGCTAGAAATGAAGCTAGTTGCCAATTCTAAAGCGTATGGTTGGTTCTTAGGAAGAAAAACGGGCAAGAAACTTCATAGGCACTCTTTTAAATTATCTATATTGTTGAATTTTGATGTTGTATTTATATGTAATCAACAATTATATAATCTATAAAGTGTTCAATAAAGCATAAAATATTAAATTATTATTTAGGTACATTTTTAACTGAATTTAAAAAATGTGCGGCGAGAGTTGCTTTGACTTACCTACTACTTAACCCTGCAGTGGTCGCGCGGATTACAATTGTAATCCAGGGTTAATTTGTAATACTTAAACAGCCTCTCCAGGCACAACCACGCATCGGCAATGCGCGAGCGCAACTGAGTGGCGGCGAGGACTTTTTTTTTTTTTTGTTGGACATCTCGTAGTTAATCTGAAAAGATTCTGACTACTTAAACGGATTTTCGCCCGGCGATTTCTAAAAAGTTAAACTTTTTAGACCTCCAGCCGGGACGGCGGCGAGGACTATCGAACTTAAAATACATGTAGTCTCGGCTAACACACTTGAATTGTTTTTGAAATATTTCATATTTTTTTTACTACCCTTGATTACATTTGTAATCCGCACGACCACTGGAGGGTTAATAGCAGAAATGATATATGCCTTTTAATTACAAATATTTCTATATTTATATTCTCGCACAAACACAAACTTTTAGCAATATTTAACAAATTATTGAATTTGGTAATCCACATAATATCAATATACCGTGTAGACTTCTTGAATATAAATTTCGAGTTTGATTCTCGAAGAGAACTCTTAGAAACTAGATGACACTTCAAACATCATGATTCCATTCCGTTCCGTTAAAAAACCAATACTTTTACGGGAACTGTCAAATTAGATACTTTTAAACTTCATGACTGCAGTGATACACGAATCATTCGGGTCAAATCACACACTTTCAATTTTATATTAAATATTTAAAATCACTAGAACTCTAACTAATATTTGGTAATCATCACATTCGTCCATCCGACACTGTATTGCCTCCTGGCACACACACAACAATCATATAATTGTTCATTTAATTTTGAAAAGACGGCTTTTTAAATGCAAAACCAGTTACTTAAGGATGTTGCAAAATATTCCAAGTTTCTATAACCTGTCCGTGCTGCTGACTAGAAAAGAAACTTCACCACGTTTCCTGATAATATGTTTTGTTAGCGAGGGATTTAAGTCCGTAATTGGCTTCCTACGTAACCCTAAACAAATCGCGGAACAAAATACAATTTCAAGTTAACTAATAGGCCTTATTATATTAAAGGCCACTTCAGGACCAGACTTCCATCACAATAGGTCCCATCAAAGACACGCCATCATTATTTCTCCGCACGTCGCATGAACCCTCCCCTTAAGAACTTCCCTAGCCTCCGACAAACGTTATTATTAATTTTACCTCCAACCCTCGTAACTAAAGTTGAACTTTAACTTTCTAAGAATACAGTCCAATTTACTTCGTCAATTGTGTTTGAGATAAGCTCCTTTTCGTCGCACAAAGCGGGTTATTGGCTAACTTCTGGTCCACGGGCTGCATCTAAGATGGCGATGTGTTTTATCTCTTTCTTTCACGTGTGAGTCGTATGGGCTGTCTTTGTTGTTTTCTTGCGTAACAGAAAGAAGGCGAAGTACTTTTTGTTCATGTTTATGTAGGGCGTTAGAGTGAGAGGGTGAACTACAAGTCAATTGCGTTTGTAGTGTAAACAAAGAGATATCGGAGACGATCAATGGTGCTCGATACCTGCAACACGTTTATGTAATTTGTTGAATAAACTTGATGTAAAGAGTATCTCTTCAGAGTTTCAATATGAATAATTTTCTTGTGCAAAGTCTTAGAAAACTAAAGGAAAATTTAGCAACTGTTAAAAAGAGAATAATCAAAATAAGTATTTTGTTGAAATATCATGAAAATTAATTATGATATGACAAGCTCAGCAATCTTCCAAAGTATTTTACTACAGATATAAGTTTAGTGACAGTATAGAAGTCGCTACGGAATTTCAAAATGTGAGGACTGCGTAGGCTCAGGCGTAGGCCTAGCGTAGGCCAGCGTAGGCCTAGCGTAGGCCAGCGTAGGCCTAGCATAGGCTTGCTACAGCAGCTACACAGGCTACGCTACGTAACCACTGCGTGTGGATCATACTACATATTTTGCTTCGCCTACTTTTTAGTCCGTATTCTACTAAATAATTACTTACATGCTAATCCTTCCATTTTGCTTCTTAATTAATTATTTATTATTATGACTGCCAAGATCAAAATAATTATGTCTTGAAAGGGACCTCTGAGTTAATGTCGGTCTTTCTTCACATAGTACCTAGTTGGTCTCTGGTTAGGAAACACTGAACTCATGTAAGTTTTAAATATGATTTATTTTTGACGTGTGAAAGTGATACCAGTGTTTTTTGAACCAATGTACAGGAATAAATATTATTTATTACCCGACTTCAAAAAAAGAGTAGACTATATTTGTTCGTCTGAATATTTGTTTTTCATGTAAGTATGTTCATCGATATTTTCGTTAATTGTAAACAGATTTTGAAAAAATTTTGCACAGTGATTCCTTCTTCACATAAGTACTTTTTAGTTAGCTTCGATATTGTTGTTATAATTCTATTATTAACTGTCACTGTTATTTACATAGCAAGTAGTAGTAATTGGTGGCAATTTGGTTGGTACGTAGTGGTAATGGTGTGCGGTAGATACCATAAGAAAAGTGCGAGTCGGACTCGCGCACCGAGGGTTCCGTACAAACCTGCAGGTATTCAAGGTTTATGTTATGAAATGAAATGTTTTTTTTTTTTTTTTTATATTTGCGTTGACTGAATGAAAGGTAAATTGTGGTTTACGATTTACAACGTATAAAAAAAAAAACTACTTACTAGATCTCGTTCAAACCAATTTTCGGTGGAAGTTTACATGGTAATGTACCTCATATATTTTTTTTAGTTTTATCATTCCCTCATTTTAGAAGTTACGGAGGGGGGGGGACACATTTTACCACTTTGGAAGTGTCTCTCGCGCAAACTATTCGGTTTAGAAAAAAATGATATTAGAAACCTCAATGTCATTTTTGAAGACCTATCCATAAATACCCCACACGTATGGGTTTGATGAAAAAAATTTTTTTGAGTTTCAGTTGTATGTATGGGGAACCCCAAATATTATTGCTTTTTTTCTATTTTTGTGTAAAAATCTTAATGCCGTTCACAGAATGCATCTACTTACCAAGTTTCAACAGCATAGCTCTTATAGTTTCGGAAAAAAGTGGCCGTGACATACTCGGACAGACAGACATGACGAATCTATAATGGTTCCGTTTTTTGCCATTTGGCAACGGAACCCTAAAAAGAGAGAAAAACAACCGACTCACAATAAAAACACTACAGACTGAAAAATCACTTTCATTTCGGAATCCAGGGTCAAAAAACTACTATATAGATCCAAAAAAACATACTTTTTCTCTTTGTAGTGCTTGTTTCAAAGTCATTTGTATTTTTGATTGATATTTTTTTGTCAACAATAAACCATTTGATTGTTGACCTACAATAAACCCCGAGAATACCAAAGATTTACCAAAACCGGGTCCTTACCTACAGCATAAGCTTAAAGTAAACAACTTTAAGTATGTAACGTATACTTTATGTAACAGAGATAAACAAATATATACAGACTGTTAATCCCATTGAGCGGTCGGGCGCGTCGCCATTGGCTCGCTAACTAGACAATTCAATTAGCGCGCCGCCCGCGCTTCGCACACATTAACACCAACTTCACCAGCAACATCGCTCTGACTCTACACATATAAATATATACGTAGTTCACACAGCTACATACCGAGCTATACGTTCAATTCAGTAGATATAATTTTCCTCAGCAAGTCCATATTTAATAACGAAATCTATCTGAATTATATCTGAAAAGATCAACAGTAGTCAATGAGGATACGCACGCTGACTCTGTGTGTCGCTTTACGATATCTTCTTCAAAACATTTCTTCCTTTGAATTTCACTCTTTCATTCAAAGGTACCACATAGTATTTTTTTTTTTTTGGATTTGTATCTTTGTTTTTTCCATCAATTATTACATTAGATGTAACTAAAGATCACTCTAGATTAAGTTAAATCGATACTGTCTTTTAACAGCTAGCTATTTTTTTTAAATAATAAATTTGTGGCTAACGTTGTTAATAGTGTATATGCTACTCCTGTAGAATAAAGTGTTGTGATCACTATATTTATACTGCTGTTTGTTGTCCCTAATAAAAAAATTAAAAAAACAGTTTTAACAGACCTCGCATTGTATAGGTTTTCTGTACAATGAGAAATCAGCTTATAGTCGCCGTGAGTTCATAAGTACTGCTTGTTTACTCGCACCTTTATCTCGATACTCTTAATTTTCATAAAACTTAACATATGTTAAATTACATCTCTCCTGTAATCCCACAGGGTTTGACAGAGGTGTACTTATAGTAAGCCCACATTTTGTCAGTTATGTTTAAGTAAAGTAAGGAATAATAGAAGGAATCTAAACCGTGATGTATGGAATGTTCAAGATAAAAGGTTAACTGGAGCGAGTGATACTTTTTGAGAAAATAATAAACAGGAGTAAATTTCCCGTGAATTAAAACAGACTGTCAATATTCTGCAAACAAAACAGCATGATCATGAATTATATTATTGTTCTATTCTTCCTATTCAATGAAGCTGCCTAGCCTTTTCCAACTATGTTGGGAAACCAGTCGAACACAATGCAACTGGGTATTTTACAAGAAGTGTTTGTCTAACTGACCAGAGCCCAGTTACTGGATAGCAGGATCTTCTTGGCAAGACCGGTGGTCCAACTGTGGGGCTTCTTACTACCCACAACGTCTGCGTGCTTTGCCTCTCGAGGAACGGACTGGATCTCGGTTTGTAATGGATGATTACCCATCCACGAACCGACTTTGGCAAGCATTACTGAACCTTTACAAGATTGATCCGTGTGGCTGTTACTTAAGTGGCTAATTGTCACGAGCACCTCCTCGTTATAATTTTCTAGAAATATTCCAACACGGGTAGTACGTTTCTTATACGCGTGGGTTTCGATTCCACAACTCTTTTTGGAAAAGCAACCATGACACTCGATAGCACAAATATTCGACACGAGAAACCATACGTCAAGTTTTTCGTATATATCCATTTACCACCACGCTGTCGATTTTTTGCCATTCCTGTCCAGAGGGTGCAATGCCGTTCTTTTGCTTTTGTTTGTATGCCAAGTCGATATTGACGGACTGCTGACGGGACACAATAAAAATATTTCTGCGATGAGACCTGCCACGGTTGCGGACATGGACGATCAAATTGAAAAGGTTGGCATAAAATAGGGAATTCAATATAGGTTTTTATAGGCACAAAAAATGAACAACAGTACCTATATCAAGACTGAATTCTGATATTTTTCCAAAATATATTGGTTATTTAATCCAGATAAGATTTTAGATACTTATCTATGTATATATATATCCATTGTATGCATTATTTGTCTAAATGACGACTTTGGTAGCAATATTATTGTTATTGTCGCATTTAAAGTTTTCTATCTCAAACTGGTGATAACCATTGTCAAAGACAGATTATTTACACTCGTTGATTTCGTAAAATAAGTGCGTCTCTTCGTTGTACTGAAAAATCACAAATTATTTTTTTACAGCACGGTGGGGTACTCCATAGAAAGAAAGTAAAAAGGACGTTAATTGGGCAACAACTCAAGAATACCATACACATTAAAAATGTAATGCTTTAAAAACAACGATGTGTGCCTCGCGGTCAAAAACTTGCTCAGTTTGACCTTACTCAGGATTTATCCTTTCCTAGAAATATGAGCTTATGATAAGCTGAACACCGAGATAAAGAAGTAGCTGCCTAGAATAATAACGTTAAAACCGATGCGTGTTAAAATCACAAATTGGAAAGCAGGAAAAGAACAAGCATTCCCAATTTAAAGGCAGTGTCAAACAAAATTTAGTTACAAGACAAATTCTTTCCCGTCGAAGTAAATTGTCTCACATATTACGAGCGCAGTCCTCAGGTGTGTTGGCACACAAATAAGCGAAACGTATCTCGTTACCTCACGGAAGTGTCAGTGGCGCCCCCCTCTGACGTCACACCCGCTCACCTCCCCGCACGCTGCCTTACTTGCTCGCGTTTCCGATTTAATAAGGCGTAGAGCTTGAGGAGTCATATTGACTCGTATCGGACGTAAAGTTACAATTTTGTTTAGATTCACGACAATGATGAACCAATATTGTCGATGAGATTCCTATGGGGTGGTTTTTTCATCTCTTACTTTTATTACTTTCTTTGATTTAATCCAAGGTAACGTGATTTCTACACCCTCTGTAGCATTGTAAGCTGGATTTTGGATTGAATCGGTTTGACCTACTTTCTATAACAAGAAGAAAATTACTGAACAGAATTTTACTGACATTAGGATCTAGAATATCTGTCCATGAGATTGGGCAGATTACATGTCATTCCAATGAACGGATCAGACATTTCATCAGTCGTAAGACTTTCTTCCTTATTGTCTCTCTCCACCGGATCATCAAAACCAGTGTTGCTTAGAACTTCATACAGAAGTATTTACTTCACTGTACGTATTTCAGTGAATTTCGGTTGACAAAGACAATCGTCGAGGCAGCTAGCTGTGCCATGTCGTGTTCGGTTGAGGCTTCACTGTGTGCCTCTCAAACATAATTTAGGTGATGTATTGCCGCGCAGGCCTGCCGCACGATTCTCGAAAAGAATATTTGAATTGTATGGAGACGTTAAAACCACGCTTTTAGTTTAGAATATAATTTTATGTGGAGTTTAAAAGTTTGAAGGCTAGGTTTGAGTTTTTCTGAATAATTGCCTACACCAATAACACTTTTCATTGTTTAAGGGAGTCAAGTTTTATAACACCATTTTCTACGATAGCAAGAGGACTCGCTGTTTAGATCGGTATGAATCTACGAAGATTTATATAATGTAAGGACCTCGTTCCCAATTTGAATTCTAAACACAGTGTTGCTAGCTGAAACACAGTTACGCACAGCGCTAGATTATTTGCGACGGCGCGCGTGTGTCGCGGGACCAATTAGCTGAACAATTCCGAGCACGAACTGTTTAACCGCTTTAATTTCACCCCAATAACACGTTAATTCGTCCGTACTCCCCACCTCACTCCGGTCGACCCTCCGACGCCCGCAATAACACATCCGTAATAAAAATTAAATTTGTTCAACTGTGAAGCGACCTGAATGGTCACACGTAGGTCATGAAAGCTTGTTTGTGAAGAAAATAATTGCAATTAAATTCTATTAAGTACAGTTGTTTCAGGTGCCATAGATAAAACTCACGAAGTATAACAGAATGTTATTTCAATTACAAAAATAATCGCACGCAAAGTCAATTTGTCACTCGATTAAAGTCAAAAGACGTCATACAAGCGCAGAGTAATGTAATTACGCGCAATCCAATGTAACAAACAGCGGGATCGGCTCTCGGCACAATCGAATAATATTTAAACGAAGTGTTTCCGACCAATCGCAGGGCGCGCCCGGCGCCCGAACGCGCAAATCTGACATCTGTCATATTTGAACTGCATTGTTAGTGTTGTGACGTTCGTTTTTTGAAACGCGACAGTTGGCTCGCCCGTCCTCTCGGTTATTTTGTTTTGTTGTTCTGACTGATTGAATCTGTCGCAACTAAGTAAAAACAACGCGTTCTCGAATACGCGTTGATTTTCTCGTTCATTATTTGACAGTGACAAGAATAGAGCGCAATGAATGTGTTTTTGCGTTTGTTTTATAGGGGTGTTTGTGCTCGGTCCTTTCGCAATAATAGCCACATTCAACTCAACACAATTATTTATATAAACTCACGATTTCTCCCATCGGGGTAGGCACAAACTATTGAACGCTACCTGCTACGATCTTTAAATACTCGTTTTACCTCGTTTAAGTTCCATACATCTGGTCATACACACACGCTAGTTGCGAGTACTACACACCTGAACTTTCTGAAGAACGTTACCAATAAGGTCAAATATGTCCTCCTAGGGCGTCCCCTCCCGGCGCGGCGTTTCCACTTACATTTGCCTTGTAAATACCTTTTGTAAGCCGTCCTTCATTCATCGTCTCAACATAACCAAACCATCATGCATTTATTTTTTCAATTTTTAACCGACTTCAAAAAAAGGAGGAGTTTATCAATTCATCTGTATTCTTTTTTTGTGTTTGTTAGCTCATAACTTTTGACTGGATGAACCGATTTCGATGATTCTTTTTTTATTTCAAAGCTGGTGCTTTCCGAATGGTCCCATTTTAATTTGGTTCCATTCAGTTTCTGATAATGCTACTTTTCTAGACTTAACATTATAAAGAGGTAAATAGATCATCGTTCGTTCGTAAACTAACATAGTGCCGGCCATGCTTATAAGAGAAATGATAATTTGAAAAGGTTTTTTTTTTTTACTACCGTGAAAGTCGACATTTAAGGGTCCGCCTGACTGTTAATTGAATTTAAAACTACCAAAAATGATGATTTTTTGTTTATTTGAAAGCTGGTGCTTCCTAAATGGTCGCATAATTTGGTTCCATTCGGACATTGGGATCCATGTGAAAACCATATAAGTCTTATATTTGCATTAAGTATTGGCGCGACAAATGAACGAATAACGCGATTAGATTAGTGCGAGCTATCTACCATAACTAAAAAGTTAAAAATAAAAACTTTTTACACAAAAATACTACAAAGTCAAAAATAACTTTAATTTCGGAAGTCGGTGGCAAGAAAACCTTAAATACAGATCCTAAGACATCCAATTACGAAATTAAAGTTATTTTTGACTTTGTAGTGTTTTTTAAGGGAAGTCGGTTTTTATTTTGTTGTAAAAAGTTTTTTGTCACTACATCGTCTTTTAAATCGCACAGTTCTATTACCACATCATTCCTCAGCCTATCATTCAACAGTTTATGTATTTATTACTAATACAAAAACAGCAATCAATACTTTAGTATGTATGTATGTATGACTGTCAAAATAAACACGAAACGTTCGACTTAATTAATTACCAAACTTGTATTGTTATGAAGTTCCAACAAACTTAAGTAATATCCAAAATTGATTGACTAACCAAACAAGCTGTAAACGGGCAATTTCGTTGCCAACTAACACAAAGCAACTCTTAATTCAATTTTGCAGTGTAAAGTGAAAGTAACACGACATAAACAACTTAGAACAGAACAAGTCGACGATCGTTTATATAATTTTTAACCGACGAAAAAAAAAAACAGAGGAGGTTCTCAATTCGACGCGTATATATATATTTTTGGTTTTTTTTTTATGTATTGCCACGCATAACTTTTTACATAGTAGTCCGATTGTGATAATTCTTTTTTTATTGGAAAGGGTATACTTCGAAAGCAGTCTCCTATAAATTTGAAAAACCAAATCGAACCCTAAGGGTCAGAAATCAGGGGATGATTGATTGTTCACTCACCGATTGTAATGTAAAACCACGCACAACTTTAGGTAGTCCGATTTTGATAATTCTTTTTTTATTGGATAGGGTATACCTTGCCAAGTATTATTAGTATATTAAACCCACAAAATCGCTGAAAAAACTGGAAAGCAGAAAATTATAAACCTTAAAATTTTGAGTCGGTGCTGAAAAATCAATGAACAAAGATCACTCAAAGCGCCGACTCATAATTTTAAGGTTTATTATTTTCATTACGATGCACAGTGGGTGACATTCGGCGCGCGTGGACAAAAATGTTGCGTGTTTAACGTACACTCACTAACTAAGAATTAGACGTTTTATGATTTCTAATGTAGTTTTCGTTTCTGTTAATTAACGGAACAATGGCCATTCTGGTTTACAACCTGGGTTAACGAGGTTTTATATCTAAATGCTTATTTTTATTGGAGCTACAAGCGCTTGTTCTTATTGCCAAAAATAACTCTGATAGTGTTACTTGTATACCTACCTTTTTACCAATACGGAGAGCTCCTGGTCCACATTTCAAGGTGGTAAATGATGATGAAGCTAAAGGTGGAAACGAGCTTCACCCGGAATCTTCTACTACAGAGGATCTAGCTGACTTCCCTCTAACTGCTGAAACACAATCATGCTGATAACATTGTTGCTATGGTGTCAGACTTAGACAAGATTGTGGTAGCTAAGCAGGTGGACTTGGATCAACTCCTAGCCAAACTGAGCAGAAACTTTCGCGAAGTCTGAGACAGCTGGTCTCGCCGCTCACTCTGTGGTCACACAGAAGCAGTTAATACTTTGTCTACCTGATGTGTCTATGTGAAAGATTATAGTTTGAAGGCATTATGATCCCGGCTGTCTAAATAGATTTTTGGTAGTCGTTATGGGTCGTCAGATGCGTGACTATTTTTTTATGGAGTCTGAGTTTTCTTGAGTCTTACATCCAGGCTTACCAAAGGGAATCATGACTGGGTTGTGATGGTCAAACATGCAGTTACTCCATTTAACATATTCTTATTCAGCTGCATCCATCTAGACTGGACAACCCCAACATAATTGGAGACGACTTGGCAGATTGATTGTTAATAGTTAATTTCAGGACCACGATCCTACCGTGTAGATGAATGATAAAAACATGTTATCGAACCGATTTATTGTTCCAGCTCATCGTATTGGCAAATAATAGAAACAAAACATACAGACTCATACGTCTGCAGTGTCTATTAGAATCAATATTATAATAAAATGCCGTCAAGCACACTCTAGCCGGTACATCGGTACCGCTCGTGGCACGGCCCGACACCATACTTCATACCTCGCTAAGGGCCGCCCGCACACGAGTTGTTAATCGAATAACTTTTATGAATATGTCTTATGTCTACCACGAGTTCGTGTGTAGCTCGTTATGATAATTGGCTACAATTATTTCTGTTGTACCGAGATTGTTAATTATATAATGAGTTTGAGATTAGCATTTAACAGCAGTTTCATTCGCGTGTAATGTAGCAACATGCAGAATTTGAAAACTGAAATCTTTTCATGTTTTAAATCAGTGGGATTTACTTTTCTTTTTGCTTTGTTTATCATATATAAGTCATAGGTAAGTATATGTTAAGCGAAGCATAAAAAAGTGAAGTAAGGCTGTTAACTTTTCTGTTCTTTTTTTTGTCGTACCTATCCATGATTCCGTTTGTAAATTATTACTTTTTAGTCTGCTATTTTGGTCTGAACCCGATGCTTATAATTATTATATAAGGGATTGGTCCATATAGGCTCAGGATTAAGTTGAGAGGAAAAAGTAAAACGAGGCCTTTACTCTGCTGAGGGACAATGCAGGCTGATAATTTTATTTAAGTCTGCTATTGAAAACAGATAGATATTATTAAATCATTGCTTATCGATTTCCACACGGTCGTAATAAAAACGCAGCGGGATTTTTCGCGCACTTTATCTTCAACGCACAGCTCATTGCTTAGATTTGAAATGGAACAATATGTATTTACGACGCGCTCGGATGACGAGATCTAACATGGGATTGTTTATTCATAGGTACTGATTTCAGTGTTAATTTAATTTGATCTGTTATAAATTTTCAGTCTTCTTAACGTAATTTTACAACTTAATGCCAAATGAAATTGCGTGGAAAACCACAGCAAAACGCTTCTTGTTAGGACATTGTATGCAAATTAAAACAAAAATAATGTATAGCCAATATACCAACGGTAATATAACCCTATCAGGAAGTTAGTAAGTGAACCAGTTAATAAATTGCGCAATGAACGTGGAAGTGACAGCTACACAGGCGCGTAACGTAATCACACTCCTCACGAAAGGTGCTTTTTTTTTTGGATGGGAAATCATCAAATAACTTCTCCCGCTCTGGACGGAGCGGGAGGGCGTGTCAGACTTTTACTGACTAAAACTCACCCGTGTTCCTTCAGTTGCCCATGTGCCAGGGTCACGGTATCTCTTTCGAACAATCTCGTGACCATGGCACGCATCGGTCCTAGCAGACCCCTTCAGTGCTGCTGACATCTCTTTGAGGCGCGCGTGGAACACTACGCGCCGTCGACCCGAGCCTGGTCATTACCGGGCGGCGAGCTACCCATTGCTCGCTGCCCGCAAGCTCGCGCCTACGGTGGCTGGGACGACAAGTGCTTAAGGCTTGGTCTCTTGACTTCTTATACCACCTACTATATTAAAAATCTTTAGCAATACTGGGAGGTTTAGGGTATTTTATGAAGAGTTGGTTTTAGAGTTTGAAAATTCGAGATAACCATCTCGGAGTGTGCAAGATTTCACTTATTTCAGGAGAATTTGACAATGTATTCATCATCATTCAGCCGAGAAACGTCCACTGCTTAATATAGGTCTTTCGCAAAACTAGGGGGTTTGCCATAAAGGTGGTTGCTGAAAATCAGCGCTGACGATAGATTCGTCTGACGTCGCAGCATTTTGCTGAGCAACGACCTGTTCTTGCACAGATACGACGCACAGATCAAGTGGTCTTATTTTAGTGGTATATTTGTCACAAAACTAGCCAGAAATGCACTCTGCATCCGGCAATTTTGTTTTTGTTTTGTTTTTTATTATATAATTACTGTCTGTGTCATAACGCAGATATATGATTTGTATTGTCTTTGGTCCGTAGCCGTGACATCAACGAGCCATAGATAACATTCTACAACGTTTTTTTTTATCTTGAATACGTGGCTTTTGGCTACCTTGTACGTGTGCATTTTTCTTTTTTGTAACAATTTTTTATTTCATATTGTGCGTTTTGTTTGTGCAGAATAAACTATTTTTCTTTCTTTTCTTTTCTTTTAATCGCCACGCTTGGCAGGCGTGTTGGCGATTGCAGTATAGTGGCAAAATGCATAGAGAACGCTACTGACCATTCTCTTGTAATTCTCTGAGTCGCCTCTTGCAACACCCACGGGAAGAAATGGGATGGTGATATTGTTTTCTGTTAGGTTTTGTTAATATTTATGTTGCCTTGTTGATATCTTATTCTTGTCATGTTAGTTGAATGATGGTTAATATGTCGTTAGTACGTTGGTTCTAGATCATGGTTTCATTTCGGTTAGTTTTGTCTAGACCCAACAAAATGAGATTTTTGTCAAAAAATGACTCGTAGAATTGAGAACAGACACCGTAACGATTTCTTATATTTCACTGTTAAGCAAATTTAATACTTGTGACAGGTAAGCCATCAAACGTTGCATGCCGCTAACCTGCTGTCTCCTACACTGAAATCGAAACGGTCACGCGAACCGCGCGTATTTTTACCGTTCAACCGACCCCAGTTGAATATATCATTTCACACTACAATTTGACACCACATTCATGCCATACATCTTGGCCGTAAGTAATCTAAAGTAAACTTTATTTTTATTAACGTAGAAGTTATATTGCGACAACGCGACGGAGCTTCTAGGGTGGATGGCACAATGATGGTACACCATTTATGTGATTGAGTTCGTGTTTCATGCTTTGCCGTATTCAAAGTTAGTTTTGTTATGTCTGCCTCCACAAACTGTTTAGAAGTGACGTGTTCACTCTCTGATTTATTGTCTAAGCGCAAACCTTTTAGGGGTTTTATTGCCGTGGATCGTAAAGTTTGATGCTCTAATAGGTGGCGCGTTAATACCGATAAACAAATTTCGTTACAGGTCATAATTTTCATGATAACTACTTTAACACTGTGTAAATTACGTTGAACTTGGGGAAAATGTTCGTGATCACGGAACTTACGTTTTTGTCAAGCTTAACTAGATGCTAACCGCTGTGCGTAGAAGCACTTACAAAATTATATAAATTCTTGAGTTCTTTGATAAGACTTCTGAACATTTCTGATTTGATGACTTTTCTCATAATGTCTTTAGACCTTGTGTAAATCTGACTTTGAAATATTATACATTATCTACTATTATTATTATCAATTATTATTAGATAAATTAATTAATTAAGAACCAATAAACGTATAAAGAAATGGTTACCCTGTATTTTTTTTTACTTGAAAACTGAAAATATCTGTTTCTGCCGCCTTCCAGCTTTTGTAGTAAATTTAATTAGCCCGCGAAGGTATGTAGTTTGGACAGCCCTGATCTACACGATCAACCGATAATGTTACCACTACTAGGGCACAGGGTGTCTCACGTAATCACCACGCGTGCGCAGTGCAAATTGGTACATTCATTCACATGTCGTCGAATTTTTGCTTCTAGGAGATGTGAGGTTTCGTCTCGTTGTTTTTCTTCATCGTTTTCAGAGCAGTGGTGATGAAATAATTTACACAAAATAAAGCGCCTGCCTGGGTTCAAACCCATCTCGCAAGTTGGGGCTGATACCATTGGGTCACCACCCCTCTATTATACATAGCTCCCATGATAATTTAAAATAGGCACCAATGATTTAACACAATTTTACTCTTCTTACAGGTGTGGTTCCAAAACCGTCGCGCTAAGTGGCGTCGTCAAGAGAAGATGGAGGCTGCTCGTCTTGGTCTGTCAGAGTACGGCTGCGGTGGAGGCGGCATGCCACGGCTGGGAGGCCTGGGGCTACCGGTCGACCCTTGGCTGGCACCACCACTGCTCACGGCATTACCAGGTAAAATGCCTTAAATAAAGAATTACCAATAAGCTCTTTGTGCAGACTTGGCTGTTACTTAACCGATAAATTAATGAGTTTTTCAAGATTCTGTGCTATTTCATATTCCTAGATAACAGAGGCCCTGTTACTGGGTTTTTTTGTTTAGAATTACTCAGTAGCAGGCGAGAGTCTGGATTTTGTGCCTGATTGATGGCATTTCGTGGGACTTCAATATTACTGGCAAACGTGCGTGAACATAAGAGTCACCTCAGACTAACCTTTCGAGGCGTTACGTGTTTATTTGCTAACAGCACTGGCACAGTGAGTATACACGAACGGCTAAAGAGTCTACATTTTCTTCAACATGTAACTCGTCAGCCTTCAAAGTAAGAGCAAACAGGCATCTTCTGGACTCGTTTTTTCCATCGTAGACCCATCATGCAAGATTGAAGTCTAGAACAGGCAAATTACTCGTAAAAAGTCATCTACATCTGGCCTAGCCTTGTCCCAACTACGTTGAGGTTGGTCTTCCTGTTTAAACAGAAGCTGCTGACTATATTACATGGAGCGACTGCCTATCTGACCTTTACAACCCATTAACTGGGTAATACTCCTGTAGTAAGCCTGTTAAAGATCCACGAATGACCGCCGGGATCAACGCCAATGGCTTAACGTGCTTTTCAAGGCACGTAGAAGTCTTGGTATATAAAAATGGTCACCCATCCACACACCAATCGCAATAAGCGCAGCTTAACGATCAGCTGTTCGATCGACCCGTGTTGCGGCTGTTATCACTCAGTCACTAATTACTTGCAAAAAAAAGTATTACAAGTTATTTATTTTTTATGTATTCCAAGATCAACTACCAGTCATAAAAACCCACATTATAGTAATTAACGAGCGGTTATAGCATACTAAATAAAGTGCCAATGTTCCTCAGGTTTCCTGAGCCATCCTCCGTCTGGTTACCCGAGCTACCTGACGCCACCAGCTCCGGCCAACAATGGCGCCCCCCCGGACCCGCGCTCTTCCTCCATCGCGGCGCTGCGGATGAAGGCCAAGGAACACGTCGAGAGCCTCAATAAAGGACTGCAGATGGTCTAATTCTAGGAAGTAATATGGTTAAAGATGAACAGCATAAATCAAAAATACGTGGTCATATTTAAGGGTGTGATGCAAGACTATCAAACTGAACCACTTCCTGTCAAAAAGTCGCATCATATGAGTATGGAACAGCTGATTATTTTTCTCATGATTACTATAAGTTCCCATCTAGAAAGTGTCAGCTTGAAGCATTTGTACCGCAACCTTAAATATCACTGTACATTTCTGATACACGCTGTATTAAAGTATGGTTAGGTAAGTCGAAAAGAGTCAGTGGTTTTAATTACAAGATTCGAATGAGTTCACTAACTTTAATTAAGTCACCTGTAATTTAAGAGCTGTGGTATAATTCACAAAAAAAAATGGATTGGTTTTGTGCGATGAGAAAAGCAGAATTCCTCACAGCCTTTGATACTTTAACCTACATTAGCCAAAATTATTGGCACCAAAATCTTGAACGTTTTCTCTCAAGGGACGAGGTCACTAGTCGATATATAATTGTGAGTACCTCAATACTTAACATGAAATTCTCTTAACTTAACAAAGTGTGCAATAGTACATTTCTAGAAAACTATTTGATTTCCATAAAAGCTTTTTACAGTTTCCTCTACTGACAAGTTATTTTATGTAAAGCCTTCATTTACTATTAACTGTACAGACAAAAACCTTTTGCAATGACTTTGGGTTTATGTATGAAACACATGCTATTCATTTAATTAATAGCGGCAGTTTACGTCTCCATTTGTTTAAGTTGATGGTTTGTCTTATTTTGTTACAAATACACATCATTATTCTCTTCATTGTCAATAAGATGCTATTTAGATACTACCCATAATTTATTTATCTCGATGTACTTATATCTAGTATATATGATTTTACACTGCATTCCATATTTCATAATATTCCTTTAAATATTAAAATTGTAATGTGATTAGTGTATTGAAGCAATATGTACTTGTAAATATTCGTCGCTAAGATGTATCTAATGCTAAAATAATAATTGATTTTGGTTACTTTTAGAAGACATTATGTTCTAAATGCAACCTTGCCTTCAAATTGAAAATTAAACTTATTTATTTATTATTTCTGACTGCATGATCTAAATCTTCCTTTAATTTCTCTTTTATGTTTATTCGAATATGTAAACTTACATAATTTAATATAAAATTTGTGTGGAAAGTGTACGTAGGTAATCATAGATTTTGCTATGATATTTTAAGCGATGTAAATATTGTACTAAAATTGTAAACTATTGCTCTAGACATAAGTCTCAAATGATCTTCTATATTATTATATAAATAAATGCTGTTCGTTCATAAGCGCATCACTTGAGCACGGCTGGGCCGACTCGATTATTTTTATTTTAAGATGTTTGTCAAAGTCCGAATTATGATTTTGTTGAGAGTAATTTAGTTCATTTGCCCGTAATATTAGATAACTCATTTTTTTTTTTTAAAGGAAATTCTTTTTCTACAGATTTAAATTTTGACATGACAACGTCTGTCGGTCAGCTATGTAGTTTACAATAAATTAAAACAAAACATAACTATACAGACCATTTGACAACTGATTTGTGTGAGTTTACCACAGGTTAAATGCAAACATTATTTGTGGGTGCAATAACTAATTATCAGAAGTAAAAAATCTCTCTCTCTCAATCTGCCTTTTCCCAATAACGTTGGGGTCAGCTTCCAGTCTAACTAAATGCATCTGAATACTAGTATTTTACATGAAACGATCCTGTCTGATCTCCACAACCCAGTTCCTGGGTTTATTCTGAACTTGTTCACATTCACTCAGCTTACCTACTGACATGTAAACGTGTTCGTACAAACCTACTTGCAGAAATTAATAATTTATCTTTTATCATGTTTTGTCAGAAGTAAGCGTGTTTTAATTATGTAACAAAATAATATGCAAGTTGATCATCATATTTAGAAAGCTTTGATTCATTTGTTGCGTAATTCTTATACAATTGTAATGACACTCTTTAAATGTGTAATTGCAATATAAATTGTTTCAAATCAATCCAAAATATATCGTTATTTTTATAGTTCCCTTTATTTTTAACACATTCAATGCCAAATGAATTGTAAGATGCATCTCTGTATTACAGTTTTGGCAATGTATGTACACTGTGGCCATACATTTTAAGTGTTTTAATTATTTGTAATTAAGTATTATATGTAAGTTTTGATAATATTTTTAGCGGAACTTTATTTATTTAAAAAAAAGCAATTTCACGGCGCCCGCGCCGTGTACTCGGCCATATACATCTCCACGGCGCCGTGTAGTTGGCATTGAATGTGTTAACTCAAACGTATCGTACTTATGTATACAGGCCATGACTTAAAATTAAGATAAGCTTTGTAAATAAATCTAGTTTTAAGGCCAGTGAATCTTAATTTGGAAATATAAACCAATGTGTTATTAAACAAAGGGCAAAATGAAGTGATAATTTTTAGCGTGTGTTAGAATTGAAGATTTCTGTTACAAAGGAGAGTTAAGAAAAATTTTTGAGCTTCCTACGTATCCGAAACATTTGATACACTTTGTGTGTTTTGAGTAAATCCTGCATAATACATGCTTAGATGTCGACACCTTCTGTAGAATTTCACTAGCATATTTCATTTGAAAGTAAGCCCTGAATATTGAAAGTCAGTTGAGTGAGAATCGCTACGAAAGTACCAGGCCTTATTTGCTACTTGATCATACCAATATGGGACACTTTGAAGAAAACTAGTAGTAGAAAAGACTTCATCTTGTAAATAGTTAAGTAAGTGAATGTACTATTTATATGTATGTATATACGTGAGTGGTAGCTGTAGTTAAGAGATATATTACTATACATAACGAGAGATTAATAAATGTGTTCTTTCATCGACAGTGTTTTGTTTTCACATTCCTGCATCATCTGCCTAGCCTTTTCCCAACTATGTTGAGGTCAGCCTACAGTCTAAGCGGATGCAGCTGATTACTATTATTTTACAAGGAGCGACTACCTATCTGACCCCCACAACCCAGTTACTGGGTAATACGATACCCCTTACTAAGACTGGACATGAACTTGCTAAGACTGACTAAGACTGTCATAGATCCACAGTTTCCGAGGCACAGAGGGGCCTCGGTATATAAAGACGATCACCCATCCACGAACCAACTGCGCCAAGTGTAGCTTAACCTGATTGATCGATCCATGCCGATGTTACAACTTAGCCATAAGCATTGACAGGCCTGTTGGTCTAGTGGTTAGTGACCCTGACTGCTATGCCGGAGGTCGTGGGTTCGATTCCCACACAGGACAAATGTTTGTGTGATGAGCACGATCATTTGTTCTGTGTCTGGGTGTAATTTATCTATAATATGTATGTATTTAGAAATATATAAGTATGTTTATCAGTTGTCTAGTACCCATAACACAAGCTCTGCTTAGCTTGGGACTAGATGGCGTTGTGTGATAGTTGTGGAATATTATTATTATTATCCTTTATTCCATTTTACAAACATATAAATTATATTTTTAAATATTAAAATAACAAAAATTATCAAAACATTTAAAAATATAAAAAATAGTAGCCCACCGGTATCAGGAACAAGGTCCAAGCTACCGGCGGTCAGGGCTCCAGAGTGAGGAACCTCCTGACAATTCGAGCCGTGTCCAGAAGTACCGCTTTCTGAATCAAGCCCTTGACCCAACTGCTTAACGAGAGCCTCTTCAGGTGTTGGTCGAGGCTCTTGGCTATCAACCCATTGGCTGTGACGACTATCGGCACAATAATCGCTGAGTCCACATCCCACATGTCGACAACCTCGCGAGCCAAGTCTAGATACTTGATTTGTTTATCTTTCTCGGCTTTCACGAGGTTCTCGTCATGCGGGACCGTTATGTCAACAATCATTGTGCGCCGTTCTAGTCGATCCACCACCACGATGTCAGGCTTATTGGAAACAACAGTCCTGTCAGTGATGATGGATCGATCCCAGTACAATGTGATATGGCCATTTTCAAGAACTGGGTCGGGCACATACCTGTAGTACGGCACTTCCGATTCCACAAGGTTGTATTTCAGAGCAAGTTGCTGGTGGATAATCCTGGCTACAAGATTGTGTCTATGCAAGTACTCTTCGTTAGCTAGACGAGAACACCCGGAGATAATGTGTCTAATTGATTCCCCTGGACGGTGGCATGCCCGACAGATGTCCACCGTGCCGTCTTTTACAATGAATCTCCGGTAGTTGTTCGTCAACATAACTTCGTCCATAATTGCACAGACAAAACCTTCGGTTTCCCCAAATAGATCACCGAAACGCAGCCAGGCTACGGACGCTAGAAAATCTACGTCGGGTCCGTGTAGGGCCCGGAAAAAGCGTCCGTGGAGCTCCTTACTCTGCCATACCTCCATGCGGTCATTAGTGTCAAGTACTGCAGGCTTGCGCCAGTTCTTGTTAGCCAAGGAGAGCGGGGTGAGGCCCTTGTCCACAGCGACCACATCTCGATGCATCCCCACGTCGGCTTCCAGGAAATATTCCCTGAGACTGCATATCTCGCGATTGTGGAGAGTCTTAGCGTTTAAAAAGCCTCGACCTCCACACTTTCGCGGGATATACAGCCTCATAACCGATGACCGTGGGTGATGCATTCGATATGCAGTCAGCAGCGTACGGACCCTCCTATCCAGGGCGTCGAGTTCGGTCTGAGTCCATTTGAGTATGCCGAAAGAGTACATCAAAACTGGCATGACCCAACCGTTGAAGGCGCGCACCTTGTTTCCGCCTGAGAGAAGACTATTAAATACTTTCTTCAGGCGGCCAAAGAAGCGCTCCTTCAACGATTGCTTCATGTCAGTAACATTGATTCCCAAAGCTTCCGACATACCCAAATACTTATAGGTTTCGGATGTGGAGAGGGCTCGAAAGTTTGTGGAATCCGAGAGTTGGGTTCCCACGGACTCCACAATCTCCCCTCGCTTTACATGCATGACTGCACATTTGTCCACACCAAATTCCATCCTGATGGCGCTACTGAAGGTTTCAGATTATTATTATTATTATTTTTATTTATGTTAACATATCTCGGGACCTAGGATCCCGGTCTTTTGGAAGGCGTACGAGGGGGGGCCGAAGCCAACTCGCAGAGGCCTCTTAGACAATTTTAAATGATGAGGGGGCACCAACCGACGATTATCCCTGTATGCACTATGCAAGTGCATCCAAAGACAATCCCCGTTTGGAGCAGAACTATTACAGAATATGGAAACAAAGCAAATTAGGCTATAGGTTTGGATGGCTATAGTGGATTGGTAACCGCAACTATGGAAGGACTATGGCCCCTGCCTGATCAATGTTTTGTATACACGGATAAAATGGCAGGGGGTGACTTGCACACTCAATAATGGGCCCCCGGGAAACGTCGCTAGCACATAGTGACGTAGCGACAAGGGGGCAACACTTCCTGAGGTGCTTGAGAAGTGGAGAGGTATTCCACGGCTTTCAGAACAATCCCAGAGCCCGGAAGATGGTCAAGATCCCTACGAGCACTTACTGGAATACTTCCTTTCCCCGAGCACGTTTGCTCTTGCGAATCTCCACTCAAGCCAGCCAATAAAGGCAAGAATGAGGCGGGAGCTCTGAACCTCATCAGTGTTCACTCCAGCCGGCCAATAAAGGCAAGCCAGAGATAAGGAACAAGAATTCTCCCAGGAGATAGGGTACGTGGGGTCGCTACTGCCCAACAGCTCGCCACAAGCTGCCCTGCGGGTCCTGTTATTATTATTATTATTGTGATTTGAAATTCTCTATAATTCAAAATTTTTGGGTACTGGTGGCTAAGTGGGAACGGGCCACGAGCTTCATCATCATTATCTTCATTTCAGCTGAAAGATATACTATGCTGCACATATGCCTCCCGCAAGCTCCGCCACTTCGACCGGTTTTGTGTTTCCCATATGGCGACAGGCCTGCTGGTCTAGTGGTTAGTGACCCTGACTGCTATGCCGGAGGTCGTGGGTTCGATTCCCACCCAGGACAAATGTTTGTGTGATGAGCACGATCATTTGTTCTGTGTCTGGGTGTAATTTATCTATAATATGTATGTATTTAGAAATATATAAGTATGTTTATCAGTTGTCTAGTACCCATAACACAAGCTCTGCTTAGCTTGGGACTAGATGGCGTTGTGTGATAGTTGTGGAATATTATTATATTACTATTATTATATCCGGCGGATTCTTGTGGCCTTTCATGGTCAACGGTCCACCTTCCGGGAGGTCTGTAAGCCTTCCACAAGGTGAACCAATAGTACCCTGTACACCGACCGTAGCATGTAGGCTACGAGCTTACGAGTTATGAATTGAAGGACACAGTTCGAACCCAGACAAGCGCTTCACATTGTGTAAATTATTTAATCACGACTGCTCTCAAAACAGTGAAAGAAAACTTTGTAAGGAAACCGGCATATCGTAGATCCACAAAAAACCGAAGAGATGACATTATATCTACCAACGGAGTCGATTACGGCCCATTCCCTCATCGAGAAGAGGCCTGTGTCCAATGGGATCTTTTTAGCTATACTCATTTCAGTAATTATCTCTGAGAGTGTTGTGCAAAATACTGCTGAAATCATCGTCATGTAGAAAGTTCTGTGACATATTTAAAAGAAAAGAAAAAAAAAGAAAAAGATAAAAAGAAAGAAAAAAGAAAAAGATAAAAAAAGAAAGAAAAAGATAAAAAAGAAAAAATATAGATAAAGATATTGCCTATCCTTCTAATAATGACATTTCACACGAAAACGAAATTTTAATTACGATACCTTAATGGTTGAGAATGATTTTTAATTAATCCAATTAGTCGCCCTCTCCCCCCACCTCTGTTCCTCATCTACGTGTCTAATTACTTGCTAATAATGTGATAATTAGCTGGCAGTCCAATCATTAGCTTGAGTGCGTCACACCTCTCTACAGGGTCACATTAAATTTGCTAGCAAAGCTTCGAAGACGTGTTGGGTTTAGAAATCTAAACATGACAAAACAAAGACAAACATAATTAAATATTTTTTCTGTGGAATCATTTTTTTTTTCAGGATGGGAAATCATCAAATTACTTCTCCCGCTCTGGGCGGAGCGGGAGGGCGTGTCAGACTTTTACTGACTAAAACCCACCCGTGTTCCTTCAGTTGCCCATGTGCCAGGGTCACAGTATAGTAGTAGTGGAATTATTGACCGCAGTTAGTATAGTCACTTGAAATATCAGTATGAAAATCATTGTTGTTGAAATACGATAGATACTTAAGACCCAAAAAAAACTGATTTTCCCAATTCATTCCTACTTCTAGTAATTACACCTTACCTTTACCTTACTTTTACCTTTTTTTCTACAAATTATATAATTATTTATTTTGTCATATCTATACTCATATTCAGCTTCTGTGGAGTTTCGCTATCTAATAAAGTGTGACCCAGTATAGTAGTCGTAGAAAGAACAGTATAGAAAGACCAGTGTAGGAAGAGCCAAACGATTGGTTGAGAAACGTTTATATCCTTGCCACAACCAAATGTCAAAATTTGTCAAAAATGTATGGAAACTCAAGGTATGTATTTGTGATATATTAAGACTGAGATCAGACGGTGAACGTTCCTAAAATTACACAAGAATTGTCCATCAGTTAATAAATAAATAAATTCGTTTTATTAAACTTTTACATAGTTTACAGACATACAAGTAGCATGCGATATTTTTTCGACAGGCCTGTTGGTCTAGTGGTTAGTGACCCTGACTGCTATGCCGGAGGTCGTGGGTTCGATTCCCACCCAGGACAAATATTTGTGTGATGAGCACGATCATTTGTTCTGTGTCTGGGTGTAATTTATCTATAATATGTATGTATTTAGAAATATATAAGTATGTTTAACAGTTGTCTAGTACCCATAACACAAGCTCTACTTAGCTTGGGACTAGATGGCGTTGTGTGATAGTTGTGGAATATTATATGAGATTCTAAGCAGCAGATAACTTAATTTAGATTTAGCAGCGGGTCCCAAACTAGGCACAGCTTGTATCTTGGTGACTAAAACAATACACCGAGTTAATCATTTAAGAAGTTCTGCTGGCGCAAAATGGTGATTGATAATTTCGTAGTAACATTCATAATAAAATTAATTTAAATTAAAATGAAATTAAATTCATAAACATCAACAATAAAAATAAAATAAAAGCCTGAGTATAAAGAAACTACATGGAATAGGCAATACAATAAAAAAACATTTAGGTGAGTGAAATGTGTGTGTATTTGTGAGTGTTGAGAGTGTGGTGAGAGTTAGCGTATGATACAAAGTATAATATAATAAACAGAACTTGCGGTGTTTTCACTTTTTCGTAGCACTACTGGACTACGAGCTGCTACGAGCGCTACGGCGTAGCAGCTTCGCGTCTCCTTATTGTTGTTAAGGGAGATGCGATTAAATAGACCGCGAAATTCTTTATTATTTCTCTTTTTGTTTTCTTTAAAAATAAAATCGCATTTTTTAAATAATTCTTTTTTCTTTTCTTTCTTTCTTTAATTTCGTTTTTTTTTTAATATTTTGTGGCATATTCTTTCAGTTGATTGCAGTAATGTAGCTAGGGCACCCCTACCAAATAGGTTAGGTTAGAATTGAAAGCAACTGCGAGTGAGCTAAGCGAGCGGTGACGCTGCAGCAGCTGGCAACTACTTGGCTTTTTAGTATTTTGGACCCCAAAAGAGGAATAATTTTAAGTTTACAAAAAGAGATCTATCATAAATATCATTTCTGGGAAATGAAACTGAATATTCGCTTGAGGTTCGGCACTGTGGTAGATTTTCGGGCAGGCAATATTCCTCCCTCAATGGAACTCTTCCGTGTTCTACTTGGAAAAACTTAAACAGACTTCGTATCCAAGTAGGTTGTAGCAAGGTCAACCTCCACAAATGGGAGTTTATGGTCAGCTCAGACCTTGGCCTCCGGTATATATGTGGCATATCTCCACAGACAATGGCGCACCTCCCATCTTGACCCACATGCCCTGTCCCCTGCACACGTGAGGACCATTTAGCTGCGTCAGCGAACGGTATTCGCGTTGCTGAATTTTGGGCCAAACTAATTTAGAAAATCACATAGGACATTTTTTCGTATTATTTTTGCCACTGACACGCAGAAGAAGAATGGAACTTGAATGGACTGATAATAAAGTCAAAACACATTAAAAGTCACAAATGTGAGGGTGATTTATAAGGGAAAGTCACAAATATAGGGGCTTGAGCCTGAAATGTAAATCAGAAGCAATTAGCTCGCGGGAGCGCATAGTTGTGTGTTATGCGAGACTTGCCATGATTTACGTGCCTTGTCGTCGCCGTGGGATGGCGTTATGAACAAGTAGACATAAATTAATTAAGAATATTATGTTACTAGTTTTTATTTTATTTTATTTCTTCAGGGTAGTAAACAATTGCGAAATAATGCTGAATATTAAGATACAGATATTGAAAAAACACTTAAGCAATAACGCAACTAGCATCGTTATCCACATAATAAGTAAACTTAAAAAAAAAAACAGTTTGAACAAGGTCCAAGCAAACTTAGCAAACAAATTGTGTATTATAGATTAACTATTGTGTCTTGTGAAATAACTTGTGACAAACTAGATGTGAGAAGATAAGAACTGAAGCTATGTGTTAGGATTTTTATCCACTTGACAGTCCGGACTACTGAGAGTAGTTTAACTTTGGCAACTACGGTTGCCAAGGACTGTTAAGTCGTTATGAATACATTTTTTAAACTGTGCGTATGTCAATTTTTGCCAGCACATAAACATACACTATCTGGAAAAAATACGTTCTATTGAAGCTAACACAAAAACCACTAATCAGACCTTGCCCAAACGTATATGGGACTTGGGACTACTCGGTAAGTACCCTTGTAAACCAAAAAATGAATTGTTGAAATCCGAATCAGAGTCATGAGGTAACAATCTTAAAAAAAAATTATAAACGAATTGAGAATCTCGTCCTTTTTTTGAAGTCGTTTTTTTAACCGACTTCAAAAAGTTTTTCATCATCATCATTTCAGCCGTAAGACGTCCACTGCTGGACTTAGGCCTCCCCCAATTTAGGGGGCTTTGCCATAATCGCCACGCTTGGCAGGCGGGTTGGCGATCGCAGTATGGTGGTAAAATGCATAGAGAACGCTGCTGCCCATTCTCTAGTAAGTCCCTTAGTCGCCTTTTACGACACCCACAGGAAGAAATGGGGTGGTGTTATTCTTTACGTCCGGCACCACACGATAAAAAGTTTTTGAAAAGAGAGAATAGGGTTATTCTCAGCACAGGTTGCAACAAGGCTGCCATTAATGATGATGAAGTTTGACAGGATGGTTCTGATAACCCAGTAAATGATGTTTAAATAAAATAAAGACGGGATGCTTATGACAGCAACGTGTTAGATTTTGCAGACGTTCAATACTCATGACCATGCAGTGACCAAGGTAAAACCAACCTGGAAACAATGGAACGATGTAAGGATCTTAAGTAGCTGGCATTCTGTACTTTCTGCCTACCCCCAGGGAATGACGAAGAAAGTGTGAGTGTATGTATGTATGTACAATTTAACAACACAAATTTCTCTACATAATTTTCTTCATGACTCCTTAGTTCATGAAACCATCCCCGGTAAGTTACATCAGTCGACTTATCTAACGCGTCATACTCGCTCGCCGACACTTGAATTTATCGCCGTCATGACCCGACCGCTCCGGTGAGCTCGCTCATTAGCTTAGGTACTGTTTAGTACCTTGTCATACATTATCATGAACGCTGCTTTAGGTTTATTTGCCGTGAAATGATTAAGTATGAGATTAGATTTAATTATTGATGGGCCGAATATGGTTTGTACAGAATAGGAACAATCGGCCGAATGTTCGATTATTTGTTTACCGAACCTAATATTTGTGTGTATTGCTATGTTTTATATTGTAGCTGTTTGTTGTTAATGGTAAATGATTTTATTTCTGTAAATAGATTTGTACATACAAACACTTTTACACGTCAATCAAAAGTTTTTAAAACTAGATGAGGTCGGCGTTTCCTATCTGACTACTCTGAGAAGAAAGGCCGAAACAAATTCAGAGGTCACAGTCTCTTTTAAATTCCAGACAAAATCTTGGTCACATCATGTGAAAACCATGTCGATTGGTGACTGAAATAGTCTTTTGAGTAAAGAACATCACAGATTAAGTGGACCTGTCCAGTCAGTGCAAGCATTTGTCACTAATCGTACAACTGAACTCAGATCGTATATTATCATGAATGCCGCTTTAGGTTTATTTTCGTTGAAATTATGAGTTTTAAACTAAGAATGAATTATTTACCAAGTCTTAAGTTAAGTACTAGCAGATTTGTCGTCCTAATTTTGTAATGTTATGTGGAAGTATTGAGAGGGTTCTGGGCTTATTTATAACATCTGCATTCGGGTCAATCGAAGGTTCAGCTACGCTAACTGTTGGCAACAGCTGTCATTTGTAGATCTAAAACAGGCGTTAAGTGTAGTTAAAACTATACCAAAAGTCTGACGAATAATCAAATGGGAATTGTGTTATCCATAGTTGTAGAGGTCACTGTC
Source organism: Aporophyla nigra (assembly GCA_947507805.1). Lineage (NCBI taxonomy): Eukaryota > Metazoa > Arthropoda > Insecta > Lepidoptera > Noctuidae > Aporophyla > Aporophyla nigra. The sequence continues at coordinate 15,716,548 of OX382315.1, read as the reverse complement.
TACAATAATTTAGAAATTTTCGAAAAAAAAAATCGCCACGGTACTCTAACCAAAAAACGTCAAATAAGCAAACAGAGACGTATGTCGACCTTGGCCTACCTAGGCCTAGGACTATTCCATTTCTAAGTCTATTCCATTAGTTGCGAGATAAAGGCACACTCCTGGAAATAATAACTGTAGAGGATCGCCGTTTGAAATTGTGACGCAGTTGAATACTACTAGTAGGCCTCTACACCCCATGCACGATCTTCGTAGTTTCTGCCGAAGTTACGGGCATTTCTTTATCGGAATCACCTACGGTCATAAGATTAGTTTGGGGCCAAAATTTCTAAGATATGTGACATTCACACCCGTATTGGGCCAGCGTGGTGGATCACGGCATACTCCCTCTCACTGAGACGAGGTCTGTGCTGATTATTTCTACGACATATTATTCAGAAGCATAGCTGAATAAAAAACTTTATGTGTAAATGACTAAGGACCAAATTAATGTTGAAACAGTTAATGAACTTAAAGCGAGGTTTTGCTGACATTAGTCACAATAAATCTACGTCGGTTAGTTTAACTGAATCACAGAATTAACGAGCGCAGTCATAATAATTAAAACGTTTGTAGTCCAAGAGTCATGGAGCAAAAATGTTTTGTCGTCTATATTTTTCTCGAGTTTGGTGAAGTCGAACATTAATGAAGTAGGTAATAGGTATCCGCTTATTTACCCTATTTCATTTGACTTCTCCGTTCCACTGCCCGGTAGGAAGCTTGTACTACTGCTAAGGATGTGGTCCTGGGTATTATTTTTACGTCGATTGAGTTTGCCATCAGGAATTTCTCAGTAGCAGATTATATTCTAGATTTGTGCCTAGTTAATGGCAAAAGCCTCGCCCTCTATAAATCATAAATTATTTTATTTGTGTGAGTAGGTTTGTACAAACACTTGTACACGTTAATTATATTTTTTTAAATTAGTTTTTAAAACTACTACTAAGTCCCAAGTAATACCTAGTTATTACTAACAAACAAATAAAACTGGGAAAATGTAATTGTGCTATAGAAAACCTCTGCCTAACCAGTCGAGGAAAGTAATTCAGCCGTGATGTTATATTGTTACTGTACAGCTATAACACTTTTTGAGAGAGCAGTGGTGGCCCAGTATTGGCCCCGAATTACGAGTTGTAGGTCGTAGGTTCTAACCCAGGCTGGCGTTTTACTTTGTGTAAATAATTTCATCCCCACTGCTCTCAAAACTGTGAAGAAAAACATCGTGAGAAAACCGGCATGTCCTAGGACCAAAATTTCGAAGCCATTCACAGGGAATAACGCTAGAATACACAATTGTGATAACAATTACTAGTGTACAAATACTTTTATTTAACTAATAAACTTTAATATCGTGTTTAAAACATATATCGTCACAAGTTTATAATACTCAAAATGTAGCCCAAAAAAGGAAAATTATAGAATCAATATTCAAGAAAGTTCATTAAATATAAGATTACACAAATATAATCATGTTAACAAACAGTTCACTGGCTCCTGGACTCAGCGCGTACGCGTAGGGCGGGCCGCAGTCATCGACAATTAGTCGCTGATACGAGCGAGCACGGGAGGCGCGCATTAGTGACACTACAGCCCTTTCACAGTTCAGAGGGTCTCGTGGCTAAATAATATCAGCCACACAGCTCGATCAAAGGTTAAGCTTTGCTTACAGCGGTGTATCCGTAGATGGGTAACCATTGTTACCGTTCTTACACTAGACAGAAGCCCTGGGAGCCTGGGCCGGCTAATACGACGCCCCTGGTTTTCATGAAATACCAATTAAGTAATAGGCATCAGCTTACTTTTACACTAGCTTCTGCCCGCGACTTCGTCCACGTCAAATTTTACTCCCCTGACCCTTCCCGTCGCATCGAATTGCCTGCCAGTTTTCATCCATTTTTCGTTGCTACTCCACTCCTTTTGATCTTAGCGTGATGTTATATAGCCTATAGCCTTTCTTAATAAATGGGCTACCCAACACAAAAAGATTTTTTCGATTCGGAACAGTAGTTCCTGAGATTACCGCGTTCAACCAAACAAACAAACATACAAACAAACTCTTCAGCTTTATAATATTAGTATAGATTATCATTTCAGCCGAAAGACGTCCACTGCCGGACATAGGCCTCCCCCAATTTGAGGGGGTTTTCAATAATCGCCACGCTAGGCAGGCGGGTTGGCGATCGCAGTATGGTGGTAAAATGCATAGAGAATGCTGCTGCCCATTCTCTGGTAAGTCCCTTAGTCGCCTGTTACGACACTCACGGGAAGAAATGGGGAAGTGCTATTCTTTACGTCTGGCACGATACGGAACAGCATCAGCTACGTTTTGTTAGATTACAGCCTAAATAGTAGCTACCTACATATTTAAAATCTTAGGATGATCGTAATGCCCACTATGATACAGGTTTATCCTAGTACTAGGTTCTGCCCGCGGCTTCGGCCGCGTGGATGTCGAAAAATTCACTATTTTAACCCCCCATTTCACCCTCTTAGGAATGGAATTTCAAAAAACTCTTTCTTAGTGGGTCCTTTCTTGGTGAATCCTCTTTCTTGGTGAATCCTCACAAAGAACACACCCTCCGAATTTCATGTCTCTAGGACCAGAGGCTTAGGCTGTGCGTTGATATATCAGTCAGTCACTCAGGAATTTTATATATAAGGTGTATCTATTCATACACGAAATATTTAAAGAGGTACAGGTAGGTGGTAAAGAAGCTATAGCAACGAAAAAAAAAATAACTGCGAAATGTATTTTTTTCAAAATTTAATATTTATAAATTATTTGACGCACATAAGAAATACTGGCTCCTTCTTATGTTTAACATCCATTACTCTAGTTTCTATAGTGGCTGCGCTCGCGCTGTCCGGTCGCCTCCCTCGCAGCGTCAGGCGAGCCATTTATAGAATTTGGAGTAAAGGTTTTAAGCAAAACGTCTCAAGCAGTTTTAAAATTAAAATAATTACGAAAATTCAAAAACGCTTAGATAAAAACATCTTTTTGCTTCTATAGCTTCTTTACCACCTACAGGTGTGCCTCTTAAAATATTTCGTGTATGAATAGAAACACCTTATATATATGTCTTGGCTAGATCATAGAAATTGATCACTTCATGATAAAGCCAACTAAAATTGGCCAGATCGTTTAAATGATTACATTTGATGATATGTCAATCCTCGTTTTGCTATGTCTTTGATGTAGGATTTCTATGATAGTTAAAAGTCTAAAGAAAGTAGGCCAAACGAAGATTGATATATCATCAAAGTTTAAAGTTTAAAATGATCTGGGCAATTTTAGTTGGCCATATCATGAAGTGATAAATTTTTATGATCTAGCCACGACATACATTGGCATCATACTTTTTAGTGCCTATATTATTTCTAAGATTTATAATGTATTTTACCTATTTGATTTTTTGAATTTAATATTCTATTCTACGATTCAGAACAAAAACGTTTTCAGGGTCACCCTAATTAATTACAGGTTACATTACCATTAGATTTATTTAACTCACGTTAATACCAAAAAACCTATTAAACAAATATTTACACAGAACATTTCAGATACGATCACGAAATAGTTTTTCGACGATTTTAACTATAGAAAGTGTAGGAAAATGGAGCCGTAATTAATAATGGTGCTTAGTACAATAATGGTTGAGCTGAGCGCGGCACAGTCACGACACCACGTAATTATACACTACACTAATTGTGAACGAAGAAAGTGAATAATTAGTACAATAAAATTCGTATAAATAATACATATTTTATTTGATATGGGTGTCGTTTTGGGGTGGTTTAATTTTTTTTTTTTTTCTTAGCATGGAGTTCTACGGAATTTTGCTTGTGGTTTAGTAATGACAGATGCATGTGTCGATCTATCAGGCTAAGCTATCTTTGCCGCGGTTGGTCCGTGGATGGGTGACCATCTTTAAATACCACTTTGAACATATAATCGGAAAGCTCTGGCTTAACGTAAGCCAGAGGTCAGATAGGCATTAGCATCTATATATAAGGCAATTAATGAACTGTCAAAATGAATCCTAATGTTACTGTTAGTGTGTTACGCAATTAACCCGCTGGATACAGGCCGGAACGCGATGTACCTCGGTCCTTGTCCACTCTAATCCAGCTCGTCACTCCAACTGGCCTGAGGTCTCTATAGCCCGGACAGAGATGAAATTATTATTTTAGAAATCCAAAAATTTTAAAACACTTACAAAAAGTTAGTTTACGCTAAAGATTTTTGTTTTTATGCCGGTTTCATCCGCATATCTAAGTGATACGATTTTTGATAATGGCAATAGTTAATCGTGAAGCGCCATCTGTTGTCGAATAGAACAACTAAATAAACTTAATTGTAATTTTAAGTTATTAAAATTAGTTGTTGAAATGGTATAAATATAATGAACGAGTTATTGTTAAGTGTTGCTCTTTATAATTCAGATATTTCAACAGAAACACTCATAAATTTAAAAAAAACATGAATTGTAGTACCGCTACTCCTCACTGTGGCGCTAGCAGCGTCTCTGATTTTTAATTACGCGCGCGCCTCAGGCGATGGCGGGCGTTGCGACAATTTGCAAGTCAAAGCCGCTGAAAAAACCCTAAAACACCCGACACACAGCCCTTTGGCACTCCGCGGGGAACACGGAACAGAGCCGAAGAGGACTGTGTTGTAAACTTTTTATAGAAAACATCGGTTTATTAAGTCTAGACAAATAAATAAAATTGAAGTGTCTGTTTGTAATTTCAAATTAATAGCTTTTCACTAAATGCATATGAAAGTATATATGGTACTTACATTTAAAAAAAAAACAATTTTTAACATTTTTATCCGTCTGTCTGTCTGTTCGTTCCGGCTACTCTAGCCGAAGTTTCTCTCTGAAACGGGTGGACCGATTTTGACGGGACCTTCAATAGCATATAGCTAATGTTAAAGTCCCGATATCACGTCCATTTTCACTTCCACGCGGGCGAAGTCGCGGTCACAGTTTAATAAAAAATTGATTAACTCACTGTTTATAAAACTTAAATTAAATATTGTTAAGAAATCAGTTGTCCTAATATTAATTGTAAGAACGAATGCCGCCTGTGATACAGCCGATACAGGTATATCCTAGTACAGGCATCACTCATTACCTATATTATTTTTATAAGATTTATAATTATTTTTATATGTAGTATAGTACTAAAATAAAAATAAACCGACATAACGGATTTGTAATCATTTTGTTTGTTATATTATAGTCATTATCATTTCAGCCCGGAATCACGCACTGCTGGGTAGGTTTTCTGCCATACTACCGGATTCCTGTATTATAGTAGTGTAGAAAAAATAAACATTTTCTCCGACTCCAAAAAACTTGGAATTAAGTCGTTGATAATGGAGTCTACTATGTGATCTCGACAAATGGATGTACGAATAACACTTGTGCGACAAAACTGTAGATACTGCAACTTACCATAGTTCGAATGCACGCTTGTGCGACACACTGAATCTAGTCGTTTCTAGCGTAGGAGGTCACAGTTTTAACCTAACCTAACCTAGTGTACTATGTGAGCTCGAGTGTGTCGCACAAGCGTGCATTCGAACTATAGTGAGTCGCAGTACAGTTTTGTCGCACAAGTGTTATTCGCACATTCATTTGTCAAGCTCACGTAGTACACCCTTGATAACGCTGATTATGATCTGGAGTGATTCTTAGTATAAAGAAATTGGTTGAGTTCGTTCGTCGTGTGTGTACTATTATAGCTGAGAAACCTAACCTAATGTTGTAGACAAATAAATGTGTAACGGAAGCCCTGTGTCACGTTAAACTGAGCCAGCATCATGGTGCATAAGGAAGTGTCACATTAGAAAAATACTTACAACTCTTGTATATTAAAGATAATCTCTTAGTTTTGTTTTATTTTTGCCTGGATAGGCACGAAATAAGTATCTAACTATTTATTTACGAATTCATTAGCTTTATCAGAGCATAACGTAGTTCCAAAGAAAAAAAAAATGTAAACTGAAGCGTCACAATTACGTCAATAGGTTTGTCTAGATGTTGAAAGACTTTTGAGCAATAAAAGTAGGTACCTACTAACTGTTATGTCTTGACATGGGGGTAAACACATATTTTATAATCGTCATTATGAGTTAATAATTGTAAATAACAAATAAGTAATAAAGTTCATAAACGGTAATGTGACGAAATATGTAGGTAAGTACTTCTGAAAATAATATGTACTTCTGAAAAAAATATGTAACAAGTCTACTCCACGCCGCCCTGTTCCACGGCCGATCTCTCTCAGAGGTGAATTTCGTTAGCTCTCATTTGTTTTGTCGTAATTGCTGAAGATATGAGGGTTTATTGAGCACCCCCCGCGCCCCTCCACTACCCCGCCCCGCCCCCGCCGCTTATTGGATTGCTTTATTGGGCTCTTTATAGAGAGAAATTTATGTAACCGCTTGATTAAAGCGCTGCAAGTGCAACTCCACGGAGCTTTTTTTCGGTGCAGTCTTGTATGTAATGCCTTTGTGCTGAAGCGCTGTAGGTAATTATGTTTCCAGTGAAAGAGCGCTGTTTTAATTTTCTTTTCGAGTTGCTTTATCGTTTAGGGAGTTTAATTTGTTACTTTAGAAGATGAATTATGTTATAGATTAGGTGTAGAAGTTGTATATGAAATGAATAAAACTTTTTGTTAACTTGTAGGCTTGCACGTATTGCGATAACTGTGAACTATCACAGTAGACAAGTAATTAAAAAGTTGGTAGGTTTAATTAAACCGTTGATTACGTGCGATCTGGCATGGATACCAAAACAGAATGCAATATACCTATTAGTCTTGTGTAGTTCGCGAACGAACTAGGTCGAAAGAGCGCTCCCATAGATGAACTACGCGAACTAGTTCGTTCATTTCCCGATCCATAGTTCATTAGTTCATCAGTTCGCGACCGAATGAGCGAGGATGGCGTCAACCGAACTAATACACGGGACAAAATACAAAAAGGTTTTTGTAATCACTAAACTAGTTATTTATTGGTAAACCTTGGTATTTTTTATGTATTGGTTTATCATTTAAAGGTTTTTGCTGTTTTTAGAGTCCAAAAATTGTAGGTAAAAGTAGAACATTCCATAATTATTATAATTTTTTTTTTTTTTAGTAGGACATCTCGTAGTTAATCTGAAAAAGATTCTGACTACTTAAACGGATTTTTACCCGGCTATTTCTAAAAAGTTAAACTTTTTAGACCTCCAGCCGGGCCATAGTAAAATTAAAACTAAAGCTAAAGTCCTAAGGGTAGCCCCGAGAGGGGTTCGCACCTCGGCTTAGGCGATCACTGGGGGAGGGCAGCAAGGGACATGCTGGATCTGGGTTAAATTATTTAGGGGCTAATTTAAAGCTACAGGCGCAGCATCGCGGGCTGGCTCATGCAAGGGTCGGGAACATTCCATAATCTTGTCACATTCAGTACGAGCAAAATCTAAACGAGCGGACGATCTGCCTCTCTTTGTTTCGAGCTGGGAGTGGATGAACTAGAAGAGCGGATGAACTAGAACAGCGGATGAACTAGAAGAGTGAACTAGTTCGTTAAGGAGCGGTGAACTAAACTGAGCGATCTCAGTCGCGAACTACTATGCCCAAGCCTACAATATATCTATATATATAAAATTCAAAGTCCTGAGTGACTGACTGACTGACTGACTGACTGATATATCAACGCACAGCCTAAACCGCTGGTCCTAGAGACATGAAATTTGGAGAGTGTATTCTTTGTGAAGAGTAGGTATCCACTAAGAAAGGGTTTTTTGAAATTCCATCCCTAAGAGGGTGAATTGGGGGGTTGAATTTTCACGCGGGCGAAGCCAACAACAAATAATTTTAAAAAATCATAACAATATATTCGATTGGAATGATTTCGTTCATTGGTTATCTATTTTGTTTGTCTGTTCAGCTTCTTTAAATGGCAATAAAATGTACCCTTTCCAAAACAAAAGAAACAATTTTATTCGTTAATTATATTTTTCAATTTACTAACATTGACTGCCATCTATTGAGGAATAGCTGTAATACTTGGGTCAAGTAAATTGACTATTGAATAATAATATAGATGGCGTGAAAGACAATATCTGTCGTTCAGTGATGCAATTATATTTTATTTAGTAGTTTTATGTAACTTTATTTAAAGGATGTGTTACAATATTGTTTACTAGTTAATACATAAGCCAAAAAATGAAGTCAGTTCATAATTTATGCACGTGCTACCTTGATGTAACGACATTTACTGCCATCTATAAGTGACTAGCCATCAACTCTTGCTTCACTGGTTTACACTTTATGAACATAGATGGCGCTGCCATATATTTTCATTCAAAAGTTTTTCAAAACTATTATTGCATTGCAATTCTTAGTGGAAATCTACACGGAAGTAATAAAATCCCGGCGGAATTTTTTCGCGCACTCCATCTTCAATGCACTTAGGTACTTTTCGCCAAGAATTGAAAATAGAACAGTCTATTTTTTCGACGCGGTGAGACTCCCGCTTGATTGTAATCTCAATGCTTTGTTCCAACGCAGAAAGTTGAAAATCGAATGTTCTATTTTATTACGTACGTGTTTATGTCGACTTATTATGTATCGTTAATCAAAGCATTGCAAATTGCAATCAGGTTAAGTCAACATATAGTTAAGTTCGCCTGAAAGTGTGACTGTATTAACTGTTTGCCGAAAATGTTAAGATTTAAACTTTCAATTTTGTATCTATAAACTGCAAATCTTAAAAGTACGTAGGTCTTAAAGGACTTATCTTTGTGGTAAACGATTGATGGTTTTTAGCCGGGGCACGAGCCCCAGCACAAAAATATTTTAGTAAACCCATCATCCACGCCATTGGATAATCGAAAAGACCACTGGAAGTAACAGACCTTGCTTTTAGTTTTTGGTAGTTAAATGTTGACAGCGGACCAGTAGTTAAGTAAAACTGCAGACAAGTAATCTAAAAGAAAAGTTTATTTCATCAGTAACAGAATATTAGGTGACTTTTTTGTGCTGTGAACCTGAACGCGTACTCGCGCCGACAGAGGGCGCTTCCCGGTTATCTGAACAAAAAGTGACGAATAAAAGCAGTGATCGCGTATTTGTGTTACAATCGCTTTATTATTAGTTTTTGCGGGAACGTACTACCGGTATAAAAAAATCCAATAGTTATAATCCAGGTTATAAACTATCTGTGTCAATCAACTCAGCCTATCGCAGTCCACTGCTGGAGATTGGCCTCTGAGACCATGTCCTCTGTCTTCCGCATCAGTCTGCCCCAGCCACTTTTTGACCCACACTACGCTTGATGATACGCACTATCTGTGCATTATCCAAATCCGTTCAGCCGTATTATCATGATTGAGTAACAAACATCCAAACACACAAACTTTTACATTTATAATATTAGTAGGATTGCTGAACGAGCCTACTCTTGATCTCCGCCTGATGGACAGCGATGGGTGAGGTAGGTAAATGATGGAATAAGCATGCCGAGAAGATGCTTGCGATGCTATAGGTAAGGTCGCGGGGTCACAATGCATGGGGGTCACTTATCAACGCGAAATCTGTATCAAGATATCGGTTGAAAAAAAAAAATGCTGATTGATACATTTTAACCGCGTTGGTATCAATTTATTAATTGAATACTTCACGGACTGAAATATACAAAGGCGGACATAACGCCATAGACATTTTCTACCAGCCAACTTTTGGGTGGTGCAGAGACAAACAGTGGTGAAAGTTAAGTAAAGAAAGAAAAACTTTAGAGGTGTCAAGGGACACCCGGATGGAACGAGGTTCCTTTCCAGGATTCATGATTGTTATTATTTATTATGTACAAAAAACCTGTATACACTCAACAAAAATATTCTCTCTCTCTCTCTCTCTCTCTCTCTCTCTCTCTCTCTCCCTTCTCTCTCTCTCTCCCCTTCTCTCTCTCTCATTCTCCCCTTCACTCTCTCTCTCTCTCCCCTTCTCTCTCTCTCACTCTCCCCTTCACTCTCTCCCTCTCTCTCCCCTTCTCTCTCTCTCTACTCACACCAAAAAAAAAAACAACAACATACAAAACAAATACAAACAACAAAAAACGGTCGAATTGAGAAACCTCCTCCTTTTTTTGAAGTCGGTTAAAAAGTGTCGTTACAACTTTTTCTCTTAATTTCCGTCTAGTCCCCTTTCGCAACGCGCCATAACGAACTTTGTTCCAATATACAAAAGTCCACATAGTGTAGTGTATCTATTGAATAAATATGTAAACACTGTGTCATGCACACAAGCAGAGGCAGCTGCTGTCACCAATGTCATCTGTCAGTCAGGAGCAATGGCGGGAAACAGAGACGGTGAAGCAGGTCTGCACTGTACTGCTTGATGTGGTCGTGAGCCAGTGAAGCGATATTATTCAACTTAAATACGGAATCAACAGGACTCTACACATAGTATACCTATTGCACTTTTCTATGGAACAGCAGATTTTTTTGATTGATAACCGACAAAAATTTAGAATTCATGCTTAGTTTGTTCGTCTCTGTCACTGCCGCATGTATGTAGGCAATATAGCTGAGTGTTACATAAAAATCTAATTAGTGCATACCATACATAGAAGTACCGTGTGGTGCCGGACGTCTTTACGTGTAAGAAATGGGGTGGTACTATTCTTTAATAGTACCACCCCATTTCTTCCTGTGGGTGTCGTAAAAGGCGACTAAGGGTCTACTTACTAGAGAATGGGCAGCAGCGTTCTCTATGCATTTTACCACCATACTGCGATCGCCAACCCGCCTGCCAAGCGTGGCGATTATGGCAAAGCCCCCCAAATTGGGGGAGGCCTAAGTCCAGCAGTGGACATCTTACGGCTGAAATGATGATGATGATACATAGAAGTGGAGAAGGTCTTTGTTACAGTTCATTTACAAGGTCCTCCGTCCTAAACCCTAATAGCGTAACGCACTATTAATCAGAATCTGAATCATTTTGAAGGTTATTTATAACCCATTGCCTCATAAGTTCGAAAAATTGTCTGCTCAACCACGTAAATAACGCAATGAATGTTTTTGAGCTGTCCCAATGAAAGCGATTCCTACTCATAGTATAAGTTCTGCAATTGCTCTGCACGCGTAGCATGACCACCGTAGAAACGAGTTTTGTCGACGGAAGAATAGACAAAATGGCACGGCGATGTTAAAACTGAAGAGAGGAAATATTTCTATTCTTCAGTCGACAAAATTCTACGATGTCGAGCATGGCGACAATTTTTTTTTCTACTTTGAGTTGGAGTTTCAGTTGAGGGTACATTTTTTTACAGGATTATATTAATTATAAACATCAATACAATACTCTAAGATCGTTAATCCCACTGTATGACTATTCAATGAAAAAGACCTTAGCGGATCCACCTTAATAACATTAGTTACCAATCTTTTGCTATGGAAAGAATAACTGTCTTTGTCTTGATAGAAACCCGAGTCTACAGGTCGCCCCGTGCTCGGGCTGAAGAGATGTTGAATTGAATAGAAAGAACTTTGTATATTCTTGGTAGAATAGAGATAGAATTGTTCATGCTACGCCTGCTGGTAGTTGTAACTTTATCAACGTGGGACAGTCTTCTTCCAACCAGTATCAACACGTTTCGGTATTTCATCTAAATTAGAATATTTGTCGTCGATACTCAGATTAATTGAGTAATTATCGTCTGTCTTCTCCTTTAGCTACCTGGGTAAGGACATACTACCTTTTATCCTAGATCACAGTAGAAGTCGCGGGCCACAGCTATTTAACTTACAAAACCAGCCTATAATGTTCCCACAGCTGGGACAGAGGCCTCCCCTCTTCAAGAGAGAGTGGAATGTAATCTATCACGCGAGCCAAGTGCGTCAGGCATGTGTTGGCCCAGTGGTATCTGTCCCGACTAACGTCTTCATGGGTTTGAACCCAGGTCAGGCGCGGTCCGAGGAGGGGGGGTCCTAGGGGTCATGACCCCCCCCAAAGAAAGTCATGCTGTCGAAACCCTGAACGATTTGCCTGTCTTACTATCTTAAAATTGTTCTCACTTGAGCCACGGAGACCCCGATGGACATTGGCAAAAAGATTGTAACCCGGGACATCATGCTGATCAGTAGCGCTTGCGACTACTAGACCAAAGGGGATGTACCTTCCTAAAAATATTCTTCAGTACTCATGGTGACCCCCCCCCAAAATGTTAGGCTGCGACCACGCCTGACCCAGGTAGGGGCTTTACTTTGTGTAAATAACTTCATCACCACAGCTTTCAAAATGTTGAAGGAAAACATCGTGAAATCATGTACTAGAATCCAAAAATTCGAAGACATGTAACATCTACCAACCCGCACTGAGCCCGCCTTGTGGATTACACTCAGTCCCACTCGAAGATTGAAGGCCTGTGTCTCAGCTGTGGGAACATATTATAGACTGATTATGCTTAAGCATCATCTATAGTAATCATCATAGGTAATTTTCCGGGTGGATTAAAAACTGCAGCTTTTTAAAGTATTTTTTTATTGATATCAGGCACCCCATGCTTTTTTTCCATTATTTTCTACTTTTTAGTTAGGTTTTCTATGGAAACGTGTTTTTTAGTTTTTTTTAAACTATTATTTATTTTCTATTTTTTAAGGGTGTTTCGAATTTTGAGACGTATGTCAGCGTATTTTGTGACATATGTCAGCGTAGTTTTAGTAGACAGTTTCTTGCTGTCCTGGCAAGGATAACTTCTTTTGCTGTCCTGGTAACCCTGGCAAGGATAATGACACAAATTTATGAAATTATAGTTTTGTCATCGGTCCTCGATAAGTCTACAGAGTTTAAATGAAATCTGGTCGTTTAAAGTGGGTCAAAATCGCGCTATAAGGAGTTGGTTACAAACAAACATACAAGTGAAGCTAATATAAAGCGTGTAAAAAACAACGAAAACACATTGACTGTATTCCCAAAAGTAGACAGATATGTATATAGATTTAAAGACACCCACGTTGACCCGTTACACATGTATATCAACGAAAAAATTATTTACTTTCCGCTAAAAATACGCCATAAAAATAAATCTCACCATTTAAAACATTCTAATTACAATTTAGCATCGTTTACCGCTTACGATCATAACACCCACAATATTGTTGGTTTCAATTCACTCGGCGCTGCCCGAGGCCGTTTGCCGAGCCGAGGCCGAGAGCTGAAAGCCGAAAGCCGAACGGCTAATGCGGCGACCCCTAACGACAATTTAATAAAGAAAGCTAAAGCGCACCGCACAGTAATAACGTTTGTAAAAATATCCGCAGACACACGGTTAAGGGGAAGATCGCACGGGCTTTTAACATTTAAAATGACGAGTTTTTAGTTTTGTTATATGTGGTGCTGGATGTAAAGATCGTGGGTGGGTGTCGTAAATGGCGACTAAGGGCCTTATTAGAGAATGGGCAGCAGCTTTCTCAATGCATTGACCACCATTCTGCGAGCGCCAACTCGAACGCCAAACGTGCCAATTATGGCAATTTCTCTCCCTCTGGGGGAGGTCTATGTCCAGCAGTGGACGTTTTTCAGCTTAAATGATGATGATGTGTTTAGTTTTGTATTTTCGTTATTTATCACCGGCTTACGAAATCAGAGTTTTATTTCTGTTCGTTGTATTGTTTTCTTTTGAAAGTTGGTTGTTTTTTGGAACAAATTTTTTAAATGGTGCATTTCGCCACGTTCCTGACAGAAAAAGTGTAACATACCGAAAAAGCGTTATACGACTTTTTATTATTTTTATATTTATTAGAAGGAAACAGAGAGGGAGTGAGATATTTTTCATAGTTTTCGAGGGTGCTGAAGCTAAAAGTGAGGTCAAAATGAAAAACCAGTACGGCAGCTGCGAAAATTTTCCAATTTTTTTTCCATGGGTGTAGTAATTTTTTTTTAAACTTTTTATTTGTGTTACTAATTCTCTTCACTAATTTTTATACAAAAAGAAAGAAAGAAAGTGTTAAAATATCATCAACACCGAATGGATAAAATAACTAATATTAAAGGTTATTCAAAAACTTCCAACAGGTATTTACAAGATAGATGTGAGTAGAAACGACGGGATAGACCTAGAAGGTCATAATATAGTGACACTAGCTTCTGCCCGCGACTTCGTCCTCGTTAAATTTCTTGTTCCCCCAACCCTTCCCGTCGCGTCGAATCGCCTACCCGTGCGATTTTTCCCGTTTTTGCAATATTTTTCATTACTGCTCCGCTCCTCTTGGTTTTAGCGTGATGTTATATAGCCTATAGCCTTCCTCGATAAATAGGCTACCCAACACAAAAAGAATTTTTCAATTCGAATCAGTAGTTCCTGAGATTAGCGCGTTCAATCAAACAAACATACAAACAAACAAACTCTTCAGCTTTATAATATTAGTATAGATTATTTTTTATTAATGTAATAGGTTGGGGAAAAAGTTTCTTCGCATTTTTTAAGAAAATTCAAAACATTTTTTAATAAAGTTTATTTACATTTAACTAAAGTATGTAGGTACCATTTTGTTCAATAACTTTTTGCCATCTTGTAGGTAGGGACATGATCCCATTGCTATAGAAATTTTGGGACTGCTGGTCAAAATACCGCGAGAAGTGGTTTTGGCAGTCCTCTCGTGATGTTAACCGGACACTGCCTAAAGAATTTTGAAGAGACCGAAACAGGTGGAAATCTGAAGGTGCAAAGTCAGGACTATACGGCGGATACATTAACACCTCCCAGCCAAACTCTCTTAATTTTTGTTGGGTGGCTAAAGATGTATGAGGTCTAGCGTTATCATGATGAAAAACCACACCCCTTCTGTTGATTAATTCCGGCCGCTTTCTCTCAACTTCTTGCTTTAATCTCATCAGTTGTTCGTAGTAGAGTTCAGAATCGATGGTCCTGCCTGATGGTAACAGCTCATAATGAATAATGCCCTTCCAATCCCACCACACACACAGCATCACCTTGTTGCGAGTTAACCCGGGTTTCGCCACAGTCTGTGAAGCCTGACCGGCCTTTGACCACGACCTTTTTCGCACGTTCTTGTCATACGTGATCCACTTTTCATCACCAGTTATCAGCTTCTTCAAAAATGGTTCGGTTTCATTACGTCGTAATAAAGAATCACAAATGAGTACACGGTTCATTAGGTTTCTTTCAGTGAGCTCGTGAGGTACCCAAATGTCGAGCTTTTTTGTGTACCCAGTTTTTTTCAAATGCGCCAAAACTGTTTTGTGGTCAATTTCCAGTTCTTCAGCTACGTCGTAACTACTAGTATGCCGATCTTGCTCCACTTTTTCAAAAATGGCATCCATTTTATCCGTAATAGGGCGACCAGAGCGACGTGCATCTTTGACATCAAAATTTTCGGATTGAAAACGCTTAAACCAAATTTGTGCTACTCTCACAGACACTACACTAGGTCCATAAACATCGCAAATTTTTTTCGCGGCTTGCGTTGCATTTTTACCTTTTTTGTAGTAAAATTTTAAAATGTATCGAATTTCTTCATTAGATTCACTCATATTGACGGTACGAAAAACAAATGAAAATCACACATTTTCCTAATTTGAAATTGGAATTATGTTCTTTAAAATTTAAACTTTCAATGATACCAAAACCAGCCAGATACAAATAGTATAGCCAAAGAGATTTTATTACAAGTTCATACATACTATAATGCGAAAAGACTTTTTCCCCAACCTAATATTATTTTAAAAAAAATAAAAGGAACGAGGATTCAAGTGTTAGGCGAAAGTAAATATATGTTTTAACAGAGATAAAAAAAAAAAACTACCATACAATCACGCCTTTTCCCCAAGGTGGTCGGCAGAAACTACAGGACGCCACCTGCTACGATCCTTAATACACCTTTTGTTTCGTTAATACATCTGGTCATACACGCACGACGTTTCTGAAGAACATCACCAATAAAGTCACTATATTCTGTCCTCCTACGGCGTCCCCTCCTGCCGTATCCACTCACATCTGCCTTGTAAATAGATTTTGTTGGTCGCCTTTCAATATCGGAGGCTAATGACGATGAAATTTCAGCTGTTTTAAGTATTAGACTACGAAAACCCCTTCAAAATAATATTTGAGCACAAATCATAAATTAATTATCAGAATAGCTCAACCCCTTAACAGCTCGGGGGTGCGGTTTCATAGAGTTTTATTTGCACGCCGCCTTAACCCGCGCGCGCTGCCAATATTAAATTCTGCAACCCCCCGCGCCTCGCTGCCTCACCCCACCGCCCGCTATGTTCAAATTACATTATATGTTTGCTGAAGTTTGATTTCATTCGCAAGAGGAATGACTTTTGTCATAAGGTTTTGTAAGTAAGTATCTAAGCTATATAATTTTGTGCTTGGATGATAGGTATGGTTGACATACTACTTTATATATTTCTGCACTACAATTAGCTTCATATTTCTGATACACCAACTCCTTGACAACTCAAAAGTCAGATTATAATTGGTACTGAAGGGGTCTGCTAGGATCGATGCCTGCCAGGGTCGCGAGATTTGTTTGAAAGAGATATCGTGGCCCTGGCACATTGGCAACTGAAGGAACACGGGTGGGTTTTAGTCAGTAAAAGTCTGACACGCCTTTCCGCTCCACCCAGAGCGGGAGACGTCATTTGATGATTTCCCACCCACAAAAAAAAAAGAAAAATAAAAGCCTGTAATTGGTTTATTTTAAATAAGTGCTAAGAGTTTAAGTGGAAGCTGTAACCATTAGGTTTACTGCCATTACTTAAGAGTTCTAGGTCGTAGGTTCAAACCCAGACTAGCGCTTTACTGTCCGTAAATTATTTAATAATCTCTTACTCTCATCAAACCATACTGTCAACTATTTTGCACGTGCAGCCTTTGGTTTAGCTTCACTCAAAAGGCCGGTAATGTTCATCGAGTCCAGTACAATAATGCATTTAGGATGCTGTTGGGGCTGCCACGCTTCTGTAGTGCTTCAGGGATGTTGGTGGACGCCCAGACTGACAGTTTCGCTGCAATCAGACGCAAGCGAGCAGTTTCCTTGTTGCGCAGGGTGCGTGCCAGTAACAACAGTCACCTGAGTGTCATTTCCAACAAACTGGATAGTCCTTTCATCTGGTACTTAAGTCAGCTTTATGCTCCAGTAAATATTAGTAATTTCTACAAACATAGTTTTTTTTATGATACTCACATCTGTATTTGTATGTCAATATAGTTTTTAAGTGATCATATTATGCTAACATATTAGTATAGTTATGGAATTTTATTCTGAAATAAAGCGATTATAATAATCTCAAAACGTTGACGGAAAATATCGTGAGGATGCACTGCATGTTCTGGAACCAAAAATTCGAAGACATGTGACATTTACCAACCCGCGCTGGGCCCGCGTGGTGTATTACATCTCACAGACTCTCACAGGTAGGATGCCAGTATCCCAACAGTGGGAACATAATAGGCTAATTTTGCTTGAATTTATCATCGTGTCAGTTTGCTGGCAAACAAAAATCAGTTTGTTTTGGTTATCTGTGTCTTAATGTAGTCAAAATATTGCGAAATATTTTAAAAGAGTAACGGTGGAATTTCTTGCCCACTCTTCTCAATTCGAAACTACCTTTTGGAACTTCAGTTTAAGTTTTTGGATGTTTTGACGTTCAAAAGTGCTTTTTATGTACTTGTTTGAAATAAATGATTTGGCTTTGTCATGAAGGCCTTTACTATGGGCAGGGGCCCATACAGGGGTATAGAAGCGGCCATTGCTCATTCAGGACACCATAGTTTAACCCCTATACGAAACCTCCAGCAGTGTTTAAAAGAGACGATTTCATTCTACTCTTAAAATATTCTCCCACAAGTTTTGCCGCCAGTAACCAAGAATCTACACATACTCGACAGATGTTCTACAAAAATGTCTACTTTTATTTTTGAGCTATCTCTTTATCGGCTTCAATAGCAGCGTGCTGGCGTGTTCTCCCTGGCTCCAAGCCAACAGACACTGACATCGTTGTCGTCAACAAAATATCGTACATTACATTTTAAGAAGTTTGACAGAGATTCTAAAATATTAGCAATTTTACTGAAATTACTCTGTTTCTTTGTTGAAGTTTTCGAAGAACTTACTTGGGGCTAAGTTATAGGTAAATGCGGAACTGGGCAATAGATCGGTTAAGCTACGCTTATCCCGGTTGGTCTGCCGATGGGTGAGCATCTTTACATACCAAGCCCTACAAGACTCACATAAAAATCGAATAAAATAATGTTTGCACTTTAAAAGAGACCATGACCTCAGAGTTTGTTTTCGGCATCTCTTCTCAGGGAACAGTTAGCTAGGAAATCCCAACATACTCTAATTGTAAAAATATTGATCAACAAAATATGTCGTGTAAAAGTGTCTACTTACATAAATAAACATTTCATTTCATTTAAAGACCCCTCCGTGCCTTGGAAAGCACGTTAAGGTGCCGACTGTCATTTGTAGATCTTTGACTGTCACTACGGGTCGTCAGAAGCCCGAAAGTCTGTCAACCAAACTTACCATAACGGTATGGTATTACCCAGTGACTGGATTGAGGAGCTCAGATAGACAGTCGCTCCCTGTCATCATTTCAGCCAAAACACGTCCATTGCTGGATAAAGACCTCCCCAATTTGGGGGGGGGGGGTTTGCCATAATTGCCACGTGTGGCAGGCAGATTGGCAACCGCAGTATGGTGTTAAAATGCATAGCGAACGCTGCTGCCCATTCTCTAGTATGTCCCTGAGTCACCTCTTACGACACCCACGGGAAGAATTGAGTTAGTACCACGTCGTTCAATGTAACATACTGGTAATCAGATGCTTCTGGTTAGACTGGAAGCTGACCCCAACATCGTTGAGAAAAGGTTCTCTATAATTTGAAGGTTTAATCAAAATCAAAAGTCATTTATTCAAACTAGGCTGAGAGTCAGCACTTTTTGAACGTCAAAGTTACATAAGACAGTCCCCCAAAACGCCCGCCCTTCGACACTTCCTAGTGCTTTAGCTGGGAAGATGAAGTGGCGCAACAAACTCCCCAGCAGCACAGCTGATGAGCAATGATGAGCATAATGATACCGTGTGGTGCCGGACGTAAAGAATAACACCACTCCATTTCTTCCCGTGGGTGTCGTAAAAGGCGACAAAGGGACTTACTAGAGAATGGGCAGCAGCGTTCTCTATGTTTTTTACCACCATACTGCGATAGCCAACCCGCCTACCAAGCGTGGCGATTATGGCAAAGCACCTCAAATTGGGGGAGGCCTTAGGCCAGCAGTGGACGTCTTACGGCTGAAATGATGATGAAGATAATGATGAAGGCACTGTTGTCATTCTTTTGCTCTTATACCAATTTAGTCGGTGCAACATGTCTTTTTCTTCCATACTTTTTTATTATGGAAATCATGTCATTATGTTAATGGTTTAGGAAGTTCCTTGACATGATTTCCAGAATAAAAAAGTATGGAAGAAAAAGACATGTTGCACCGACTAAATTGGTATAAGAGCAAAAGAATGACAACAGTGCCTTCATCATTATCTTCATCATCATTTCAGCCGTAAGACGTCCACTGCTGGCCTAAGGCCTCCCCCAATTTGAGGGGGTTTGCCATAATTGCCACGTGTGGCAGGCAGATTGGAAACCGCAGTATGGTGTTAAAATGCATAGCGAACGCTGCTACCCATTCTCTAGTATGTCCCTGAGTCACCTCTTACGACACCCACGGGAAGAATTGAGTTAGTACCACGTCGTTCAATGTAACATACTGGTAATCAGATGCTTCTGGTTAGACTGGAAGCTGACCCCAACATCGTTGAGAAAAGGTTCTCTATAATTTGAAGGTTTAATCAAAATCAAAATCAAAAATCAAAAGTCATTTATTCAAACTAGGCTGAGAGTCAGCACTTTTTGAACGTCAAAGTTACATAAGACAGTCCCCCAAAACGCCCGCCCTTCGACACTTCCTAGTGCTTTAGCTGGGAAGAAGAAGTGGCGCAACAAACTCCCCAGCAGCACAGCTGATGAGCAATGATGAGCATAATGATACCGTGTGGTGCCGGACGTAAAGAATAACACCACTCCATTTCTTCCCGTGGGTGTCGTAAAAGGCGACAAAGGGACTTACTAGAGAATGGGCAGCAGCCTTCTCTATGTTTTTTACCACCATACTGCGATCGCCAACCCGCCTACCAAGCGTGGCGATTATGGCAAAGCCCCTCAAATTGGGGGAGGCCTTAGGCCAGCAGTGGACGTCTTACGGCTGAAATGATGATGAAGATAATGATGAAGGCACTGTTGTCATTCTTTTGCTCTTATACGAATTTAGTCGGTGCAACATGTCTTTTTCTTCCATACTTTTTTATTATGGAAATCATGTCAAGGAACTTCCTAAACCATTAACATAATTTCACTCTACTGAAAGAAAGAAAGAAAGAAAAGTAATTTATTTAAGACACGCACAGGATATAAAGACAATAAAAAGAACATAAAAACTTTTAAGTTATCAAAAAGGTAAAAATTATAAAATTAAAAGAATATGACCTGTGCGAGGCCAAAAAGGTTCCTATCACAGCATAATGCTGCCATATTTGTACTACCGCAGCGCTGGTATTCAGATAGACTGAAAAACATCAAGAAGATTTTTCCAATTTGGGCCAATCAAAAGCTCCAACTGAGCCTCCAATATAACGTAAAGCGGCAAAGCCAATTACCAAATTCTTCAGCGCGACAAATCAATAAAATACTAACAGAGCACACGCAACAAAAACGCGAACATCAAACGGATTCTATCGACCCGATCTATTGTGTCGCTATGAAAAACTTCACAGTCGAATATCATCAGAAAGTTATTAAGTGCGAAATTAATAAAAAGCTGTCGCTCGCTCCGGTTCACCGGCTTCGAAAGAGCAACATCACAGTTACTGGATAATAGCCCTTATTGAGCGCGCGTCAATTAAATTCGTCTATCCTTTGACAGATAGATTCCAACAATGGTCTCTTGTTCCGTCGCCCCCTCCGTCTCCCACCCCACTCCACCCCACCACCCCCCGGACGTGCCGGGGCAGGTTAATAATGATTATTAATATAGTTTAGTAGTCGTTAGGTCTAAATGAGGCGGCCGCGACAACTTGTCTAATATCGCAGTGCGCAAATACTCGTGGTTGGCGATAAGTCGGGAGCGTGGAAATGTAACGTTACGTTTGTACACAGAGTTTTAGTTCTAACAGAGACTTCGAAAGTTGTATGATGATTGTCGAGATACGAAGACGTACTAAGCTCTTCGATATCGTAAAACATATTATGAAGCTCAAAATGATTTTATACACAGATTAAGAGCTTACTGCTGAGACATCGAAAATTTTATGACGATTGTAGAGATACGAAGACGAACAAAGATCTTTGGTATTGGAAAGCGTATTATGGAGCTCAGTTGGAGTTGGGCAGGACACTTGGCTGGGCGAAGTGATGACAGGAGCTTTGAAAGATTGGTGTCCAAGGACTGGAAGAAGAGATGTAGGTCTTCCGGCGGCGAGATGGGTGGACGACATTGTTGCTATCGCGGGCAAAACCTGGATGAGGCTGGCACAGGAGCGAGGGGATTAGCATAAAAAAGAGGGGTCTATGCCCAGCAGTAGCTGAAGTCGGGCTATGGATGATGATGATAAAGTTGGAAACAATTTCAAAACTGTGAGAGTAGTAGCTTTGGACCACTGGTAACGGTCTCAATTTATGAGTTGTAGGTAGGTTCCAACTCAGGTACGCGCTATACGTTGTGTAAACATTTCACAAGGAAAATTTCCTGAGGAAACCGGCATGCCCTAAAACCAAAATTCATAGAAATGTGACATCTATCAACCCGCACTAGAAGAAAGTACTTCGAGGACTCTCCCTCTCAAAGATCTCATAATTTGTACTTGTTTTCCAGAATTAAAAGGTACAGTTAGCTTTAAAATAACTTGGACGAGAAGTCCCTCTAGAACTGCCAATTCAGTTAGAACTGTGTCGGTAGTCTAGTGGTGGCAAGAGCTCCTGGATGATAATGAGGTCCGGGGTCCTGGTGGTGAAAACAGGTTTAATATTATGCTATCTATGCTAATACTATAAAACTGAAGAGTTTGTTTTTTGGTTGAACGCGCTAATCTCAGGTACTACTGGACTAAATTGAAAAAATCTTTTTGTGTTGGGTAACCTATTTATTGAGGAAGGCTATAGTTTATACAACATCACGTTAAAACTCTTAGGAGCCGAGAAATAAGAAAAACGCCTCGCTTGGGCGGGCGATTCAATGCGACGGAAGGGTCGGGGGAGCAAGTTTAATGCGGATGAAGTCGTGGGCAGAAACTAGTGTTAAATATACCGAGGCACAGCTCCCGCGCTATGTAACAGAGTTGAATATTAAACGCGCAGCTATTTCAATTATCTCGCCGCCGCTACTCGCCAGTTCTCAGCCATCGACGGCAATCCGATTAAAATGTAGTAACTAATGAACTTTCATGTGTTTGTCACATTGTCAGAATATTTGGGAAATGCGGGTCGAGTTTAATTTGGTCGGTATCGAATTCTGAGATTGGCATTGTCATTCATCTGAGAATCCAAGACTATTTTGGTTTCTTCATACACCTTGGCTTGCAGAACAGATATTAGCATACCTCATTAAGGTAGGTATAATAAGAAGAAGAAGAAGCAGAAGGGAAAACTGGACTAATAGTTACTATGAGTTTGAAATCACCAACCTCTGAAACATCTCGTGGCTACTAATAAGAGCCGTATGGGTCGATCTTCAAGGTTAAGCAACGCTCGCCAAGGTCAGTCCGTGGATGGTTGACCATCCATAACATACCTCCGGGAGAGGTACCTCTGTGCGTTGGAAAGCACGTTCTTAAATCTTTAATAATCCGGTAGTCAGAAGCCCAACCAGTCTTACCCCAAGGTTATCGTATTAATCAGTGACTGGGTTTTGGAAATCAGATAGCCTATATCTAGTCAGCTGCATCTGGTTAGACTGTATGCTGACCCTAACATAGTTGAGAAAAGGCAAATGATGTTTTTCGAAGAAAAATAAAAGCGTATCTTTGTAGATTGTTTATTGATAGAGGAAATCAATTATTTTCGTAAAATATAACTAAGATGTTCGTCACTCTCCGAGGCGGTTCGTCTTGAAACACAAACTATTTTGGGACGCGTTCACTTCAGTGTTTCATTGAACAAGACGGAGTCCTTGTACCAAACATCAGGTTTTATCGTAAAATTTGTGGTGAAACGGAATTATTGATAAATATGTGGAAAGGAATCCGCTGGATGCGAGAAGCACAAAACCGGTCAAAATGGCGGAGCTTGCTTGGCTTGGGGTCCAGCAGTGGACGTCTTTCGGCTGAAATGATGATGATGATGATGATGTGGAAAGGAGAGTAAATGCGGAAAATAACGTAAATGGTGCTCTACATGCAATGGTGACCAACCAGCTGATGTTCCAAAAGGCTCGACTGGCTGTTCACAATGGTGTGCTGGTGCCTACGCTTATGTATGGAAGTCAATCCATCAATCAATCTTTATTCGTGAACATATTACATATTACAATAAAGGTATTATGTATTCATCCTAGTCGAGCTCTCTGTCCTACCAATGAAATTGGTGTACAAAAACTTTTTACAAAAAAATAACAACCGACTTCCTTAAAAAAACACTACAAAGTCAAAAATAACTTTAATTTCGGAATTCGATACCTTAGGATCTGTATTTAAGGTTTTTTTGCCACCGATTTCCGAAATTAAAGTTATTTTTGACTTTGTAGTGTTTTTGTTAAAGAAATCGGTTGTTATTTTTTTTGTAAAAAGTTTTTATTTTTAGCGTTTTAGTTATGGTAGATACCCCGCACTAATCTAATCGCGTTATTTGTTCATTTGTCGCGCAAATACTTAATGCAAATTTAAGACTTATGTGGTTTTCACATGGACCCCATTGTTCAAATAGAACCAAATTAAAATGGGACCATTTGGGAAGCACTAGCTTTCAAATAAAAAAAAGAATCATTAAAATCGTCATCGTCAATCATCCAGTCAATAGTTATAAGGTAACAAACATTAAAAAAATACAGTGTAATTGACAACCTCCTCCTTTTTTTGAAATCGATTAAAAAGGAATCGAATCCAATCAGGTTCACTTGGTGTTGCGAATTATTTTATTACCACTGCTCTCAAAACGATGAGGGAGAAAACGTGAGGAAACCGGTATTTCCTGGAACCAAAAAATCAAAGACAGGTGACATCTACCAACCTGCACTAGGCCCGAGTGGTAGATTACGGCCAACTCACACGGAGGAGGCCTGTGTCCCATTAATGGGAATTTTGCAGACTGAATATATACACATTGACAAACTGAAATATGTTTAATTGAGATACACCACTTTGTAAAATTGTGTAAATTATCACAACATTTCAAACGACTTATAAGACTTATTAAAACATTTTAAGGATCAGTGAGTTTCGTGGAGGCGATCGGCGGCGGCGACCTCTCGCGTCCGAACCTGGTGCGAGCCATGGTACGGAGCGAGAGGGCATGGGAAGCCGTCACCTCCTTCTGCGAAGCAGTAATGCTCGCGAAGGAGGAGGCGGGGCGCGTGAGGGAGTGGCAGTCTCTGCGCTCTCACGTCCCTAGCCGCCGCAGGAGGAGACGCCCCGGGCGTCGGGAGTCTATAGCGGACTCCCGGCCACCGTAGGCGCGAGCTTGCGGGCGGCGAGCAATGGGTAGCTCGCCGCCCGGTAAGGACCAGGCTCGGGTCGACGGCGCGTAGTGTTCCACGCGCGCCTCAAAGAGATGTCAGCAGCACTGAAGGGGTCTGCTAGGACCGATGCCTGCCAGGGTCGCGAGATTGTTCGAAAGAGATACCGTGACCCTGGCACATAGGCAACTGAACGAACACGGGTGGTTTTTAGTCAGTAAAAGTCTGACACGCCCTCCCGCTCCGCACAGAGCGGGAGAAGTCATTTAACGATTTCCCATCCAGAAAAAAAAAAGGGTCAGTGAGTTCATTCCAGAATTCTAGATGACTAACATAACGTTTTGTTAAGCATCGCCAAACTTGTCACTCAAACGTGCAAAAACTAATTAGGAGTCAAACGCTCAGTAATCATTTAAATCTTAACTTACGAAAAGCAATGATGAACCTTAACCAGCAATGGATAAGGGTTATGTTGCAATGGCAAACGGTATAAAAATATGTTAGCTATTGAATAGCGATGAAAGTCTTGGCAAGGAGATGGTATTTCACGACAATCACTTTGCAACGTGATGAATCTTTACCATGCATCAATAGAAGGGGTTTTGTTTGATACATTTGGATCGTGAGATCACAAGTTAATAATAGATAGCGCACCTGTTCCCGTGGGTGTAGTGAAATGTTAGAAAGATTCTTCGAGCTACTGCCCGCGGGTTTGCTTGCGTAGAGGTTGGAAATTTCCTCACGAGAACGTATTTTCGGGATAAAAAGAATCCTATGTGTTAATCTAGGTTATAAACTACCTGTCTGCGAAAATTCATCTAAATCCGTTCAGATGTTTTTGAGTATTTGAGTAACAAACCCCTCAACTAAATAAACAAACTTTCACATCTCTATATGGACACACAAATAAATAAAATCGAAGTGTCTGTAATTTTAAATTGACAGCTTTTCACTAAATGCATATGAAAGTAAATCCGGTACTTTAATCAAAAATCTTTTTTCTTCTTTGTCGTCTATCTGTTTATTCCAGCTAATCTCTGAAACGGCTTGACCGATTTTTACGGGACTTTCACTGGCATATAGATGATATTATAAGAAATAAGCAATTTACTATAAGGAATAGGCTACTTTTTGTTCCGGGAACACGTTCCGGTGGGATAATTTACTTATATATATAATATTAATTGGATATAGTAGGATTCCTGCTGCTGAGTTTAACGATCAACTCATTTAAATAAAAGTTGAAGAGCTTAGGAGAGATTTACCCCCCAAATTGGGGGAGGCCTATGTCCAGCACTTGACGTCTTATGGCTGAAATGATGATGATGAGAACCACTCAAAGTGAGTATATAAAATATTTAACTAAAAAAAAAACATTTAAATCAAAATAATTTAGGAAAGCATTCAAAATTAAGGTTAAGATGTCCCAGTTCTCTAACGTTATGTATGTACATATATAAACCTCTTTTCTTCTCGTTCTATTTTCTATTTTATTGTTTACCAAATTATATCAATGGAAGAAATTATTGGAAAGTCTGCAAATATTTGGCAAAGTTCACCTTTTAAATTGTTAGTAAGACGTGACTTACCGTGAGTGACGGAATCTCGTTTATCAATGTGTGTTTCAAATTCTTAATCCTTATACTAAAGATTTCTACCTCAGCTATAACAGCGTAAAACTGATTTCATAGAATTAAAGTAGGTAATTTTATTGGTGACTAGCTTTTGCCCGCGGCTTCGCCCGCGTGGATGTCGGAAATTAACGCGGAGGACGTACTACCGCGGTAAGATGTGTTAATTCAGGTTATATTATAGGTAATAGCTGCTACCGTGACTTCGTCCGCGTGGTATTTAACAAAAAGTTTTTCATAAAAACTGTCATTGAAAACTACGCTGACATACGTCTCAAAATTCAGCGTGTTTTTAGTTTTTTTAAACTATTATTTATTTTTTCTAAAATAAAAGTAGCCTAAGTTACCCCTTGTTACATCAGCTATCTGCCAGTAAAAGTTCCGTCAAAATCGGTCCACCCATTTCAGAGATTAGCCGGAACGAACAGACAGACAGACAGACAGACAGACAGACAAAAATTGTAAAAAATGTTGTTTTGGTATATGTACCATGTATACATCCATATACACTTAGTAAAAAGTAGTTATTTTAATATTAAAAAAAGACACTCCAATTTTATTTATTTGTATGTATAGATGTATAGATTTTCCCATATTTAATCCAAACAACCAGCCTGCTGACGTTGTAATCGCTACTTCTGAATTTGAAGTTTTGAGTTGGTTTCCGAGTTGGGCTGAGTGTTGTTGGGCTTATCCATCAGAATGTTTTCAGTAGAAAGATAAATTAATGCTCGACCACATTCTCTCCAAAAGTGACGGTGCGGTCCTTATCATAGCATAGGAGTCGCGAACGAAACAGCATTCTGAATCTGTTTTATGAAGTTTTCCAAAAGTTCGGGGTATATCGATTACCTTGGTACATACGAATACGCGACGAATATTTCAAATACTGTAAATTTTCAACCTAAAACATTAATAAAAACCCACCCTTCATTGTCACATTGCATTCATTGCAAGAATAGTGACTCCAAGCTGGAAAATCTTATTGACAATATACCGAACTATTGTTTTATTGTATATAGCTTTATATTGATAGTTGGCCAAAAGCTCCGCCCTTAGTCACAGGAGACATAGTAACGGTTATTAGCCCGTAATTTTTGTGTTGATATGTTTTGAGCCAGTGTTTAGTTGGCGTGGCGTACTTTTTTGCCTGCTGCTGCCAAAATGTACTGATATCATTGCACACTGATAACAGAAGTGAATCATTCGAGTATTCACCGAGTGGGAGCTTGTAGACATTTTACTAACATAAGAAAATAATAAATATGTGAGGTCGGGAGGACCGCTGTCAGGAACGAAATTCCTGACGCTTTTTCTTCAACTCAGAATGTAACATCGTTTTACTCTATCTGTAAAATACTCACTCTTTATTTTGACCTCACTATCGGCTCTCAGACCCTCGAAAACCATGATAACGACACGCATGATGAACATTTTGAAATTTCCGCAGCCACCATCTTGGATTTTCATTTTGACCTCACTATCGGCTTCAAAAACCATGAAAAGTCACATGTGACGTAATAATTGGAATTTTGCGTCAAATGAAGAAAAAATTGTTTACAGCTGCAATCTTGGATTTTTAATTTTACTGAGGTTAAATAAAAAATTATATATATATTCTGTTGGCTTCAGCACCTTCGAAAGCCATGAAAACATCATATATTATGTACGATAAAAAGTCACATAACGCTTTTTCCGTTATCTGACGATATCTACAATTTTACTCCTACTGCAAGCTGCGTTAAAAGAACTTTGGTACATTATTAATTGTTCTAATGACATTACACAAGATTTTACAATTTCACTTGATGCCTCCTGAGGTTCGTGACACGTGTGATAACTGATGACAGTGTGTTATGCGATGGTAACTGATGAGTTATGGTGATAGCTAATTATATCGTCAAGTGATAATTAATTATGATAATGTGTTGCAGAAGACTCTCGTCTGAGTGACTATTGAGAGCAGTGGTGGCACAGTGGTAACGGCCGCGACTTACGAGTAGTAGGTCGTAAGTTCGAACCCAAGTAGGCACATCACTTTGTGTAAATTATTTCATCGCCCTGCTCTCATAACGGTGAAGGAAAACATCGTGAGGAAACCGGCATGTCTTAGAACTAAAAATTCGAAGACATGTGACATCTACCAACCCGCACTGGGCCTGCGTGTTGGATTATGGCCCACCCCCTCTCACCGAGAGGAGGCCTGTGTCCCAGCAGTGGGAACATTTATAGGCTGCTGATGAAAGTGTTGCAATGATAGTTCGTCTGATGATAGGTAATAATTGTGTAAGTGGTAGCTGATAGTATATATGTTTATATGTTTTACTGATAGATAATGATGATGAGTTGAGATGGTGGCTGATGGCAGTGCTTTTTATTAATAGAAGATGATAATGTACGATAATGGACGATATTGAAAGGGAGCGTAGGGCATTGGCGGTCCGAGGTAACATGTTGGCCCGAAGATTCGCTCGGTGTAGCAAGCTGGTAAAGATAACACTTTTAAAGGCATATTGCCAGAGCTTTTACACGGGGAATCTTTAGGTCAACTATACCAAAAGGGCGCTGGATGACCTGCGCGTCCAATATAATAATATTTTTAGGATGCTGTTGGGACTGCCGCGATGGTGCAGCGCTTTTACTATGTTTGCGCAAAATCGAACTGACGGCTTCCACGCCGTCATTCGCAAGAAAACCGCGTCGCTGTTGTCAAGGTTGCCGGCGAGTGGCAACAGCATTCTAAATACTGTGGCGGAGAGTATCGACTCACCGATTATTAAAAGTTTTGTGAGAAGGATAATCACCAAAAATTAATTTGGGGATGTCCTTTTCATAATACTGTTTATTCTTTGTTATTCTCAATTTTGTTTTAAATTACTAACACTAGCAACAAGTTGTAATATTGTTTACTAACACGCTGGATCATTGTTGTCCGTAAATAAAGAATATTATTATTATATTATGTGATTATAGTTGAAGCAAGTCAGATGTAATGACAGGTGATAGTGTGTGTGTCTTGGTGATAGTTGTCAGAAGCAACTCAGATGTGATGACAAGGGATAGTAATTGTGGCGTGGTGATAGTTGGTGGAAGCACGTCAGATGTGATGATAGGTGATAATAAGTATGTCGTGGTGATAGATAATGGACCCAAGTGTGATGCGATGATAGCTGATTGAAAGTATGTCGTGATGATAGATGATGGACTCCAGTGTGATGCGATGATAGTTGATTGAAAGTAGGTCGTGGTGATAGATGATGGAGCCAAGTGTGATGCGTAGATAGCTGATTGTAAGTGTATCGTGGTGTTAGTTGATAGATCCAAGTCTGATGCGATGATAGTAAGTGTGTCATGGTGATAGATGACTGAAACAAGTGTGATGCGATGATAGCTGATTGTAAGTGTGTCGTGGTGATAGATGATGGAACCAAGTCCGATGCGATGATAGTAAGTGTGTGGTGGTGATAGATGATGGACCCAAGTGTGATGCAATGATAGTAAGTGTGTCGTGGTGATATATGCCTGTTAGTCTAGTGGTTAGTGACCCTGACTGCTATGCCGGAGGTCGTGGGTTCGATTCCCACACAGGACAAATGTTTGTGTGATGAGCACGATCATTTGTTCTGTGTCTGGGTATAATTTATCTATAATATGTATGTATTTAGAAATATATAAGTATGTTTATCAGTTGTCTAGTACCCATAACACAAGCTCTGCTTAGCTTGGGACTAGATGGCGTTGTGTGATAGTTGTGGAATATTATTATATTATTATTATTATTTCCTTTATTTCATTTAAATACATATTAATTACATTTTTAAATATTAAAATATAAAAAAGATATAAGAAAACATTTAAAAATATAAAAAATAGTAGCCCACCGGTATCGGGAACAGGGTCCAAGCTACCGGTGGTCAGGGCTGCTGAGAGAGGAACCTCCTAACAATACGCGCCGTGTCCAGAATTACTGCTTTCTGGATCAGGCCCTTGATCCAGCTGCCTAACGAGAGCCTCCTGAGATGTTGATCGAGGCTCTTGGCTATTATGCCATTGGCCGTAACGACTATCGGCACAATGACTGCCGTATCCACATCCCACATGTCGACAACCTCGCGAGCCAAGTCAAGATACTTCATCTGCTTATCTTTTTCAGCTTTCACGAGGTTCTCGTCATGCGGGACTGCTATATCAACTATTATTATTATTATTATATGATGGACCCAAGTGTGATGTAATGATAGCTGGTTGTAAGTGTGTCGTGGTGATAGATGATGGACCCAAGTGTGATATGCAATGATAGTAAATGTGTCGTGGTGATAAATGATGGACCCAAGTGTGATATGCAATGATAGTAAGTGTGTCGTGGTGATAAATGATGGACCCAAGTGTGATGTAATGATAGCTGATTGTAAGTGTGTCGTGGTGATAAATGATGGAACCAAGTCTGATGCGATGATAGTAAGTGTGTCGTGGAGATTGATGATGGAGCACAGTGTGATGCGATGATAGCTGATTGTAAGTGTGTCGTGGTAATAGTTGGTAGAAGCAAGTAAGATGTGATGATGTGCGATAGTAAGTGTGTCGTGGTGATTGATGGTGGAAGGAAGTGAGCTGTTTTATTAGATGTAATGATAGATAGTGTGTTGTGCTGATACATGATGATAGAATATGGTATGAATGACGATGGTTTTATGTTGTGGTTATGGATTGCTATCACCCGATAGTGAGCTTATTGTGGCGATACTTGATGATAGTAATTGGGTTGCGGACTAGATTTATTTATAAGGTAAAGCTGTTGAAAGAATATTGTTAGGTCATAAGTGATAGGCCATCCGCAACAGATTACTGAGAAGTCTAGTAAGATAACTTGGTGCTAAGTGGTGGTGATCGTTGATTAATGATTGATGTGATAGTAGCTTGTACGATAAGAAGTATCGCTT
Source organism: Aporophyla nigra (assembly GCA_947507805.1). Classification (NCBI taxonomy): domain Eukaryota; kingdom Metazoa; phylum Arthropoda; class Insecta; order Lepidoptera; family Noctuidae; genus Aporophyla; species Aporophyla nigra. Next base: position 15,685,189 of record OX382315.1, on the reverse strand, counting down.
TGAGTTAAAGAAAAAGCAAAACAACCACAAGTACCTAAAAGACCAAAATACTACTCACCATGCGTTCAAGCTTGAAGGGGGAACACGAGCGTGCTGTGCTCAATGATGTCAAGTTCCCAAAATAGATTCGGATATTAAACACCGTTTGAGGAGGATACACAAAGGTTATCTAACCTCTTGCTTCTGTGTTAATGCGTAATTGGTTCTAATTCATCTGCCATTCAATCTGTTAAGTCATGAACTTCATTGAACCGTGTTACTCCACAAATGTCAGAGCCCTCAACAATACGAATTCCTATCACCGAAAAAATCTTAAGCGGTAATACGATAACGAATTGGATTCCTGCCACATTCATACGATTTCGTACGAAGACTATTAATAACCTGTTCCTAATCACACGGTGGTAAACATGAGTTGTCGTCATATCGACGTATTGCGCCTAATATTCGTGGTACATGCAAACTGAACGCGCCGGGAGTCTGGTGTATTAATAGACATGCCGAACCGATGGCTTCTTTTACTCCAGCGGACTCGCGCGGTATTTACGGAAACATGTGGCTTATTCTAATGTTCAGCTTATCGTAAGCTGCTAAGGACCAGTGTCGTATGGCAAGTGAGGCAGCGCCGCCCCAAGATATTTCGATAAAATTAGAAAATGCTTTTGGCCGCGGGAGTTGTCTTTACTATTTATGGCAGTGCACGCGGTGGTTAATTCTGACGCGTGTGGCAACCTCCGCTTCTAAATATAAGTTAGAACCCCGCTCTCTCCAGGGGAAGTGTACCTACTCTAGTGAGCTAGCTATGCTTCCTTGTCTTTCTAATGAATTTGAAAAGTTTCAAATAGGTGGCGATTGATCGCCGGAATGTTGGCAGTGAGTGTGACCCAGATATAGACAGGTGCGATCCACTGACTCACATAGCTGTCAAATGAAACACTACACCGCAGGGGGAATGCGGGTGTGGGACTCCAAACAAAAACCAAAGTCAACGGTTGTATAAAAGAAATAATGTAATTAAAATAAATAAATTAACCGTTTATTTATTAATTACATTTGGCGTGAGATCCATAACGATCCCGTGTATATAATAAAAATAAAAAAAAGAAAATTAAATTTATATAAATTTTACAATAAATTACATTACAATAGATGGCGTTATCTTAGATGTTCAGTTCTGTCAGGTATCACTACGTACAACGTACAAATGCTAGAGTTCCTTGCGGAACGAGAGCACCACAATACACAGCACTAGGGTCACGCAGCAGCGGCGCCGGAGCCCCGCGCATGCGCGAGGTTCAGGTGCACGCTTAGAAGCACTTGCGGTGGACGATGCCGGGGCCGGACTCGTCGTACTCCTCCTTGGAGATCCACATCTGCTGGAAGGTGGACAGGGAAGCCAGGATGGATCCACCGATCCATACGGAGTACTTCCTTTCGGGGGGAGCGATGATCTTGATCTTGATGGTAGAGGGAGCCAGGGCGGTGATCTCCTTCTGCATCCTGTCGGCGATACCGGGGTACATGGTGGTACCACCGGACATGACAGTGTTGGCGTACAGGTCCTTACGGATGTCAACGTCGCACTTCATGATGGAGTTGTACACGGTCTCGTGGATACCGCAAGATTCCATACCCAAGAATGAGGGCTGGAAGAGGGCCTCAGGGCAACGGAACCTCTCGTTACCGATGGTGATGACCTGACCGTCGGGAAGTTCGTAGGACTTCTCGAGGGAGGTGGAGGCGGCAGCGGTGGCCATCTCCTGCTCGAAGTCGAGGGCGACGTAGCACAGCTTCTCCTTGATGTCACGCACGATTTCCCTCTCAGCGGTGGTGGTGAAAGAGTAACCCCTCTCGGTGAGGATCTTCATGAGGTAGTCGGTCAAGTCGCGACCAGCCAAGTCCAGACGGAGGATGGCATGGGGCAGGGCGTAACCTTCGTAGATGGGGACGGTGTGGGAGACACCATCTCCGGAGTCCAAGACGATACCGGTGGTACGACCGGAGGCGTACAGCGAGAGCACGGCCTGGATGGCGACGTACATGGCAGGGGAGTTGAAGGTTTCAAACATGATCTGGGTCATCTTCTCCCTGTTGGCCTTGGGGTTGAGGGGGGCCTCAGTCAGCAGGACTGGGTGCTCCTCAGGGGCGACGCGCAGCTCGTTGTAGAAGGTGTGGTGCCAGATCTTCTCCATATCGTCCCAGTTGGTGATGATACCGTGCTCGATGGGGTACTTCAGGGTGAGGATACCTCTCTTGCTCTGGGCCTCATCGCCTACGTAGGAGTCCTTCTGACCCATACCAACCATCACACCCTGGTGACGTGGGCGACCGACGATGGACGGGAAGACGGCGCGGGGTGCGTCGTCACCGGCGAAACCGGCCTTGCACATGCCGGAGCCATTGTCGACTACAAGCGCAGCAACATCGTCGTCACACATTTTGGCGTTTGTGTTTTTGTTTTGGGACGCGGTGGATGTTGACTCTACGGCAGCGAGACTGCGAGTGCGGTGGACAGCGGTGGCTGAATCTTATATAGGGGCAGCGGCGCAGACGCCGCGCGCCATACAAGGCGAGCTCGCCGGCCCCTCGCGCGCACAGCCCCCGCCTTTCTTCACATATTTTACACAAATATACTAACTGTAACTCATCCTATCATCCCTTAGACACTTTATAGGGTTAATGGGAGGATTTTGAGTCTATATTTTAGTACAAAACGCCGCGCGCCGTAACAGGCGCGAGCGCCGGCCCGCCCGCCTTGTGCCATTTCAGGCGTTGGGCGGACGCCGCTATTTAACTAAGAATATTACTTTATTGCATTTTTGAATTGCATGTACTAATAAAACTATTATTAGGGATCCAGTCTTCGTCAAAATTATAAACTTTTGGTTGAAATAGTTTAAAAATATGATAATTCTATCACATTATCCCACTTGCACATATTCATAATATTATACCCTTTTTTTCTGGTACCTATAAGACCTTAAATTAATAACTAGGTAACATCATTAGTCAATACAATCCATAGCAGAATAACTCTTAATACGTTTCCAAAAAGACGACAATAGCATGCAATATTTCGTCGACGAAAGTGTTCGCAAATTACAGAGTTACTAGGTCAATACAGTTTAATGGGAAACGGACGATGATTACGCTTCATATTATGTGTAAATATCATCATTGCAATACGATTATTTAGAAAATTATTATAACAGCTATTGAAATCTTCGAGTAGGTAAATTGGTTAGTTTAGAATTATTTGTAAGGGGAAATTACAATCAAAGACATACAAAAATTTATAACAATATTGAATTGCTAATTTTGAGAGCTACCTTTTCCTCTCCTAATTTTGCTGTGCCCGACAGGAACCATATTGATCTTTTATTTGATAAACAAAATAATTGTGTTTCAAGCAAAACTTTATGAAATTGACTTTTAAAAACAACAATGAAATTAAACTGTTTATTCTGTAAATAGAATATCGTAACCAATTTTACACGACATACATATTTAAAAAAAAAAGCTCAATGGAGTCAACATTTCCTATCTGACTACTCCTGAGAAGAAATGGCAAAAAAACTTAGGGTTTAAAGCCATATTACTAGTACTTAATCAATACATTGTTGTGCTGATGCCTAGTACATAATATGTGGTTATTAACAAAGTTATAGATTTAAAACAAATTCCGCAATTCGTTATCAAACTGTTACAGTATCTAGACTCAAAATCAAAAATCAAAATCAAAGGTCATTTATTCAAATTAGGCTGAGGATCAGCACTTTTCGAACGTCAAAATTACATAAGACAGCCCCCCAAAACGCCCACCCGTCACCACTTCCTAGTACATTAGCTGGGAAGAAGAAGTGGCCAACAAACTCCCCAGCAGCACAGCTGTCTGTCCAGTTACAAGAACTTGATTCTATACAATGGTATATAGTAAAACATTAAGAGACATAAAACATTAAATTAAATTAAATGATTTGCTATATGCCAGCAAGCCAACCCAATATAACAACAAATAAAATGAAAACTATACACAAGCATAAGCAAAAAAATATGTATAATGTAAACATGGCTGCAAAAATAAAAGCCTCCTGGCATAAAGGGCGTGACAGCTTACATATGCAATACTGAATTATGTTCACATAGCTGTTACCACCTGAGTTACAACTCGAGGCCACAAATGATAACTACACATCAGCTGATAATTTTGTTCAAGAAAATTATTTCAACTCAACGAATAACCACACAAAAACAATGAGGAGTAAGTAGGAGTATCTCGCCTGGTCTTTTCCATAAAGACGTACTACGCTTTGAAATGATCAACTAGCTTCATTTTTTTACCGACCGACTCCTTGACAATTCAAAAGTGCCTGTAATTGGTTGGTTAGCTTTCGCGGATGTAAACAATGCAAAGAGAAATCGTGTTAAACGATCTACAATCAATTCATCATCATCATCCTCATTTAGACGTCCACTGCTGGACATAGGCCTCTCCCAAGAAAGGGAGGTTTTTCCATAATCGCCACTCTCGGCAGGCACGTTGGCGATCGCAGTATGGTAGTAAAATGCATAGAAAACCCTGTTGCCCATTATCTAGTAAGCTGATTTAAGGGTACTAACAAATCATTAATTAACAATAAATATAGGGTACTACAAAACCTTTATGTACCTAAATAAATATATTATATTATTATTATATTATATAAGGTTTGAATCTCTCATTTCTCACCTTAATGAGCTGTCATAGTTGATTGTTTCTGCCGCGGTAACTAACTTCAATATTTACAAGAAATAGAATCGATTCTATTTGACGCTACCAGATGGCAGTTTCGTACGAAGAAGAATGGACAGAAACTCCAGTTACTTCTATCCGACACAAAAAAAAAAACAATTAGAACCAGTAGGTTCCGGATTAGCAGTTTCAACCAAATAAACTCTTCAGCTTTATAATATTAGTAGTAGAAAAAACCTATAATACTTTATAGAAAAAAAAACTTTACTACTTATAAAAATGGTACAAGTGCATATTTAAAAATATTTAAGACGATTTTTCCCACCCATTCAAGGCGTACTATAGGAAGATGACTATCATGCAAATGTGTCTTGCAGCTGTTGCAATTCATAATAATTCAGAAATATTATGCCAATGAGAGCAGTAGTGGCCCCGTTGTATCAGACCCGACTTACGAGGTGTTGTGTTGTTGTGTTCTCTGATCTGATCGTCAATATGTAATGGACGACCACCCATCCAAAAACCGACAGCGACAAGTGTAACTTAACCTCTGATCCACCCGCCTACTATTATGTATATCACAATAAAAAGAAAACATAAATAAAATGTAAACATACATTTGACTATAAAAAACAATTTCATTAATGCTCAATACTCGACCTATATACATTGTCTAAATCAATTAACGAGAAATTCCATCAAGCAAGTTTCAGCTAAGGAATTACACTGAAAACTATTGCCTCATGAATATTCTTAGGCAGTTTGAATACTTCACGTAATTGGCTTACTGAAACAAGGGTGTCTGGTATGTCTACGTTAATTGATCACTTTATCGGGGACTCTGCGGCCTACGATTTATGTAACAGGTGAGAACAGGTCGGCTTGAGTGATTTATATTTGCTTGGGTGCTTTAAATGGCGTTTATAAATACATATAGATATGTCTGTTTATTGTGTTGGTCACTGTAGGTGAACGTCAGTGATTTGCGGATTAATAACTGATGAATTTGTTTATTTTTTATTGGAATTGAATTACTTGAAAAATGTTATTATACTCTAGGTGAATTTGTTAATGACGAATCTCTGTAACTGTAAATATTGACATTTTTACTTATACTTGCCATTTCTAATATATTTTTTTATTTATTTTAATTTTTAAATTATTCTTCTGAATTTACTATAAATTTTGACTTAAAATGAAATTGGTTATAAATATTGAAATTTTACTTGCTTGCATAATTATATTATGACGAATTTATATTTTAATTTAATAGTATAATATTTTTTTCTTAATAATTTGTATGTCAATTGGCCTAACATAGCGCACTACCGAATAAATAAGATCTTGTATATAATTATTATTACACCTATGTTTATGAATAAATGATTTGATTTGAATTGAAACATTCTTATTTTCAATTTTTTACCACCACGCTAAGACTCTTAGGAGCTGAACAAAATGGAAAAAGTAAGAAAAAAAGCTAACCAAAAATGAAGTAAAAGCGACGGTAGGCAATGCGATGCGAAGGGGTGGGTCGGGCGAATAAAAAACTTCAGGCAGACGAAGTCGCGGGCAAAAGCTAGTAAATTAATAAAAATAAACCCATGATTTCATTCATCGCGTCGGAACGAAGTACGGAGAAGCGGGACGAGCTTGATTCCTATCGAATGAACTGACCAGCACCAGCAAATGACAGAATTATGTGCGAAAGAGAGAGGGAGATATTTGCCCTGCACATTTATATTTGTGGCACAATACAAGCTAGTAAGAGAAGATTAGCATAATACAATATCCTAACAAAGTAACAAGGAGACGGCAGAGTGTGGGGTTCTTAAATAGAACGGAGGTTCCGCGTGTAGTTACTACTCAGTGAGTGTATTCATATACTCATACCCTAGAGCGCACTACTTCGTCACTGCCGAGAAAAAAAAAATCCTGAAATTTGAAAAAAGTTATTATTTCTTGTGCAAGATGTCGACAAAATTTGTGTTTTTCTTGTTTTTATGATAAATATTATCCAGATTTGTGTATTGCTAATGATGAATGAATGAAGGGAATTGCTTATAACGAGTTATTAAATTATTATTATTTTTTTTCTTCAAACTTCAGGAGCTTTTTTCTAGAAAAACAGAAATATTTCGTGCGTCTATTAGAGGTTAATGTGAGAGAGGCGTGGTTTATTGCAGCTTACTCGCCGTTCGAGGAATCAACCTTTAAACATTGTATTGCGTGTAAAGAAAGTTAAATAAACAACTACTTACTAAGTAAGGATACATCGTAACGTAATATCAGTTTTAAATAGTATGAGATCTATTTCATTGGCATTATACAAAAAGCACACGACAATACAATACAGTCCTTTATTTCAGGCAACTAAGGCCCATGAAAACACAATACATAAATAAAATAAGAACAATAATTTTACACTAATAGATATTCTATACAATGTAACTTATTTATTTGAACTGCATTTTCTTACTTATAACACATAAATGCATATAATTCCTTGTAGTATCTATATATATAAAATTCAAAGTCCTGAGTGACTGACTGATATATCACCGCATAGCCTAAACCGCTGGTCCTAGAGACATGAAATTTGGAGGGTGTGTTCTTTGTGAGAAGTAAGTAGCCACTAAGAAAGGGTTTTTTGAAATTCCGTTTCTAATAGGGTGAAATGGGGTGTTGAAATGGTAAATTTTTCGACATGCACGCGGGCGAAGCCGCGAGCAGAAGCTAATTATATATGAAATAAAATGTATTGTAGCCAAACTACTTAAAATTGTTTATACAAACGTCCACATACATAAACGTAGTTCAAAGTAAGTACGGCGTAGCACCCTCTAAAGCCTGCTACGAAGGTTGTAGAGGCTCTACGCCGTAGCATTTGCGCCAAACGAGTTTACTGCGCTCTGATTGGTCGATTTGCCCTTACGACCCTTCTGCTTTGGGGAGTAAGTCGGGTCAAGAGCTGCCTACATAGTTAATTCAATTAGATTTGTACCTACAGGAAATTGTAAGGAGAGTTTCTACCTAAAAGATTGTATCCTTGCGTGCTATGGAAATGCGTTCACTGTGGAGTTTGTGTGGTGTGAACTGTGAATGATAGGCTGAGGAATGATGTGATAAGGCAATCAGCCTATAATGTTCCCACTGCTGGGACACAGGCCTCTTCTTGGTAAGGAGTAGGCTGTAATACACCTCGCGGGCCCAGTGCAGGTTGGTTGAACTCACATGTCTTCGAATTTTTGGTTCTAGGATACGTCAGTTTCCTCACGATGATTTCCTTCACCGTTTTGAGAGCAAAGTGGATGAAATAATTTACATAAGATAAAACGCTTGTCAAAATAAGAACCAGAGAACAATTGTTATTACCTAATTAATTAATTCATAAATTGCTGCTCTAAACGTTTGCGTATACTGCTTCATAGCTTGTGGTTTTGAAGAAGATCAATGACAATGAAAACTTTTTTACAAAAAAAACAACCGACTTCCTTAAAAACACTACAAAGTGAAAAATAACTTTAATTTCGGAAGTCGGTGTCTTAGGATCTGTATTTATGGTTTTTTTGCCACCGACTTCCGAAATTAAAGTTATTTTTCACTTTGTAGGGTTTTTAAGGAAGTCGGTTGTTTTTTTTTGTAAAAAAGTTTTTATTTTTAAATTTTTAGTTGTGGTACCACCCCGCACTAATTCCAAACAAACAATGCATATTTATGCGATAGCAGAAATCGCGGTTGATTTGCTGTCATTTTTTAAAGAGTTCCGGTGTCTATCTCTGGAACTCATCATCAGATCTATATGAAATTTATATGGGACCATTTCGGAATAAACCCCTTTCAAACAAAAAAAGAATTTTGCAAATTCGTCTATATATGACGGAGTTATGGCCGAACATACATAAAAAAAAAAACATATAGACATCCAAATTGAGAACCTCCTCCTTTTTGAAGTCGGTTAAACATTGAAAAGAGTATGCTAAGACAATTGGTCATGTTGAGAGGATGAATGAAAGATGACTAACAAAGGCATTAACAAGTCAAATGAGAGTGTATACGCCGGCAGGGGAAAGAGCCCTAGAAAGAAATAATAATAAGTTTATTGGTGATAGTCTTGGATCGTATTACCCAGTAACTGGATTGTGGAGGTCAGACAGACAGTCGCTTCATGTAAAATACTGGTATTCAGCTGCACTCTGTTAGACTGAAAGCCAACCCGAACATAATCGAGTAAAGGCTGGGCAGATGACTGAAAACACTCATCAGTACTCGGTACCACCGGTACTCGAAAACGGTGAGCGTGTATGACCAGATGTACATATGAACGAAGAAAATGTATTTTATTCCTACCCCACGGGAAGACGACGTAAACTTATGTATGCATTCTTGAAATAAAAAACTCAATAATACTTTCGCAGGGGTTATAAGACCTTGATACTGTTAGTCTTTAAAACAGATGTTTGGTAAAACATTTGGGGAGCTATTACATTTTTATAACGATATATTACTTTCTCGCGAAAGTCTTCCAAATTCCGGTATTTTAGAACGAAGACGACCTTCTAACAGTTTTGTAAGAGGCGACGGAATTAGATCAAAACAATACTTTAAAATTCCTTGCAGCGTTTGTAAATCTTCTACTAAAATATTAAGAAACTGAGATATTGGTTGGACTGTTAGAATTAACTGTCTTTATTTCTTTTCGTAAGAAGAGACGTTGGTCCTATGACTGATCACTCTCCGGTCGTGTTGAATTGCCGTCCCATCGGACTATGAGAGTGAGGGAAGAGCGAGTGCCCCTGTGTCTGCGCACACACGCCTGCACTATATCTCTCTCGCACCGATGGCTCGTCTCCGTTGAGATTGGCCGCCATGGGCGAAATACGGTCTGGAGAACTATATAATATTTCTTTTCATGTAAGTGCCCTAAAAAAATTAAGAGATGTTTTGCAGACTACGTACAAACCGTTTTTTCTCTCATGAATGAGTGAATGAATGAAATGAACCGACATCAGCATGGTCTGCTTAGACTCGATTAATCGAATGAACCCGCAAGATAGGCACTAGTCCTTGAAACCTCATATTTCGTGTTGCTACAGAGATCGTTACATATCAAATAGTAGATCCAAGACGCGCTGTATTAATAAGGAAGACATACCCTTAGGATAGGAAAGGATTGCTTTTTTCTTCTCCCATAGATCAAAAACCATTTATTCAAACTAGACTGAGATATGCACTTTTTAACGTAAATATCACAGTCTACCAAAATGCCCGCCTGTAACCACTTCCTAGTACTTTAGCTAGTAAGTCAACTATAAAACAGGTTCCGACGACGCCCGCCCTTTACCAATTCCTAGCGCTTTCGATAAGGAAAAGAAGAAAGAAGCGGCTTGATAAACTTCACTCTCCAGTAGCGCAGCTGTCTGTTAAGTTAGAAGAATTTGATCTTGAACTTAATCCTGATCTGTCTGATTTTATTATCTGTACGATGTGTGACTTAATCCTTAAGTACAACTTCCTTAAATTACGTTCACAGTTGATACATTTCTGACAAAACAATCCTATTGGAACGCGAATAGAGATCACTGTGATATTGACAGAGCTTTGACCGTCAAATATCTACGAACAACAGCCGAGACGAGCGCCTAACGTGCTTTTCAAGGCACGGAGGGGTCTTGGTATGTTAAGATGGCCCATCTACGGACCAATCGCTACAATATCGACCCGTACGGCTTTAATGACTTAGTCACAAGCCCTTTAGTAAGTAACTAGCGAATCATTAGATTGAAAACATTATGTATGTATTCCTGAAAGGGACACCCACTCCAGCGTTAGTCTAGTTATTTCTTTTCCAGTCAGTTCTGTTTAACTTCCTTCAACCATGCACAAATTCAAACTATGGGTTTTTTTTTTCTGGATGGGAAATCATCAAATGACTTCTCCCGCTCTGGGCGGAGCGGGAGGGCGTGTCAGACTTTTACTGACTAAAACCCACCCGTGTTCCTTCAGTTGCTCATGTGCCAGGGTCACGGTATCTCTTTCGAACAATCTCGCGACCCTGGCAGGCATCGGTCCTGGCAGACCCCTTCAGTATTGCTGACATCTCTTTGAGGCGCGCGTGGAACACTACGCGCCGTCGACCCGAGCCTGGTCCTTACCGGGCGGTGAGCTACCCATTGCTCGCCGCCCGCAAGCTCGCGCCTACGGTGGCCGGGAGTCCGCTATAGACTCCCGTTACTCTCGAATCGAATACTATAGGATAATTTAGTTGAGCAAAAAGCTCGCTATTGTAACATTGACTGCTAGTTCATTAGTCAAGTTTAATTGTACTACGACAACAAACAGAATATATTTGGATCACGAGCTTTGTGTCACTATCGCCATTCATTGATTCTCTCAATTGCATACCAATACCGCTACTCTCTCATGACTGATCGTTTCCAAACATCTGTTGATATCGCTGTCTTTTGTAACTATCGACGGCTGTATTTAAATACTCGTCAACACTGTGCATGTTGAAGCGGCATTGTGTGATGTACTAAGAGATGAAGTAGAACGTGTTAGAGTGAAGTGTTAAAGGTATGATGCAAGTGCATTGGGGTGCATTGGCCGCGTCTATTTGTGGTAACAGGTGTGAGGCATGTAATCATTGCGCCGATGCTGTTAGAATATTCTCTCTATCTCCGAGCGGGTTTGAAATGGGACGCAAACCGATTTCAGTGCGACGCCCAGCAGCGTTTAAAATAACTTGGTAAATCGCAAGTTACGGTAGTCTTAAAGATAACTGTTTTTTTGCGAGACAGTGAACTGAAGACGAATTCTTTATTGAGCCTGCAACGATTGTATTCATATGTGCATTTATATTAACCTGTAATGTGGCCACTGCTGGGATGCAGGAGTCCTCTCGGCGAGAGACAGTCAGGGTTGGTGGATATCACATATCCTCGGATTTTTCTTGGACATTCCAGTTTCCCAACGATGTTTTCCTTCATCGTTTTGAGAGCATTGGTGATGAAATAATTTACAAAAATTAAAGCGGCTGTCGAGTTTGAACTTACCACCTGTAACTTGTAAGACGCGGCTGATACCACTGGTGGCTCAGTGGTAACTGCTCTCTATTATTCTATATTTTTTAATATGCCAAAGACTACACAATTGGGCTCTTCATTTCTGAATTCACGGCTACCGTAATCAACAAAGAATTTTAATAATACACCTACATTACAAAACATGGGTTGAAATCTGTTTGACGCCTGTCTATATTCCCTCCTTTACCTCCTTCGAGTAGAGTAGATAATATTCTGTTTTCAGTCATCGTTATCATCATCATCTCATCCTCGTGCCCGTGTCCCATGTTATTTGGGATCGGAACAACACGTTTTCTTCTTCTATTCTCCCCTATCAACCATCACGCTATGATTCACTCCCTTCTCTATTATACAATTATTCTTTTCTTAGGCCTTTTACTCCCTCTCTATCTTTCAATTCTTCTCGGCCACATATGAATGCGCTCATCATCATTTCAGCCGAGAGACATCCACTGCCATACATAGGCGTCCCTCAAGCACCGCCACTTCAACCGATTCAGTGCTTCTCGCATCCAGCGGATTCCTGCGGCCTTCACCATGTCATCGTTCCATCTTTGTGTGTTGGAAGGCCTCCCAGACGATGGACCGATGATGACTGAGCTATTTATAACTAAAACTGTAATCTAAAAAACAATTTGTATGTATCGCATCGTATTTTCACCACGTCACATATACTCGTATGCAGTACTTTTCTATTTGTGTTCCGACTACAAAAGATCAAGCGCGCGCTTATTAGGCGCGATTACAAATAGAAGTCCAGATATTTTTAGAAGTGCATTGTTTGACATTCATAAACATTCAACTGTTGCTTTCTATCACCTTCCAATTGTATGATTGAGTAAAGATTATCTTGGAAGTAGGCCAGAAGATAACTCGGAGAGTTCTGCGGTTATACTCGCAAAATTCTCATAAAATGTGCAACTCAAATTATTTTTTTTTAAGAAATCTATATTAATATCTGCCATTTGTACGTACTAAAAAGTCACCATTTCAGCCGAAAGACGTCGACTGCTGGTCATTGGCCTCCCCCAGTTTGCGGGCTTTGCCATAATCGCCACGCTTATCAGGCGGATTGGCAATCGCAGTATAGTGGTAAATTGCATGGAGAACGCTGCTGCTCATTCTCCAGTATTTTCCTTAGTCACCTCTTACGACACCCACGGGAAGAATTGGTATGTAGCACCATACCAATTCTTCCCTTCTTTAAGTCCGGCACCACACGAAACACGTTACAAAGAGTATTCTATTCAATTTTATTCTAGACTTGGTCATCCAAGTTGTCATTATATAATGTACTAATGGTAGGATAACGAAGCGGAGTGTGGAGTCGTGCAAGATTTACATCACTCATTGATGGATATACTGCGATAAGTTTCATAGAAATTATATGTTTGAAATTTTGAGGTTGAACTGGTTTCATTCAGACATATTCCATAGAATTCTGTCACAACCAAATGATCAGTCTGTTCAGGTTCATGGCCCAAATGTAATTTTTTGCAGTGTGTATTTCGGGTATGATGAGACTCAAGACTGTCATAAGTATTGCGATTATAAAAGTCCCTCTTATAGAAATAAAATATACCGTAGATAGAAAGCTTTTCTGTATCTCGATATTATCTTGCATGCAATGTATGTACACCATGTTTAAACAAATAAAATTTACTTACTTACTTACTTACTTACTTTCCAAAACCACAGCTGGAGTTCAGCCCAATTCCCAGTTTTTACTGCAACACAATGCGAGACAAATTAAGTTCTCAGAAGTAAATAATATGTTATTAGTCCAGTCCTCGTCAATGAAAGCCATGCTGAAAATATTGTAAACACAGACCATCTGATACAAAAACGTTGTTTTGACACCGGCGCATTTATCTGCCGGCTTCATTGGCAACGCTCGCACGTAATACTACAGAGCCACAACGGTGGTTGTGAATCATCGTGTACTCTCACGTTATCGCGTTAGCCGTAAAAGGAGACCGCTGGTGCCGCCCACCGCATTCTTAAACAATTTCAAAAAACCCGGCCAAGTGCGAGTCGGACTCGCGCACCGAGGGTTCCGTACCAACCTGCAGTATTAAAGGTTTATGCATAAGGTTAATGTTTATGAAATTAAATGTTTTTTTTTTTTAATTTTTATATTTGAGTTGACTGAATGAAAGGTAAATTGTGGTTTACGATTTATGACGTATTAAAAAAAAAACTACTTACCAGATCTCGTTCAAACCAATTTTCGGTGGAAGTTTACATGGTAATGTACATCATATATATTTTTTAGTTTTAACATTCCCTTATTTTCGAAGAGGCCTACGCCGCGGAGGCGACTATTACAAATAAAGTTTAATTTAGTATTTAAAAGAAATATTTAAGAATGCATGCTAACATTAATATCTATCTATACTATAAAAAGCAATATGTATTTAAAAAAAAAAAAAAAAAACTTGTAATAGGAAATAAAGGCTATTTTTATTTTATTTTATTATTTTCGAACTTACGGGGGGGGGGGGGACACATTTTACCACTTTGGAAGTGTCTCTCGCGCAAACTATTCAGTTTAGAAAAAAATGTTATTTGAAACCTCATTATCATTTTTGAAGACCTATCCATAGATACCCCACACGTATGGGTTTGATGTTTTTTTTTTTGTTTAGTTTCTGTTCTATGTATGGGGAATCCCAGATATTATTGTTTTTTTTTTTTCTATTTTTGTGTGAAAATCTTAATGCGGTTCACAGAATACATCTACTTACCAAGTTTCAACAGCATAGCTCTTATAGTTTCGGCAAAAAGTGGCTGTGACATACACGGACAGACATGACGAATCTATAAGGGTTCCGTTTTTTGCCATTTGGCAAAGGAACCCTAAAAAAGATAGAGTTTACGAATTTTTTGGTTTTTATTTTAAACTAGCTTCTGCCAGCGGCTTCGCCCCCTTGAATGTCAAAAAATATCCTTCAGGAACGTAAGCAGTGCGATAAGACATTGTTTATTACACCTATCCGACCCAGAGAATAAAAAGTTTGACAAAAAATTCAACCCCCCATTTCACCCACTTAGGGATGGAATTTCAAAATACCCTTTCTTAGTGAATACCTACTCTTCACAAAGAACACACCCGCCAAATTTCATGTCTTTGGGACCAGCGGCTGTGCGTTGATAAATCAGTCAGTCACTCATGCACTGTCAACTATGGCATCTTTACTTTCTATGAGCAAGTTTACCCATGAGTTAAATATGAATATAAATGATACATCGCTTAATTAATGCTTTTAATAACAAAATCAAAAGTAATTTATTCAAATTAGACTGAGAATTACCACTTTTCGAACGTCAAAATTACAATAAACAGTCCCCCAAAAACGCCCGCCTTTCACCACTTCCTAATGCTTTAACCAGGAAGAAGAAGTGGCGTAACAAACTCCCCAGCAGCACAGCTGTCTTTTTAGTTAAATCAATTTTTAGTTAAATTTGATTCTATACAATAAGTAGTAGCAAAGTAACTAACATAACGAGACACAAAACATTGAACTAAATATTTTTTTTATGGCAAATCATCAAATGACGTCTTCCGCTCTAGGCGGAGCAGAAGGGCGTGTCAGACTTTTACTGACTAAAACCCACCCGTGTTCCTTCGGTTGCCTATGCCAGGGCCACGATAATTCTTTCCAACAATTCCGTGACCCTGGCAGATTGGTTCAATCGTCGTGATTCGGGGCCTTTACTATTTATTTGGCCGCTACTGCTCTCATGAGATCAGGTCAAAGTTTTACTGGGTTTTCTCATGAATAATTTCTCAGTAGCAGCCTGAATTCTGAATATGTGCCTTGACGATGGCAACAAACTTGCCTCCTATTACAAGGGACTTACATAAACTGGCAAAATGTTGGAATGCTAAAGGTACGCCGTTGCCTAACAAAGTGGGAGATGCATACAAGTTGGAGCAGTGATGGCCTGTGGCAACGACCTTGACTTACGAGTTGCAGGTCGTAGGTTCGAACCTAGAAAGGCGCTTCACTTTGTGTAAATTATTTCATCACCACTGCTATCAAAACGGTGAAGGAAAAAATCGTGAACAACCGGTATGTCCTAGAACCAAAAGTTCGAAGTCATGTAAAATCTACCAACTCGCACTGGGTCCACTAATGACCCACACAAAGAGGTGGCCTATAATAAATAATAATAATAATAAATATCTTAGGACAACCAACACACTGTTATCTGATCCCAAACTAGGCAGAGCCTGTACTATGGTAACCAGATGACTGATAAATATATTATACTTAATTATTTCTAAATACATACATATTATAGATAATTACACCCAGACACAGAACAAATGATTGTGCTCATCACACAAATATTTGTCCTGGGTGGGAATCGAACCCACGACCTTAGTCTTTGCAGTCAGGGTCACTAACCACTAGACTAACAGGCCAGCCTATGTCCCAGCAGTAAGAATATTATCGGCTTATTGCTTTTGTAATGCTTAAACCTTCATTCATTACAGGCGTAACTTTATGCTGTTTCCTTCGGTACAAAGCTCAAGTTTATGAATTACGGCTGCAACATTGTAACACTATAGTAAAACACAAGTATTGGAACATTCAGGTCCGCTGCTCGATCAGTATCGACGTCGTAATGTATTTATTTCAGGCGCAGCAGGGAGGATTATAAATAGGTGCGCAAGTTCACTGCCGATCCGTACGTGTTCTGAGGCCAGAGAAGCAGCGAATGAAGATTGAATTGCTTTGTATGCAAGTGAAATGGCATCTATTTTATATTTCTGCATTTACTGGCACTTCATTCAAAAATATGAAGCTAGTTGTACATTCCAAAGCGTTAGAAGACCTATGAAGAAAAACAAGCAAAAAACTCCACGGGTACACTTCTAATCATCTGCCTAGGTTTTTGGGTTCCATTGCCAAATGGCAAAAAACGGAAACCTTATAGATAGTCGTCATGTCTGTCTGTCTGTCTATCCGTCCGTATGTCACAGCCACTTTTTTCCGAAACTATAAGAGCTGTGCTGTTGAAACTTGGTAAATAGATGTATTCTAACCGCGTTAAGATTTTTACACAAAAATAGAAAAAAAAAACAACAAATTTTGGGGTTCCCCATACTTAGAACTGAAACTCATTTTTTTTTTCATCAAACCCGTACGTGTAGTGTATCTATGGATAGGTCATCAAAAATGATATTGAGGTTTCTAATACCATTTTTTTCTAAACAGAATGGTTTGCGCGAGAGACACTTTCAAAGTGGTAAAATGTGTAACTGTAACTTCTAAAATAAGAGAATGATAAAACTAAAAAAAATATATGATGTACATTACCATGTAAACTTCCATCAAAAATTGGTTTGAACGAGATCTAGTAAGTAGTTTTTCTTTAATACGCCATAAATCGTAAACCGCATTTTACCTTTCATTCAATCAATTCCAATATATTTAAAAAAACATTTAATTTCATAAACATAAACCTTATGCATAAACCGTGAATACCTACAGGTTTGTACGGAACCCTCGGTGCGGGAGTCCGACTCGCACTTGGCCGGTTTTTTTTCCCAACTATACTGGGTTCAGTTTTCGATCTCAGTGGATGCAGCTGAATTTCAGTTTCAGGCCTATCTGACCTTCACAATCCGGTTACTGGGTAACTCTATACAACTTGGTGAGACTGGTTATCAGACTTTTGGAGTTTCCTAACGACTGTCAAAAATCTAGTGATGACATCATGACAGCCGGGACCAATAGATTCAATGCTCTCCGAAGTACAAAGGGGTCTCGATATGTAAAAGATGGTCATCCAACCATGACCCATAGCACGAGCCCCACACCAATAAATGGGAATACTTCGCGAGGTTTATTTTGAATCATTGGGTTGACAGAAGCAGGAAAAGCGTTGTAATTCTGGCAATGACTGCTCTTTATGACTGACATAAGCTAGTAGCTAGCATAACCGGTTAGCTTTCTTTAATTTTGTAGCTGATAAGCTTTAGGGAGCGTGAGCAATGTTGAAGAAGATGCGCACAAACGCCTCGGTGTTGTCTTCGAATTATGAATATCCGTGCTGAAAAGTCGAAATAAACTACTATAAATAAAATTTAAAAAATAAGTGGCGAGACGAGGCCTGTGTCCCAGCAGTGGGAACATTATAAGCTGTTGATGATGAGCTTTAGGGCCAAAATAATATCAAGGGCTGTTTATTACCCGACTACGCGACAGCACAGACAGTGCTATCTATACTAATATTATAAAGCTGAAGAGTTTGTTTGTTTGTATGTTTGTTTGGTTGAACGCGTTAATATCAGAAACTACTGGTCTGAATTGAAAAAATATTTCTGTTTTGGGTAGCCTATTTGTTGTGAAAGGCTATAGGCTATATAATATCACGCTACAATTAAAAGGAGCGGAGCAGCAACGAAAAATGGCCGAAAACTGGCAGGTAATTCGATGCGACGGGAAGGGTCAGGGGACCCAAAATTTGACGCGGACAAAGTCGCGGGCAGAAGCAAGTATCTCACACACACGTAGGTATATAAGATACTAATCTTATATACCTACGTGTGTGTGAGATACTTTGTCCCTCCTCTAACTCTGTATCACCACGAATCATTAGAGCGCGTGGATGCATTTTAATACCTGATGTGCTTATCGATTCTTCTAACACGTGCGTTGGTTTTTATCATCATATTAATTATCAGCCTCCCTCTCAGTGAGAGGAAGTGGGCCATAATCTATCTCGAGGGCCCAGTGCGGGTTGGTAGATGTCACATGTCTTCACATGTTTGGTTCTAGTACATGCCAGTTTCCTCACGATGTTTTTCTCCACCATTTCCAGAGCAGTGGTGATAAAATAATGATGTGATGGTTTTATCGGACAGTTTTAATAAAATCAAAATGACGGATTTAAGTCGTCCATAATTAATGTTTGGAAACAAAAGTATAATATAATCATCATCAATCACCCGTGGGTTATAAAAGATTGTGCTTGAGGGGACGATTCCTAAAATATAACACACTAGCACTTTGCCCGCGATTTCGTCCGCGTAACCCACAGGAACTCTGCATTTTTTCGGGATAAACCGTAGTCTGTGTTACTTGGTAATAATGTAGCTTTCTATAGGTGAAAGATTTTCTAAATTGGTTCGGAAGTTTTCGAGTTTATCCATTACAAACATACATACGAAAAATTCAAATCTTTCCTCTTTATAGTATTAGTTCAGATTAGACTAAAAAGATATGATTTGACTGGCCTGTTAGTCTAGTGGTTAGTGGCCCTGACTGCTAAGACTGAGGTCGTGGGTTCGATTCCCACCCAGGACAAATATTTGTGTGATGAGCACAATCATTTGTTCTGTGTCTGGGTGTAATTTATCTATAATGTGTATGTATTGAGAAATATTTAAGTATATTTATCAGTTATCTGGTTACCATAGTACAGGCTCTGCCTAGTTTGGGATCAGAAAACAGTGTGTTGGTTGTCCAAAATATATTTATTTATATATTTTTTTAAGAATCGTCAACCCCGAACTAAAAAGTTCAAAACAAGCTCACACTAAGCTGTCTGGTGCTGGTGGTGATATCAAATGTGAGATTAAACTAAACTAACTGCCAACTAATGCATCAGATAACTAGAACAGAGAGTTTGTCTCATAATAATTTATGAACTATTTAGATGTAATCAGTTTTTATCATCATAATATTAATGATAATACCTTAATAATATCTTTAATAATAATATCTTAGGACAACCACCACAACGTTATCTGATCCCAAACTAGGCAGAGCCTGTAATATGGCAACCAGACAACTGATAAACATACTTATATATTTCTAAATACATACATATTATAGACTAGCTGACCTGTGCCCACTTCGTTGGGCGGTAAAGGGTTTTGTTTTTATTGCATACTAGCTTCGGCCCGCGACTTCGTCCCCGTTAAATTTCGTGTTCCCCCCCTTCCTTCCCGTCGCGGCGAATCGCCCACCCGTGCGATTTTCCCCGTTTTTGCAACATTTTTCATTACTGCAGTGCTCCTCTTGGTTGTAACGTGATGTTATATAGCCTATGTTACTTGCAGATAATGTAGATTTCTAATGGTGAAAGAATTTTTAAAATCAGTTCAGTAGTTTTTGAGTTTATCCATTACAAACAAACAAACAAACAAACAAAAATACTCTCTTTATAATATTAGTGTTGATAAATTACACCCAGACACAGAACAAACGATTGTGCTCATCACACAAAGATTTGTCCTGGGTGGGAATCGAACCCACGACCTCAGTCTTAGCAGTCAGGGTCACTAACCACTAGAATAACAGGCCAGTCAAATAATCATCATATTCTAGCCGAAAGACGTCCATTTCTGGAAATAGGCCTCCCCTAAGCTCCGCCACTTCGACCGGTTTTGTGCTTCCCGCATCCAGCGGATTCCTGCGGCCTTTACACGGTCATCGGTCCACCTTGTGGGAGACCTTCCAAATCTACGTTTTCCCGTACACGGTTGCCACTTCAAAACCTTCCAACCCCATTGCCCGTCTGTTCTGCGAGCAATGTGCCCTGCCACAGAAGTATGGCAATTCTTTGAGCAATGTCGGTTACCTTGGTTCTCTTATGGATCTCTTCGTTACTGATTCGATTGCATAAGGAAACGCCAAGCATAGCCCTCTCCATCGTCCTTTGAGTGGCTTTCAGCCTTCTAATAAGGCCCATCAGATTTATAGGTGTATTAATTTGGATCAAGATAGCACTAGCGCTCCATTGCGAGGATCGTCTGGAGGACACGGTGGAGCATACGGTGGAGGTGTGCCCTGCTTGGGCGGAGCATCATCGTGTCATCGTGGAGGCTATCGGCGGCGGTGACCTCTCGCGTCCAGCCCTGGTGCGAGCCATGGTACAGAGCGAGAGGGCATGGGAAGCCGTCACCTCCTTCTGCGAAGCAGTAATGCTCGCGAATGAGGAGGCGGGGCGCGTGAGGGAGTGGCAGTCTCTGCGCCCTCACGTCCCTAGCCGCCGTAGGAGGAGACGCCCCGGGCATCGGGAGTCGATAGCGGACTCCCGGTTATCGTAGGCGCGAGCTTGCGGGCGGCGAGCAATGGATAGCTCGCCACTCGGTAAGGACCAAGCTCGGGTCGGCGCGTAGTGTTCGACGTGCGCCTCAAAGAGATGTCAGCAGAACTGAAGGGGTCTGCTAGGACCGATGCCTGCCAGGGTCGCGAGATTGTTCGAAAGAGACACCGTGACAATGGTACATGGGCAACTGAAGGAATATGGGTGGGTTTTAGACAGTAAAAGTCTAACACGCCCCCCTGCTCCGCCCAGAGCAGGAGAAGTCATTTGATGATTTCTCATCCAAAAAAAAAAAAACAAAGATAGCTCTAGCGCTATTCTCGAGGCCACACGCGAGCGCCAGGCCGGTCGCACATCGTCTGCGCACTCCGTATCTATAGGCACAAGCCAACGCGAAGAACATCTGTTGCTCACAACTAAGAACAAGTGTTTTGTTTAATGACTAACACTACTTAATTATGATACACATTCAGTAAATGATATTTGAGTATGAATATGTTCCGTGTGTTGTCGGACGTAAAGAACCAACCACATTTCTTCCCGTGGGTGTCGTAGAAGGCGATTAAGTGAGCAAATAGAGAATCGGCAGCAGCGTTTTCTATGCATCTTACCACCATACTGCGATCGCCAACCCTCCTGTCAAGCGTGGCGATTATGGCAAACCCTTCCTCTGGGAGAGGCTTATGTCTAGAAGTGCTCGGATTTCGGCTGAAATGAATAAGAGCAGTAGTTAGCGGTTTTCAACAACAAATTTTCAAGGTTATCTGGTTTCCGTTGTCTGAGCAAGGTAGAAGGAAAAAGACCTTGCGGCCGGTCACGTAACCGATGGTCAGACAAAGTAACCGCTTTCACTGAACGGTCCGTGACGACAGCTCTGAGAGAAGCCGATAACCGTTCGAAGTAGAGGAACAAAATACATAAACCACGAAGGGACACACGACCTTTATTATTGAAGTACGTGACCAAGCGTAGGTCGTGAGTTCGAATCCGAGCAAGCGCTTTACATTGTATAAATTATTTTATCACCACTGCTCTCAAAACCATCAAGGAAACATCGTGAGGAAACCGGCATGTCTTAGAACTAAAAATTCGAAGATATGGGACATCTACCAACCCGCACTGGGCCCGCGTGGTGAATTATGGCCTACTTCCTCTCACAGAGAGGATGCCTGTGTCCCCGCAGTAAGAACATTAAAGGCTACTGATGATGACGCGACCAAGGAGACGATAAGAGTAGAGGAAGGCCATAGTTACGATGGATGGACAGTGTAAAAGATTATATGGCATAAAAGTGGGTGACTCCCGAGAAAACGACTACCTAATAGAGAAGTGTAGAAGAAAAAGACATGTTGTGAAATCATCATCCTCATTACAGCCGAAAGATGTCCACTGCTGGACATAGGCCTCCCCCAATTAGGGGCGTTTTGCCGCAATCGCCACGCCACGGTAGTAAAATGCGTAGAGAACGGTGCTGCCCATTCTCAAGCAAGTCCCTTAATCGTCTTTTAGGACACCCAGAGAAGAAATAGCATGTTGCTTTTCTTTACGTCTGGAACCACACGGACGGTGTTGCGTAAACTCAAAGCAAATTAGAATAAGAACAAGACAATACAAATACAAATTAGTTTATTTCTTTAACAAATACATGACACTGAAGTTGTTATTGGAGCCTCCTTTTAAGCTAATAAAGCCTGTAGTAGAAGGCTCCGCTCTTCCATAATAAAAGAAATAATTGATACAAAAACATTTGTCTACAATCTAAGTTTAATCTGTGTGTGTGTGTGTGTGTGTGTGTGTGTGAGGGTGTATGTATGTGTGTGTTTGTGTGTGTGTGTGTTATGTAACGTGTTTTAAAAGCGCTTCTGTTTCCTCATAAGTGAGTTGTTTGATCCATTCAACTATTGACTTTTTGCAATCATAGTATTTTTTGTTATATACATATATTTCTTTATTTATTTTATTATATAGTTGACAAAACCACTTTTGCATCCATTCAGTATAATACACGTTCGGGCCGTTTATTATACTGAATGGATGCAAAAGTAGTTTTTGTGATACAGTTATATGATGTTTTCAAGCCAATCATATGTTAGGAATGTACCAGGAAATACTTTTGAAGCTCTTACCATTCGTAAGCTGTAAAAAATAACATTTCAGCAACAAAGGTCAAACAGCTGATGCTATATTTAAAATGTATTTTCTCAATGTCTTTTAACATTTTAGTAGTCACCGCGTTTGTGGTCATACCTATCATCATTTCAGCCGAAAGATGTCCACTGCTGGACATACGCGTCCCCCAATCGGAGGGGGGGGGGGATGGTTTGGATGGCAATCGCAATATGGTGGTAAAATGCATAGAGAACGCTGCTGCCTATTCTCTAGTAAGTCCACACCATACATTTGACACCCACGGGAAGAAATGGGAGCTCACAAAATATACAATATGAATTAAAAAAGACACAAAACATATGGACTTGCAGGATTTACAAAGACATTTTAAAAATTGCACTAAGCTTAAAGGCATACACGAATAAATTCGAAATACAATTTTAGACACAGTAGTTTTTTATTAAGGCAGTTAAACCGCGCATGGCTGATGCACATAATTGTTTAAATGAATACGTTCAACTTTATCCCCTTAATTGGCGTACAAATTGATTCGCAAAAAAGTTTAATCTACGATATTTGCCGGTCGAGTGGACGCCGCACCCCATCCGACGATCTTTTTCACTGGGATTGCAAAACACTTATCAATCACACTGAATCTTCATACACTGAATTACCAACTCTACAGAAGGGATACACAGTCGATTTTTAAAATTGATGTTTTGGTGGTTATGTCAGTTTGGTTTGGAGTGGATCTCGGATGCATCCCGGCTATTGAGAGTTATTAGTTTTATCTGTACGCGTGTTATTTGATAGTCACGAGTCGTCGAGTGGATATTGTTTGTTATCACCGTCGTGGTGAAACACAATGATGTGAGACTGATGCTGATGCCACGATAATGACTTTGAATATAATTAGCGGGACAATAAGATGGTACACAAATTGGTTTGGTACACCCCTTTGTGAAGATTTGTTTAGATAATAAAGCATGGATACAAAATCGTACCACAGAAG
Organism: Aporophyla nigra; assembly: GCA_947507805.1. Taxonomy (NCBI): domain Eukaryota; kingdom Metazoa; phylum Arthropoda; class Insecta; order Lepidoptera; family Noctuidae; genus Aporophyla; species Aporophyla nigra. Next base: position 15,661,182 of record OX382315.1, on the reverse strand, counting down.
GATCCGAACACTTATTTTTTTGAATTAATGAGAGCAACGGCTATAAAATTTCGGCAGTACGTGTTCCTTTGGTCAGTTTTAGTAACCATCTTTGAATATTTTGAATGAGTCTACTGAGCCTATATCAGTCCACTGATGGGCATAATGCCTCTTCTCTTCTCCTTGCTACTCGATTTTTGGCATCTCTCGGCCAACTGCTACAAGCGATCTTTGATTGTCGCTCCAGCTAGCCTAAGGCAGCTTTAGAAGAGATATTAATACCACATCAAACATTCAAGATAAACTGTCTTTCATTAGGCAAAAACGCTTCTGAAAAATAGGTTTTAAACGCGCATAACTTGAACTTGATCGAAGCATGGCGGCTTTCGCTAAAATATGTGGTTCGCGCGCAAAATACCTATATGTTTTGAAAATGTAAAATGTATACGTTACAGAAAACAATTAGTTTTGTTAATGTTCAAGAACTGATGACCTTCTTAAGGGTTTATTGGTTTTTTTAGAGATTTCTTTGGATTTTTTCCATCGAGAAAACGACAAGTAATCGTATTTCTAAAGTGTACGATTTATACAGTTAAACCTTAAATATCTTACATATTAATTGCATTACTAAAGGTTAAGAATAAATGACGAAGCAAAAGATCATAAGAACAAAATTATTTTGCAAATCCCTCGGTACGCTCTACAACCAAACGAATAGCTATATTTCATTGCACTACATCACGAGAAAATTTTTCATTTCTCAAAGTCTCTTCGCACGTTTTCATCTTCATCGTATTATGAGTACCTTTTCAATATAAAAACGCTGTAGCAAAATTAATAATATCTGATTTGTACAGAGAGGACAGATCAAATAAGTGAGCGTATTAAATCATAAGTCGAGTCACACGCACTGAGCTGCCACAGATCATTAACTCCGCGTATTATTTTGGCAGACACGACACCTTTAAATTGCGTGACGTCTGTTGCGTCATTAATACTAAATGGTGCTTTAAATGAAGTTTGTTTGTTGTTTTACAAATGAAAAAGATGCTTCGGATTTAATGATTTTTATTCCTAAAGAAAAAGTACCATTTAACCTCGGGTTACAACTTCAAAACGAAGTCGTATCCCTCTGAGTCACCTAAGTGAAACAACGAGTGGACTCGATAAGTTCCGAAGTTAGTCGAAAGTCACCTGATATTCCCGAACTTTATATGAATTAGGCCGAATAATGCCCGACAGTTAATACCTAAACCACTGATTTTCACTGAAACTTAATTTGTCTTATGGCTGTAAACGAAAACATGTTCGATTGACAAATTTTTTTTGTCGGAAATCATCGAAACCGAAAATGAATCTTCGGTCGGCCACTAATTTTAATTGTTTCGAAAATTTTATAATTTAAAAGAGTATGCATGGAGTTTCTTGATACTCGTAAAGTTCTTACACCTATTTTTCTCCCTAGGAACCTACCACAGGTACGTAAATCATTTTCATCAGTAATAACAAATAAAGGAAAGAATTCATTACAATTTCGCTGTCAAAAAATCGAATAGTCTAATCACTACTTCACGAAGATGTCACTTGTGTCACTCGAACTTTTAGTGTTGTCACGTCTGCTCTCGCATGCTCTTTGACATCGGATGTATCCCACAAAGGGGCGTCACAAAGTGCACATCGCTGGTCGCGTGGCGCGCTGCAATCATAGTACTAATTGACGATTTGCTGCCCAGTACACTGCGGGACGGAGGAACAGGAACAGTGGTGTACTATTGGCCGTAGCGGTTTGATAGCTAGGTGTACGACTGGAATATACTTAATAGGTATTTAGAAATGTTTTCTTGTGGTTTTAAAGGGATCGATAAGGAGGTCAAAGTGTCAAAAAGACATACAAAAATGTTGTACACCAGAGTTTCTTTCTGCGACAGCCAAAACTAAATTTACTTCAAAACACAAACTAAATATTAATGCTCACAATATACATTCTATTATATGCTATGACTAGGCTACCCAGTTAGAGTGCAACAAGTATTATATCAAATTAAAGAAAATTATATACTTACATGCCTTTTCTGTATGGGAAGAAGAGTGGGATATACATGAATTTTAAAATAGTTTATACCTAATTTAAATGTATTCGTGTAAAACTATGGACTACAACTATGTCTTAAGTAAATAAATTAACGATTTATTGGGAATATACATATGACATTGACTATAATATCTTACAATATATACATAATTTAAAATTACAATATAAAAATAAATAATCATAAAGCATCAAAATATTCGTCTGCATCGTTGTCAACAGGAAACGTGCCCAAAAGGCTGGCAGCATTGCCACGTTGTATGGCAATGCTGATTCTTTGACCAAAAAATAGGCTGGCCACGTGAAGAGTCGACTAGTAAATAAATAAATTAAACTAATTAATTTTTATTTATGATTGCAACTGTATTCAGACAAGCCTTTTAAAATCAAAGACCAAAAGTCGTAAAGAAAAAAAAAGAAAGCTTTCAAATAGACTATTTACCACAAACTAAAAGGCACATGAGACATGACCTATTCTATTCAGCAAACAAAAAGTGAGAATATCTCCATCTAACTGTTCTGTTTCCGTGTCCCGCCGTGTACACTGCGCACACGTCATTAATCCCCTGCACGATGATCGTCGGACGGGGGCTGTGTACTTAATTTGTCCTTTATTATGTTGATTCTATCCGCGTATAATAAGCGGTCGTTCTCGCCTCGTTTACTCAATTAATTGGCAATATTTCCTTTGGGACTTCACTAATGTAGATCTACATGTGACAGATTTCATCGTAACATGCTTATTGGACCGACCGTATTGGGTTTATCGGGGTGAACATTTTAGTTTTTTATGGTTTATTTTTGGTTTATTTTTTATGGTACTAGTGAAGTGCCAATAACTAAAAAGATGTGTGGGAATCGGTTATCATGGTATGGTCACGTGATATGGACGAATGAGGAAAATGTCGTGAGGAAAGTATTGAGTATGAATGTCGACGGCTTTAAAAGTAGAGGGAGACTAAAGAAACGATGAATGGACTGTGTGAATTATGATATGGATAGAAAGGGGGTGACTACTGAGATGATGACGATGATTCTTTTTTTATTTGAAAGCTGGTGCTTCCCGTGTGGTCCCATTTCAATTTGGTTCAGTTCTGACAATGGCATCCATGAGAAAACCATATATGTCTTAAATTTGCATTATTATCGACATTATCGACTGGCCTGTTAGTCTAGTGGTTAGTGACCCTGACTGCTAAGACTGAGGTCGTGGGTTCGACTCCCACACAGGACAGATCTTTGTGTGATGAACTCAATAATTTGTTCTGTGTCTGGGTGTAATTTATCTATAATATGTATGTATTTAGAAATATATAAGTATGTTTATCAGTTGCCTGGTTGCCATAGTACAGGCTCTGCCTAGTTTGGGATCAGATAACGTTGTGTTGGTTGTTTTAAGATATTATTATTATTATTTCGCATTATTCGATTAGATTAGAGCGGGGTAGATACCATAACTAAAAAGATAAAAATAAAAACTTTAAAAAAAACCAACTGCCTTAAAAAAACTATAAAGTAAAAAATAACTTTAATTTCGGAAGTTGATGGAAAAAAACTTAAATACAGATCCTAAGACACTGAGTTCCGAAATTAATGTTATTTTTCACTTTATAGTGTTTTTAAGGAAGTCGGTTTTTTTTTTCTATCTGAAATTTCTCAGTAGGAGCCCACAGAGTAATTGCATAATTTACGTTGTTGACCAGTTTTTTTTTCGAACTAGAACTGAAGTATCCTTCAAAATGATTCAGTGACCGATAGTGTGTTACGCAATGATGGCACTGGAGTCTGAATTTGTTCCTGATTGATGGCAATAGGATCGCCCCTCATTATCATCATTTCAACCTTAATATGATCACTGCTGTACCGTGTGGTACCGGACGTAAAGAATAACACCACCCCATTTCTTCCCGTGGGTGTCATAAAAGGCGACTAAGGGACTTACTAGAGAATGGGCAGCAGCGTTCTTTATGCATTTTACCACCATACTGCGATCGCCAACCCGCCTGCCAAGCGTGGCGATTGCAAACCCCCCAAATTGGGGGAGGCCTAAGTCCAGCAGTGGATGTCTTACGGCTGAAATGATGATGTCCACTGCAGGACAAAGGCCTCCTCCAAAGATAAGGGGGTTGCCATAATCGCTACACTTGGCAGGCGGGGTTGGCGATCGCAGTATGATAGTAAAATGCTTAGAGAATGCCAGCATCGTTCTCTATGCCATTGCCCATTATCTAAGAAATGCCTCAGTCGCCTTTTACGGCACCCAGGGGAAGAAATGGGAAGGTGTTATTCTGTACATGGAACATGGACCTCGCCCCCTATTACATGGGACTTAAACATAACAGGCGAAATGTGGGTGTACTATAGGTAAGATCTCTGTCTAACTCTTCGGAGTTTCCAGGCGTGATGGTATGATGTCGATGGGTGGACTGTGTGAATGATTATTATGGCTAGAAAGTAGGTGACTATTGAGATGACGACAAATAGAGAAAAAGAAACAGTTATATTCATATAAATTAGGATAAATAAATAAATATCTTAGTACGACCAACACACCGTTATCTGATCGCAAACTAGGCAGAGCCTGTACTATGGTAACCATACAACGGATAAATATACTTATATATTTCTAAAAACATAAATATCTATATATGTATATAAAATCAAAGTCCTGAGTGACTGACTGACTGATATATCAACGCACAGCCTAAACCGCTGGTCCTAGAGACATGAAATTTGGAGAGTGTGTTCTTTGCGAAGAGTAGGTATCCACTAAGAAAGGGTTTTTTGAAATTCCATTCCTAAGCGGATGAAATGGGGGGTTGAAATGGTGAATTATTTGACATTAACGCGGGCGTAGCCGCTGCCAGAAGCTAGTTATAGATACATTACACCCAGACACCGAACAAATGATTGTGCTCATCACACAAAGATTTGTCCTGGGTGGGAATCCAACCCACGACCTCAGTCTTTGCAGTCAGGGTCACTAACCACTAGACTAATAGGCTAGTCAAAGATAAGGGCAAGGGACAAGAGAAGACCTAAGAAACGATAGATGGACTGTGTGAATTATGATATGGATAGAAAGGGGGTGACTACTGAGATGAAGACTAATAGAGAAGTGTGGAAGAAAAAGACATGTTGAGCCGACCACAAATAAATTGGGATAAGGGTAGGAGAATGATGATGGAGGGCAAGAGAAGAAATGAATGAATGGGAATATATCGTCAGTTGATGAAAGAATTAAATGAAATATTAAAAGGTTTTATTATTTTGTACAGACGCCAGCACATCGAGATGCTACAATCTGTCAAATTTCTTTGATCGTTTTTCAACTTTATCGCTAAAGTATTAGGTTCAAGGTTGACTGGGCGAATTTGACAGTTTCGGGTACCTTCGTGTGCTGACGTCTGTACATTTTTTAAATATTATTAATGTTATTAGCTATCGCTGTATTTTCGTATAATCTTATTACAAATAAGTTTCTTTATACACCTGTGCTCACATTTAACTCTAAAACAAAACACTTTTTGAGAAAAAAAACGATAAAGTAGTTAATGCCATTTATTTTATACTAACTCCCACAAAAAACAGTAATTATTTTTGCAGAAAATAAGTCCGTTGATTAATTTATTGCCAATTATTTCTCCCGTGATAAACGCAGAATAAAAGGAACTACTGAATCAGGCGCGCCAAATAATTTGGCAGCCAGTGTGCGTTCCCACAGGTCAGTGCAAACAGTGTAAATAACTACCCAGCTAATGTTATTGTTGTCTTTGTGCGAATGGGGCGCGGTGATTTAAATTCTTTTATTTAGTTTCCCTTCTTATTTATATTATAGTTTTAGTTCGGATCTGGTGTTCGTGGGTAAATAGAAACAGCGGCACGGGTGGATCGATCAGGTTAAGCTACGCTTCCCGCGGTTGGTTTGTGGATGGGTAACACCGACATACATCAAAATCCGTTAGTCTCGACTGCCATTCCGAAATCTTCATAGACTTTCGAATGAAAATCGGGAATAACGGCGCTGCTGGCATTGTTAGTACGGGAAGTCCGAAGTCTAAAGGTCTGATACCAATCTTACCAAGCGGTATCGTGTTACGTAACTAGCCGGGTTGTGGAGTTATCATCAAATCAGTCAAAAGACGTCTACTGCTGGACATAGTGCTCACCCAAAGAACGTTTGCCATAATGGCGAGGCTTGGCAGGCGGGTTGGCGATCGTAGTATGGTGGTAAAATACATACAGAACGATGCTGCCCAATTCTCTTTGCATTTGATAGCTTAATGAAGGCATTTCTTAAGGAAGGTAAAAGGCTTTTTTAACATCAAGCAGCGACACTAAGGAGCCAAGTCAAAAGAAAAAAGGTCAGAAATAACGCTAAAGGTGCATCCACACATGCCGCCGGGTTTGCCGCCAGCTTTCAGGCAGCCTTGCCGCTGAATTTGCCGCCGGCTTTACCGGCGGCCTGCAGATGCGGTTGCAATTTTCGCAGGTTCTGAACTTCTGACTATCGTCGAAGTTAGTCGTGTACGTAGGATTGGTATTAACAAAAGTACTGCACTATCATCCCAGTTAAATTCTGTAATTTCGTTATTTATACGAAATGATGTTAAATATGAATACGAAATATTTTCTCACAACACTACCACTCCGTATCGAAGCCGGAAGCAAACTGCCGCCGGCAACCAAAAGCCGCGCGTGCCGCAGGTAAAAGATGTGCGTGCCGGCGGCCAGGCCGCCGGGTTGGCCGCCGGCCGTGCCGCTCGGCATGTGTGGATGCGCCTTAAGAGAAAACACAGTAAAATAACCGGCGGCGCGGCGGGCCGATTCAATATTAGAGAGGATTTCAATTCAAGCGGACGATGTTGTGGGCTAGTTTTAAAATTTGAAATAATATTCTTAAGCGGTAAATAGGTACAATTAACTAAAATTTGAATTGAAATAAGTAATCCAGAGGGGTAATTGCGGAACTTTTTATCGGTAGGAATTGGTTTAATATTCATAGTTAAACAACATTCATTGTGTAAGGGCATGAACCCTTACAGTTAATGTTCAATGTTAATAAAATAAATGTTAATGTTCAAAAAGGTACTTTAATACGAAAATGCACTAAAATAATATAATAAGAAAATAATAAAAAATGTTATAAAAATGTTAAAATGTTGAATGTTGCGCGAGCTCGATATTATACCGAAGACTGACATACATGAGTACGTGACTATACTACATTTTATAAATTAACAAAATTTGCAGTATTTTAACTAGGCCAAATTACAATGTGCGGTTGCTTAACCGTACATCTTGGCGGGGCCAAAAAGTAAAAATTAAGATAACTTATTAAAGAATATTCTATCAATGTAAATTAATTCATAAGGTAAAAATATGTAAATAAAATTATTAAAATGTAAATAAAGTTAAATGTTTTAACATTTAACTTTATTTACATTTTGAATATTTACATTTAACTTTATTTACATTTACATTTTCAGAATGAGGTGTCGCGTAGGTGGATGCTGTAGCTCTTGGTGGCTTCTGTGGCGGTAATCTGGTTGACGCGTCGGCGGCGCTGACGGCGAGCTTGCCGCAGCGTTTGCAGTACACGTAGGCTCCTCCCGCGACGAATATTGACAAGATCAAAAATCCCATCGTAGAATATGAAACGATGTATTGATGCACATCGTGTTGCGACATTTCAGCCTGTTTGGTTTGATCTTCCAATTCCTGTAACGAATTATGAAGTTTTTCATAATCGTTTCTCACAAATAGCGTGTTATGTTGTCTAGTTGACAATTCAATCGGCTGTACTGATGTTAAATTGTTGATGTCATCCAGGTCTATCAGTGGTATTTCCGGGTTGACATAAATTTTGTTTGTGTAGTAAACTTGTGTGTAATATGTTTCTTCGTTGTTTCTAATTATGCACCCTTCTTTGGCTTCTAAAATTCCCGTTGAACGTATTGCCTTAGTGGTCATACGACCTTCACAGATGATTTGCAGTTGACAATCCGTGCAGCAGACATAGAGCCAGGTGTTTGGTTTTTGTAGTGGTGTCCATTTGTTGTTGCAGGACTCGGATGTGTAGATACATTTTGATAATGTAATGTTTGTTATTGCGCCGATTTCGCATGGAATTTGATGATTTCTCATGTTGCGTGTTGGTTTGTTTAGTGAGCATACATATGTCCTTGGTTCTATTTTAATACAATGTTCCAGGTCACTGTCTGTAAGCTGCATGTATGTCTCTTTTCTTACATTTACTGCAACATATTCTGAGTTTGTTTTCATTGTAATTGACTGGTTGTAATTTTTTATCATCGGAATGGGAACTGTTTTATATATAGTGAATGGAGTGTCGCCCGTTAGTGGTAATGTAATTTCGATGATGAAATAATTATCAAATAATCTAGATTTTACCTCTAGTAATTTGTAAATGTCAGCTAATTGGTTCTGAATGTTGTCAACGGGTAGCGATAATTGTTGTGGCAATTGTCCAGAGATAATGTTTAGCTCCTGAAAGAGTTGGTTCTGCGGTAAAAGTCTGGTGTCTACATGACCATGGTGTATGTTAATAGCTGTGTCTAAGAGCATTTGTTGTATGTGGCGCAGTTTGGATAGAATTGTTGAACTTGTCAGAGCCATGATGTTAAAATAGTTCAACGCTTCATCTTGCTGTACAGCTTCGTCCAATTTCTGTAGATATCTCTCTGTAGCATTAAGATGTTGATCTAATAGATTGAACTGAGTGTTCATCGCCTCTTCGTTTCTCTTTAAAATGTTATTGTGTGCCTCAATGATTGAGGTTTGACCTTTGATCAGATTCAATAAATGGTCTCTGTTATTGTGTAATGTTTCTATGTCCCTTTTGTATTGCGTTGCGAATCTTTCATCTAGTACACCAAATAGGCTGTTTGCAAGGTAACCTACTCCATCGATAAGGCCTCGGGTAACGCGCCCCCTTGTCTGCCCATGATGTGTTTCCAACATGTAGTTGTTATGATCAAGTTCGTTGAGTTCCTGTTCGAATTCAGTAATAATGGTTTTGCACAACGTTTGGTATGCAAATTGCTCACACCTTTCTCCTAGATGTTTCACAACTCTATGTATATTGTCCATGCCTTGCCAGTAAATTGTCATATTATAATATGTTACAATCTTCCAGTCATCATGTACAGTTTGCAAATTGCCGATTTTGTCAAAATACACTCCTCTATTTGGTTCAAACGGTGTGACGTTTATGCCGTCACTGCTCTGCCTTGTAGGCTGAAATAATGTGAGTAATGTTACGAGAATACATAGCAGGCTGAAACTTATCTTGCTTGATTTAAAACGTTGTTTCCTGTTAGTATTAATTGTTGTAGCCTTTTGTTTTTCAGTGCAGCTTTTGTCATTGGAGGTGGTGGTGTCAGGTACTTCTATATGAGATTCTGGTACTGGGAGTTTAACTAATTTTGTTATTGGTCTTGTTAGTAGCCCTGTTTTAGTTTTTAACGTCACAACTCTGACGAGATTGTCTCTCCCCGGGTGAACTTCCTGTATTCTGCCAAGTGCCCATTTCGCAGGTGGAAGGCAGTCTTCTTTAATTAAGACAATATCCCCTATTGATAAGTTATTTGTTTTGTTTAGCCATTTACTACGAACTTGAAGTTGTTGAAGGTATTCTGATGACCATTTGCTCCAAAATCCTTGTTTCATTTTGTCTAATAACTGCCACCTAAGTCGAATGTTGATGTTTTGCTTTTCGATATTTTCCGTTGGTAAGAATGTTAAAGGTCGGCCAATTAAAAAATGTGCAGGTGTAAGGTAATCAATATCGTCCACGTCCTCTGTTAAAGGGCAAAGTGGTCTAGAGTTCATACAGGCTTCTATTTGCGTAAGCAGTGTTAAAAACTCTTCGTATGTCAACTTTTGCTCTCCTAGGACACGCTTTAGGTGATATTTCATAGACTTAACTGCAGCCTCCCAAAGTCCTCCTGCAGTCGGCCAGCTTGGGGCGTTGAAATGCCACTCTATCCCCATCTCGGTATTCATTCTTGACAAGGTGTCGTTGTTAAATGTTTGTGAGATATGCAGTTGTTTGGCTAACTCCCTTTCAGCTCCAACAAAGTTTGTTCCGTTGTCAGAGTAAATATGTTTCGGACAGCCTCGTCGCCCAATCATGCGGTTGAGAGCCAGTATAAATGTTTGAGATGATAAATCTGATGCAAGTTCTAAATGCACCGCCTTTGTTGTCATGCATACGAATACAACGACGTAACCTTTACTCGTTCTGACGCCTCGACCCTTGTTTAGTTTAACATTAACGAACCCTGTGAAGTCCACTCCTGTGTGTTACCACGTTATTTACGTTGCTGAGCCGACAATTTATTCGAACAAATGACGCAATGGTTTAGAAATAATCTTCAATCCCATTCCAATTCTGATAAATTGTGCGTTTCGCAATTAGGGTGCTGATTTAAAAAAAATGCTAACGGTAAAATTGATTATTCTTCGACAGTGGTGCCGATTCCCTTGTTCACAAACTAAACTAAATTTAAGTTCAGTGCATCTTCTTCTTTGTATTTCATTATGAAGAGGACAAAAGAAAAATTTTAGTTTACTCCTGCCAAATTAATCAGCGCTCCATACAAGTTTAGACGTGATTAAAAACTTGCCTACTAAAATTACGTCAATTTACGTCAAGCGCTGATTAATTTGACAGGACTAAACTAAAATTTATCTTCTGTCCTTTCCTTAATGAAATAGAAAGAAAAAGATGCACTGAACTTAAATTTAGTTTAGTTTGTGAATAAGGGAATCGGCACCATTGTAAAATTGATAAGAATTAAATGTCTTGCGCCCTAAAATTCCACATCAAAATTTGCTGATAGTTTTGAGTCTCTCACGTGTTCCTGCCAACTCGTATTGAATATCATACAGTACAGTGCCGCTATATATATATTGTGGTACGATTCACATTTTCCCACGCTCCCGAGTGGGCGGCGCTTCACTGACACACTGCGCTCAAAACGTTTCTCATAAATATCCCGAACTGATGCTAAATAACATTCACGTCTTGATTTTAATCCTCAAAGGAAAATGTTGTCCTATAATACTGAATGATAATATTATTGCTTTTGATTGACTAACTTGTTGTTCTTGTGGCCACAATCGCTACTTCTGACCATGAGGTTACATGTTCAATACCCAGCACCCTAATTGCGAAACGCACAATTTATCAAAATCTGAATGGGATTGAAGATTATTTCTAAACCATTGCGTCATTTGTTCGAATAAATTGTCGGCTCAGCAACGTAAATAACGCAATGAATGTTGTTTAACTATGAATATTAAACCAATTCCTACCGATAAAAAGTTTTGTAATTACCCCTCTGGTCGGGAAAAATGGAATAGGTTTTTTATAATATTTATTTAGGTACATAAAGGTTTTGTAGTACATAAGGGACTTAAAAATTAAGCATTATTAGTAATGTACAGAGAACTCTTGGGTGAATCGCTACTCTCCTAGCTAGATCACTGAGTAATCTGTATTTAGGAGAGACAGTTTCCACTCCCAATTTGGGTATCACAATAATCATGTTAGTAAGCTTTAGAGCTTATCATATAGAAAAAAAAAACACAAAAGAAAAAAAAGAAAAATACTAAACATCAAAAACTAAAATTAAATAAAACAATTAGAGAGTTGGTGTAGTTAGTCAAGTGAATGCGTGCATGTGTATGTGTGAGTGTAGGGGTAGGTGAGTAAATGTGTAAGGGTGAATGTATGTGTGTGTAAATGAAAAATAGGAAATAGGGTAACTTTCATGTAACTGTCAATAAATACTTTTCTGTCTCGTCGTACGTTTTATTCAGGAGGAATGCACGTAGGGTGACTTTGCATTTGCTGTGTGGTAAATTATAGATATATAAGGTCGCATTAATTTTATTGTACAAACAAGGGCCAAGATAGTAGAAAAATCTCTTACTGTATTTAAACTTAGTTAGTGGAATAGGACAAAGAAGCCATCAGGAAATTCTCAGTTGCAGCCTCAAATCTGGATATGTACTCTATTGATGGCAATAGGTTAGTCCCTTGTTACATGGGACTTAAATATGACTGGTTAAATGTGAACTGCCTCTCCAAATGAATGCCATTCAACTTGATTCGTCGTAACTTTCATATAGCCGCTACCAGCCATCCTGCGATGATCGTCGCTCGTGTGAGGGCATTTATCCATCGTCTGAGGGCCGCCTACCTTACGAGGACAAATAAAACTGTTTATAAGTAGTTCAAAAACAGGAATTTTAACGAACACACACGCAGTCTGTTGTTTCAGTTACAGCTTTTCAGCCTGTGTAACACGAGGATGTTATCTGTTACCTTTTCACACCTTAACAACTGAAAATAGACGAAATTTGGCATACAGATAATACACGAACTGATTTAGAACATAGCGTAGTTTTACTGTGGGAAAAATTTCGTCAACCAAATGGAAGAAACCTAATTCAATTCCAAACGCTAATTCTTTTTAAGAATTTAGGTAATTAAAGCCAGGTGAAAAAATATTGACGCATAAGTTGTAAATAGAAATGGATGCGGACAGCGATGTCGGTCACAACACTCACATACGACTAAATGGCCGAAATTAGGACACAGAGAAATTTAGCCAAATGTTCTTTCACAAAATTATTCAGATAGAAGCTGCACCCTAATTGCGAAACGCACGATTTATCAGAATCTGAATGGGATTGAAGATTATTTCTAAACCATTGCGTTATTTGTTCGAATAAATTGTCGGCTCAGCAACGTAAATAACGCAATGAATGTTGTTTAACTATGAATATTAAACCAATTCCTACCGATAAAAAGTTCCGCAATAATCCCTCTGATCCGTGTGGTGTCGGACGTAAACAATAGCATCATCTTCTTCTAGAGGGTGTCGTAAGAGGCAACTTAAGGACTTACTAGAGAATGGGCAGCAGTGTTCTCTATGCATTTTACCACCATACTGCGATCGCCAACCCGCCCGCCAAGCATGGCGATTATGGCAAATCCTACCAAATTGGGGGAGGGCTATGTTCAGCAGTTTACGTCTTTAAGCTGAATGAATGATGAGTAGCTTTTTCTAGCGGTTTCGCACACGCGAAAGTTGAAAAGTATCGTATGTGTTAATTCCGGTTCTAAGCTATCTGTCTGTCAAATTTCATTCAAACTCGTTCAGCTGCTTATGTGTGGTTGAGTAACAAACGTACAGACATCCAAGCAAACAAAACTATGCAGGTTGCGTGAACTTTACACCCTGTTCCTTACACTTCCAAACTATTAAGGGTGTTTTATTCACTACTGACTTTTATAACCACAGTACGTATGATAGTTCATCGTACCCAAATATATCCTTCATCATCATCATTTCAGCCGTAAGACGTCCACTGCTGGACTTAGGCCTCCCCCAATTTGGGGGGCTTTGCCATAATCGCCACGCTTGGCAGGCGGGTTGGCGATCGCAGTATGGTGGTAAAATGCACAGAGAACGCTGCTGCCCATTCTCTAGTAAGTCCCTTAGTCGCCTTTTACGACACCCACGGGAAGAAATGGGGTGGTGTTATTCTTTACGTCCGGCACCACACGGTACTTATATACTTACTACTACGGATTCCTTTTGGGCCATGAACCTGAACAGATTCTTTGCATCATAACTATTTTGTTATGATAGACTTCTATGTCTTTAGGTTGAACCGAATTGATTGAGCCTTATTTCGATCAGACTTATTTCAAACACAGTCCATCAATAAGTGATGTGGGGCCTCCAAACTCCACGTTTAAAGGGGTTTCTTGCTGAAATGATTGCGACTATAAAATAATGAGCAATATTATCAACGTGCTAATAATATGAGATGTTTACAAATGGGTGTGAGCTGTGAGCCATAAAACACATTGCCAGCCAAGTGTCTCGACGCGGGACGTCACGATCGTTTGACGTCGCCGCACTCACAGGCCTATTTTTAGGGTTCCGTTGCCAAATGGCAAAAAACGGAACCCTTATAGATTCGTCACGTCACGTGGTAAAATGTGATGATAAAAATATATGATGTACATTACCATGTAAACTTCCACTAAAAATTGGTTTGAACGAGATCTAATAAGTAGTTTTTTTTTAATACGTCATAAATCGTAAACCACAATTTACCTTCCATTCAGTCAACTCAAATATAAAAATTAAAAAAAAAAAAAAAACATAAACATAAACCATATGCATACACCGTGAATACCTGAAGGTTTGTACGGAACCCTCGGTGCGCGAGTCCGACTCGCACTTGGCCAGTTTTTTTTGGTAGTGACATCTCGGAGGTCTACCTGTGAGGTTTTCAGCTGCTTACCCGGACTTGTCTGGGGCTACCTTGATAAATTAAATCAAGTCTTAAAAATTGGACTACTCGCTAAGGGCACCCTCTGTGGGGTACGGACCTCGGCTTAAGGTATCACTGGTATTGGGCAGCAAGCGACGGGCTGGATCGGAATGAGCTGTTTGAGGCCCTAGTGTGACTTTCTTTTAATCATCTCGACTATACGCATCGCCCGCGTTCGGCGCTCCGATTGGCCCTGCATTAGTGAAGAGCCAATCTGGGAGCTTACTTTTCAACCTAATTTTAATTCCAATCTAAAGCCGATACGATTCCAATGTTAATTTTGCATACACGTGATTCGGTACTCTTGAAAACAATAGAGTCAACATTGGAACAACAACATCGCCCGATCTCGATTCCACTTAGTTCTAAAAAATGGACACTCAATTTAAAGACATTTTGGCGCTAGCGTCGAACTTAAGAATACGAAACGTCAAAATTCCAATGTCAATCGATCGGAATTAAAATCAAGAGTAAGCACGGGGTGCGTTGATTGGCTCTTTGGGATTTTTGGCTACGTATCTAAGTTATCAATAAAATCAGCAATACAACCCTCTAAGTCGATATAATCGCATTGAACATAGAGGTTGGTACGGTTGATTTTAAAGATAATATTCTGTAAAGCCATATTTGTTACGGTCGGACTGACCTGTAAATTAGAAAAAAAAACGCGTAAGCAAATTTTAATTTCGCGGACTATCTTGGCGGTGTAAGTAAGTACCTCATTATGGAAACATACCCAAAATCATATCAAAATAAATAATAATCATTAATGTTTTACCACCTAAGCATATACATTGTGGAATGCAATAAAGTATTGAGTATTGAGTAATATTATTTCGTGTGGTACCGGTCGCCAGTCGTAAAGAATAGGCACCATCTCATTTCCTCCCATGGGCGTTGTAAGAGACGAGTTAGGGACTTACTAGAGAATGGGTAGCAGCGTCCTCTGTGCATTTTACCACCATACTGTGATCGCCAACCCGCCTGCCAAGCATGGTGACTATGGCAAATATACCCTTTTTGGGGCAGGCTTATATCCAGCTGTGTACGTCTTTCGGCTGAAATGATGATGACGATACAAATATTACAAGTTTACAATTAGAATGCAATTAATAAACATTTAATTTATTTACATTTGTATCAATGGACGCAATCCTTTGATCCGAAGCACAATCGATTTTAATGTCCAATCGATTAATGTTCACATGGTTAATTTGTTGTCACCAAACAACAGAGTGTAGCGACAAATTGCACTTTGGCTGCCAAAATCGCAACACCTGTTAATCTGTTTGTCATTTGTTTGTAATCAGTTTGACCAATATAAACTGGCCCGTGGCGGATTTAGTAACTATTTTAAAATGTACTGAATTCGACAGCTCAGAATTCGGTTTTAGATGATTTTGTCATGTTGAAAGGATGAGTGAATTGCGGCAAACTAAAGATTAATAGATGAAAACGTCGGGAGGGGACGCCCAAAGGGAGATAATGACATTTGAATGACTGAATTGGTGATGTTGTTCAGAAAGGTCAGGTGCGTAGTACTTGCACTTGTACTTGCGTGTATGACGTTCACATTCTGATAACCATACATTTTTCACAAGTTATTGACATTTATTACTAGACTGTGACTAGATTTTGAACGCTTTTAATTACGAGAAATGGCCTTATGAACGTAAACGAAAAAAAAAGGAGTCTGTAAGAATCGTAGCAGGTGGCGTTCTAAAGTTTCTGCCTACCCACATGGAAAGAGGGTGTGAGTTTGTGTATGTGTGAATTTCGCTTACAGTTAACGTAAGCCTTTGCAAGCAGTGCCACCATTTGGTACCAAGATATACTGGCTAACATTGCACAGTAAATACGACTGTGATCTTTACCTAGTAACAATTAGAGTCATTGTGACTTATAGCAGTCTGTTATTAATTGTTCATAGAGTGGTGAGACTTTAATGATCGGTAGAACAACCACTACAGCAGTGTTCAAATACTTATTTTAAATAATTTTGTATTTTAATGTCATAGAGAGTGTAGTTTACTCTTGCGTGGCGAATACTACTGTGACATCGCTTGAGTCACACAATTTATCACAGTTTGAGCGATATAAGCGTTTTTTCAAAAGACAAATTATAAGACAAGACATAATTTATGACCTCTTTGGTACGCCCGTGCTCGCCCCGCGGTAGTGAATATATTTTGTTGCTATGATTCGTTACTCGTGAGAGTATCAAGATCAACCATCGAGGGTACAGCCGATCTATTCCTTATAAATCTGGCTTATTAGTAGATTTTCACAAATTTATATGCCCGAAACGGGCGAATCGAGATTGATGATGCCCTTCTTCTGGCTCCCACAGCGTGTCGACTCTGGGACATGTGTCCCGTTTATGAGAGATCCCGTTTATAAGAGGCTGGAGATGTCAACACACAAGGTAGAGTGGAAAGCTGAAAATTGGAGGAAACTTTTGCGCAGCAGTGAAATAATATAGGTTTAAAAAAAGAATTGAAGACCTATCTTCTTCTTAGTGTATTGATGGTAAAGAGTTCAAAGATCTTTGGCCCAAAATTCAGCAGCCCGAACTTCGCTCACTGTCGCAGTCATAAAATCATCAAAGTCACCTGGAAAATGCATACGACACAGGATGGGAGGAGGGACATTGCCCGTGGGGTGGTGCCGCAGACACACTTGAGATCTGAATCGTCCGTGAACCCCCATCTGTGGAGATTGTCGTAGCTCCGTCGAACTGGCGTCCGAAGTTAGTTCGAAGAACGTTGACTCTTGATTTCAAAGGAACGAATAAAATCATTATACGATATAAAATATTAAACAATGATTATATTACACATTCCGTGCTCTTTTCACAACACATAGGAGTACATTGAGTACCTACCCATTCTTTTGACAACCTTTTAGCACCACGCTTAAAATTCCTCCTCCACAAATTGAGGCATACCCTTTGTCTTATTTGTACTCAAGTAATCGAAATCCATTGCGATAACAAATCCTCTAGCGCTCTAGAGCACTTATAGGTCCTGTGGGGTAACAGGTTCAGGACTTAAAGTGTAACCATTACTCAATACATACAGTGTGTACGAAAGTCAAAGTCGAAGCATTTATTTCAAACTAGCTGTGCCCACGGCTTTGCCCGCGAGAATCTCAAAACGGACGTGGTACAGCGATAAAAAGTATCCTATGTTATTCCTTATTCCCTTCCTTAACTATATATATATATATAGCTAACATAGCTATATATACATAGATAGCTATCTGTGAGTGAAAGTCCCGTCAAAATTGATCCATCCGTTTCGAAGATTAGCCAGAACAAACAGACAGATAAAAAATTAAAAAAATTTTTTTTGAGGTAAGTACTTTATATACTTTCATATGCATTTAGTGAAAAACTTTTATTTTGAAATTACAAACATCAATTTAATTTATTTGTTTGTACTTATAAATAGGCACATTCTTATTTACGGACATTACAAACAGAATTGAATCTACTCGCCCCTTCCAAAGATGCATATGAGGAAGAACGGGCAAGAAACGTATTCCCTCGATAGCAATTAAATCATCTCCAAAAACAGAGCTTCCTCTCTCCTATCCTTTGGCTGTGCCCTACAGAGTCCATAATGATCTAAATTATATAGTTACCACCTAACAGTACACATTATGGTAAAGCAATAAACATATTGAGTTTTGAGGAACACCACCGTTACTCTTTTCCAATATTTACATACAAAAACACACACGCATCGTGAAAATGATGCGCAGACAATTGCCATACCACAATAGGTATCAGAAAGGAGAATCGGAAAAGATGTATAGTAAGTAAGTAAGTAAATTTTATTTCTCAAAAAAATTTAATAATATTTTACAGAAAATAGTGTGGCAGTATATTTTTCTAATAAATGGATGTAGCTACTGTAACCGAACTAGGCAAAGCCTGTATTTCGGTTTCCAGTACCTTTCCCTCGATATTTTAACAATAAATTGCCAACAGAGCAAACGGGTTGGTCGTACTACTAATTAATTTGGAATAACTTATACCTAACTTAATTGATACTTCTAATATTACCTATACAATAATAAATAAGTGTTCTATACGTGAGTGAAGTGTTTGTGAGTGTGTGAAGATGTGTACGTGATTTATGTGGAGTTGAAGTGATGTGAGTGCATGTGTGTGTTAGTGTGTGAGGGTGAGTGTGGGTGATTGTAAGTGCTTGAGCGTGGTTTTATCTAAGATTATTTTAACTATTTAAAACCTAACTTTCTCATTACTGTACAACGTTTAATAATAACTCCGTTTCTTCATAATTGAGTTGTTGCAAATATTCACTTACCACTTGTTTACATTTAGATTTATTAAGAGAGTAGATATTTAATACATTATTAATTTTGCTATAAAGAAACGGACCAAGAAATTCAATAAATCTTTCGCTAAATTTGGTTTTGCAAGTGATCCGTTCCATACGTATCTTTTTATTTCGACGTTTTTGCACGAGTGGGTCATAAGGTAGCTTTAAATGTTGTTTTAGAATAATGTTGAGGATGAAAAGTTGTCTTACAGTCAGAACTCCACAAATCTGATACAGAGAAGCAGTAGGAAAAATGATAGGTTTGAAAATACAAACCTTTAGAATTGCGCGCTGGGCGATTTCAATGGACTTCATGGTGGTTTTACAAGTGCCCCCCCAGGATGAGATGCAATAATTTATGTAGTATGCAAGCTGGTCCCAGTACCAACGGTTGGTAGATGTCACATGTCTTCCAATTTTTGGTTCTAAGACATACCGATTTCCTTACGATCATTTTCTTCACCGTTTTGATAGTAGTGGTGATGAAATAATTTACACAAAGTAAAGCTCCTGCTAGAGTCCGATTCGCGGCAGTTTCCCCAGGGCCACCAGTGAGTGTGGGCTCATTAAATCAATTCTAGTGGACTTTCCACTAAAATTGATTAACTAGTTAATTCAATTGTTCCATTATTTACCGTCCAGTACGTCCTACCCAACATTGCCATATCTTTTTCACACAGCGATTTGAATTTGAAACCAATCGCCATAGTAGTTATTTTTCTATATTAAAATGCCTATCGAATGACTTGTATGTGGCTGTTATTGGTCGTAGGCACCATTCTGTCAGGTCTTCCTTTGTGGTCATATTGCAGGATGTGATGTAGACTCTCAAACTGGATAATGTTCACAAAGGAGGAACACCACCATCGTGAAAAATTATCTGTTGTCCCTTACAAAACTTCAATACCTATTCGACCCAAATATATGACAAATATAGACAGCTGATTATTTTTTCGATGATGACAAGTTATTAGTTCGATGGTCTGCCATCAAGCTGAACAATAGGGTGTGGTACAGATACCACACCCAAAATATGACCACACCTGTCTGAAACACGCTGTATAATGTGGTTCCAAATGTAGTGAATTCTATAAATGTTGGGTACGCATTACGGACCTCCGGACGGATCCTTCAATGGTACTTTGCAGTTAATTATGATGATGAGTGTGGAGTGATAATGAGTGAGTTGCCTGTCAAATGCCTTCTCTTCGCAGATGATCAAGTTCTACTTTCATAGTCAGCAGAACAGTTGCAAGATATGGTGACTGTAATGGATGAAGCATTTAAGATGAAGGGGATGAATATAAATGTGAATAGGACGAAGGTCATGGTGTTTGAAAGAGAAGAAAATGTATTGGTGTGTGACAAGAAAATAAATGATAAGAGTCTGGAGCAAGTAAGTGAGTTCGTTTATTTAGGGAGTTTATTTACAAGGGATGGAGAGATTAATAAAGATGTGGGAAAGAGAATAAATGCGGGAAATAAAATAAATGGTGCGATACATGCGATTGTGACCAACCAATTGATGTCCGAAAAGGCTCGTCTGGCTGTTCATATTGATGTGCTGGTGCCTACGTACTGATCTTTATGTATGGAAGTGAATATTGGGTGTGGCAAAAGAAGCATGAAAGCAGAATAAATGCTGTGGAAATGCGTTCGTTGCGAAGCATGTGTGGGTATGACTTTGAATGATAGGCTGAGGAATGATTTGATAAGACAACGGTGCGGGTTAATAGACGACGTAATGACAAGAATTTAAAAGAGAAAGCTTAGATTATTTGGTCATGTTGAGAGGATGAATGCAGGACGGTTTACAAAAGGTATAAGGCAGGTGAGTGGAAACATCCTAGGGAGACATATAGTGACCTTATTGGTGATGTTCTTCAAAAAGGTCAGGTTCATAATACTCACAACCGGCGTGCCTGCTTGACCAGATGTATGAACGTAAACGAGGCAAAAGGAGTATGTGAGGATCGCATATTACGTTGCGTTCTGTAGTTTCATGCCTCCCCTATGGGAAAAAGCGTGAGTTTATGTATGTATGTATATTATGATAAATTGAGCATCAGCATTAGTACGCTCCGTAAGATAGGCAGTCGCCCTATACAGGATAAGTTTTTATTCAGTGCGCAAATTTTAACAAATTAAACATAAACGAGTTATAATAACCATGCAATTTTTATTTTGATATATCTTAGTACAAAAAAGGTGGCGAAAGTGAACGACCTACCAGCTGTTCGATCGCTCAAAATTCTTAGAAGTTCGAGGTACCGATGCCGGCGCGCGTTTACTGACCTATTACTATTGTCAATATCATATTACGAAATATGTAGGGTGTCTACAGTTTACTGATTTAAGGTCGCATAAACATTTTAAAAAAGTATTGAAAAAATAATTGAAATGATATTTCTTTTCTATTACTGATATTGAACCACCAAAAAAAAAAAATTGGGCACTGGCTAAAAAAAAATCCTGTATACCTACATAAAGCGATTGCTTATCTGACCTCAACAACTCAGTTACTGGGTTACAAGATACTCCTTGGGAAGACTGGTTGGACAAGGTAGGACAGTTTAGGTATTCTGACTGCCCTAACGACTGACTACGAACTGCAAATGACTGTTGAAACCAACGGTATCTAATGGATGGCCACCCATCCACAAACCGACCGCGACAAGCGTAGCTTAACCTGTGCAGCTATTCAGAATCAAAATCAAAACTCATTTACTCAAACTAGGCTGAGAGTCAGCACTTTTTGGACGTCAAAGTTATATAAGACAGTCCCCCAAAACGCCCGCCTTTCACCACTTCCTAGTGCTTTAGCTGGGAAGAAGAAGTGGCGCAACAAACTCCCCTGTTATTTTTTGCCACGATCTGTGTCGTCATCATCAACATCGAATCTGCTTAGCCTTTTCCCAACTATGTTAAGATGGGTTTCCAGTTAAACCGGATGCAGCTGAATATAAGAATTTTACATCGAATCGTATCGCCGGCTTATAAAGTAGAACTTTCAGTAAATTGCTCGTAACACGATCTCAATTCATAGTTTTCGTGATTCCGACGAGTGTTGCCATTACCTACACGTGTATTAATAGTTACCGTTTAATGAACAACTCCAAAACGTAAACACAAACTATCCGCGGTACACACTCTTAAAATATTCTATTGACTAAAACGAACACGTGCCCACCAACCAATTTAGCTAGACAAAGACAGATATAATTCCAGATGTAACTACCTATTAGTCAGAACGGGATAGAACTGCTGCAGCGCGACACCATTTCAGGCGAAGCCCGGAGCGTGTCGATTCTAAATATGGCTTAAGTTCTACAAACGCGTATAATGTAATTTAAACTTTAACGTGAAGTTATAAGGTGGGAATTCGTGTGAGCCGTTTTAGTCGAGTTATTTCTGGATTTACACAGCACCGTTGAACAAATTTCATTTCAACCGCCGAAAGTTTAAAGTGCAATATAAATATTGCAGCGGTAGAAGTAGGGGCCCGCTGTATTCACAATATTTAAGGCGGCTTCCGCGATGACGACACAGACAGTGCCCACGACACAGTGTGTGTCATATCCTATGAGGATCCTGCACAGAAACTGTTGTTGGAAAACCCACTTATGCCCATGAGATACAATTTATAATAACACGGCAGGTAAAAAGAAGATTTGTACGTGTCGTGTAAGCTGAAATAGCTTCTATGTGGTGTTGATAAGATTGTTTATAGTGTGCTGAGACAGGTGGAGGAAGATATTAATAGAATGTTGCAGAATGCGCGCGAGGACCGGCTTATTTGGTGAGAGAGTCTATACAGGCTCGCGGTGACGTACAGGAGTAATCGAACATTTCGTTGATTAATTATGATTAAATATGACATGCTGATGAATTCTTTTATTTTCGACTGGTTTTATCTGGACGGTCAAGAGCTGTATTTAATTAAAATCATATGTAAATAATAAATGATTTTATTTCTCTAAGTAGGTTTGTATAAACACGAAACTGTAACGGTTTACCAACAGTCGATTGGTCCATGAACCGTTGGTCAACATTATTTTTAACCCACTAACTTTTCATCCAAAGGACTTTTCACCCACGAACGTTTCGCCAACATAACTCAACGTCAGTGAATGCTTTACCGTGCGGCACGCAGTCGTTTCTAGCACTCGCCGGCCGCTGCCGCGGCACCGCTCGCTTCGCTCGCTCGGCTCGTGCGTAGGAGGTCACAGTTTTAACCTAACCTAACCTAGTGTACTATGTGAGCTCAAGTATCACTGACGTTGAGTTATGTTGGCGAAACGTTCGTGGGTGAAAAGTCCTTTGGATGAAAAGTTAGTGGGTTAAAAATAATGTTGACCAACGGTTCATGGACCAATCGACTGTTGGTAAACCGTTACAGTTTGTATAAACACGCGTCACACGTTAAGCAAATTTTTTAACTTGAGATTGGCGTTTCCTATATGTTGGTCTGAGAAAAAAGGCCGAAAGAAACTCAGAGGTCAGCGGTCAGCTTTTTTAAAGTCCCAGATAATTAATCTCGATCAGTGTAAAGACCATCTGGATTGGTGTCTGACATGGAATTGAGGAATGAACCACACAGATTGAGTGGACCTATCCAGTCTTGTACGTGCATATAAGCCGTCACTATGTCATCAGCGAATAACACAACGTTTTCTAATAATCTAACTAAACAAGTACACAATTACAATATTTCCCATGGTCAAAAAATGACGTTGTCCCTTTTTCCGTGATATAGAAGAATTATAAGAATAGAATAGTAGTTAGTAGAATTAGTAGAGACGTAGAATTTTACATTAAAAATGTAAAATTCTCTTCTGTACCTATTTTATAAAGTAGTTTTGGACGATCTATCACAACGATCTTTATTATTTAGCTACTTACTATGTATTTGTGCCAAGTTCAAAGTTTCAAAATCGAAGGATTTTTTTTTTTTTCATAAAAACTGTTTTGCACCTTTACATGGTACCCTAACAGGGGTTGATGTTTGACCCTAAGATTATTATGGAATAGAATACAAATTTTCTATTTAATCAAAGGACGTAGTAATATACCCACTTTTTTTTGTAGGTGGAAAATCATCAAATGACGTCTCCCGCTCTTGGGCGGAGCGGGAGGGCGTGTCAGACTTTTACTGACTAAAACCCACCCGTGTTCCTTCAGTTGCCCATGTGCCAGGGCCACGGTATCTCTTTCGAACAAATCTCGCAAACCTGGCAGATATACCCACCTTAAATCTTGATACCCAGTTTCACCTAGCTGAGGGCTGATCTTCGGTTTGGCTAAAATCATCAATATAATGAATGGACCCACGTAAAGATTCATCAATACAATCTGACCACATGCTGGTAATTTTTCGTCATAAAATAGAAGTGTAATGCGGATTATGCGGAGGAATGAGAAAAGTGTCTTGAGAAAAGTTCTTAGTATGAATTTGGAATCTTATAGCAAAGAGTAGAGGAAAACCAAAGAAACTATAGATGGACTGTTTGAAACATGAAATTCTTAGAATAGGGGTGACTACTGAAATGATGACTCTAAAGCTCAGATCAGATAGATTGAAACTAAATCTTCATGATCGGAAAAGAGCTGGTTTACTCGTGATGTTTTCCTTTACCGTTTTGAGAGCAAACTAAGTAAGCATTACCTTTGTACATATTTTTCTGTTCCTTTCTTCTTGTCTGTTTATATGTGTGCATAAATGGTTAAATAATAAAGCGCCTGTCTGGGTTTGAACCTCCAACTCGTATAATAAAACTCCATGATATCTCAGTATTGTAAAACGTAGACGTAATTCATAGGAGTCCTGTTAGTTCGACCACTGCTAGAGAAGTTGGGTTGATATAAATTCGAGAAGACTTGCAAAAACATGAAATGCTGATACTCAGTCTTGTTTGAATAAATGAGTTTCTTCAAAATCTTATAATATCAATTCATTTTCAATTAGATTTCCAAGAACCTAATAAGAATTTGATACTGAAAAAACTAATTCCATAGTCGTTTACACACATTTGTGGATCTTTGACAGTAAGCACGGGTCATCAAAAGCCCGAAAGTTAAACAACCAGTCTTACCAGAGAGTATCATATTACCCAGTAGCTGGGTTGTGGAGATTAGATAGGCAGTCACTCTATGTAAAATACTGGTATTCAGCTGCATCTGGTTAGACTGGCACTTGACCAGAACATAGTTGGGAAAAGGCTAGGTATGCAGAGACGTAAATTAAATTATCAAAAGTGTCATACTACTACTATTTACTAACTATTATTGTGTTTTGGGGTATTTTAGCACCCTAATTGCGAAACGCACAATTTATCAGAATCTGAATGGGATTGAAGATTATTTCTAAACCATTGCGTCAATTGTTCGAATAAATTGTCGGCTCAGCAACGTAAATAACGCAATGAATGTTGTTTAACTATGAATATTAAACCAATTCCTACCGATAAAAAGTTCCGCAATTAGCCCTCTGGAGCCATTATATGCACTAAGCACAATGAAACCTTTTAGGACATGTTTTTTTTACTTATCAAAACATTCATCCCAAATGTATGCAGTCAGCATGCAATTTTCTGTAAAGTAAAAACAATTACTTCAATATATTATTTTATCACAGTGAATGACGAAGTCAGAAGTGTGTGTGTTGTTTGCTGATGCCACTAGTCACGCTCATATTTACAGCGTGTTTGTAAATGGCGCCACGCGCGCTTTGCTTGTGGTAACCAAGTGTTGCTATCACAAGTGAGATAAAAAAAACTGTAACACTTTTGTAACCCGACTGCAAAGAAGGGTTATGTTTTTTTTTACTTCATTTAATTTTCTAATCGACTCCTATACTGCACTGCGAGCCACTGAAAGTTTTCTCGCGACCACTAAATAAGGTGCGTACGCGTTTTACTACAGCGGCGCTGAAGCCAACACTACGACCAGTAGAAATAGACCTCTAACACCTCCAACATATTCCCAGCACCCGTTCAAATATAGAACGTAGAGAGAGGGGCGGGAGATCTCAGTAATCTGGTCTGACCGCAGCTGTGTTTGGTAACATGCGCGTGGGCAATCCCCACGTGTGTTGCGTGCTAATAACATGTGTGCGTTTGGTTTGTATGTGTGTGTATATTTCAGTTGAACTGTTTTTGGTTAGTGTACTTTAATCAACGGTTAACCGATAGTTTAAGATTCATCTTTAATTTAAATACTTAAACACACGGTGACAATAATAATGTCTGTGACAAAAATGATGAAGGTCAAAATGGTAGAAGTCTTATTTTATTGTATACCGAGTAAAACTGCCAACGAGAAATTTTTGCCTCATTTCTTAGAAGAAATAAGATTCTAATACGGCACACTTCAGCTGAGAACTCTTATCGGCACGACAAAGAAGAATATCTTATTAGACAATGTAACCGTTTCACCAAAGGGGTGGTTGCCACGACATGACCGCAATGACAGCAGTCATGAAAATGATTACAGCTTGACTAATGTTGTCAGAAACGCTCTCCAGGGAAACACATCAACTTACTTTCATTAATAACATTGCAGTGACGTCATAATCTGCCTATATTCATCCCACTGCTGGGACAGAGGCTTGGCATAATATTGCTAAGTATTTGAAAACATTGTAAAAGTTGTGTTACATGCGACCGCGCGCGTACCACAGTGTAAAAGTGCTTACGCAAAATAACGCCGTCCAGTCGGATGCATCGCAATGACCTAGTTATTGCGTAATGCTGACGGCTGTCAGCGAATATCATAGTTAAGGCGAAGTTAATACTCGCTTAACTTTTACAATGGGTTCGAAAAAACCAACACTGAACACTATTGGCGTAAACTTAAAAACAGAAACCGAACAACTGTTGTACAAGTACTTTTGTGAAGAACGAAAAGAACGTGAAGAGCTGCAAAAACACTTAAATGACCTAAAAAGTCAAATAGAAGATCTCCAGCAACAGCTGAAACTTCAATCGGAAAACCCACCGAAATCAGCTACTACAACCGCTAAAACCGCCACTGAAACTTCTCCCCCGCGTGTCGAATATACCACGGACGAAGAAGAACTAGCTCGAGAAACAGGATGGATACGGCAAAAAAGCAGGAAGAAAAGAAAATTGAACACCTCCCCCGCCCAACCCACTCTGGATGAACACGGAAGTGAAGAGAATAAAGGTAAGGAAAAATCAATTAAAACTCCCTTGCCACCACCTATTGTAGTCGATGGTATCAAGGATTACCAGAAATTCTTTGATTTTCTATCTGAGGGTCAATCAGCTGACGCGTTCAGCATAAAAATGATGAACGGCGATACAGTCAAAGTTAATGCCAAAAATGAAGATTCGTACAGAGCAATTACAAAGGCTCTCTCTCTAAACAATTGCCTATGGCACTCCTATGAGAACAAGCAAGAGAGACCAATTAGAGTTATGGCAAAAAAATTGCATTTCACATGCATTCCGGAGAGAATTGTTGAAGACTTGCGTGGCAAAGGCTACAAAATTCTTGAAGCAGTCAATAAATTGAGTTGGAAAACCAAAGAGCCACTCAACATCTTCATGCTGACATTCTCAAATGATGAAGAAAACAGCAAAATATTTAACATCAAAACTGTATTGGGATGTAATGTGGAAATACAACCGCTAAAATCCACAAAACTGGTACCTCAGTGCAAACGCTGCCAGGCTTATGGCCATACGCAAAAGTATTGCTCCAAAGAACCGAGGTGCGTGAAGTGCACAGGTAAACATCTGACGAAGGATTGCAGAAAATCCAAAGAAGAGAAGCCAAAGTGCGTCCACTGCGGAGCTCCACATCCAGCTAACTACAGGGGATGTATCGTAGCAAAAGAAATCCAGCAGATTCGAAACAAAAAATTAAAGGGTAATACTACTGCCCCTCAACAAAATACACCTACTGGAAGAGTCGAAGACCCGAGACAGTACAGACGAAGTCAAAACACTTTTAAAACTACAACAAAAGACGTTTCATTTGCCCAAGTAGCTACAACAGGCATATCAAAGGCGCCCCTGGTTGATTTGAACAGTGACAAAAAATTGGAAAGTTAATGTCATCATTTGACGAGAGATTGAAAAAAATTGAAAATAGCAATAAAGCTGCTACTACTAAGCCAAAAAAATGAATACTACACTAAAAATTATGGCGTGGAACTCAAATGGGTTACAAAAACACCAAAATGAGTTACAAGTAGTATTAGACATAGAAAAAATTGATGTGTGCCTGATATCGGAGACTCACTTCACAAAGCAATCTCACATTAAGTTTAAAGGGTACAAAGTATACCAAGCACTTCACCCAGACAATTCAGCAAGAGGCGGTAGTGCCATTATTGTAAAAGAAAACCTACAGCACTATGAAGAGTTTAAACATGAAGAGAAAGACATCCAAGCAGTGGCGATTTGCCTACAAACAAAAAAATATCCTGTAACAGTATCTGCCATTTACTGTCCACCTCGGTATGTGATAAAAAAAGACCACTATATGAGCTTTCTAACTCGCCTTGGAAGTAGATTTATCTTAGGAGGTGACTTCAATGCTAAAAATACGTATTGGGGCTCCAGACTAACAACTACTAAAGGTAAAGAACTACTGAATGCCATAAAAGAGCTGAAATGTGATGTCATATCAACTGGAAAGCCCACCTATTGGCCAACAGATCCAAATAAAATTCCGGACTTAATAGATTTTTTTGTAACCAAGAATCTATCAACCAGCTATATGAAATCAGAACAAAGCTATGACATGAACTCAGATCACTCAGCAATCTATCTAGAAATTAGCGAGAACATTTTGTATAAAGAAATCAGACCCACTCTTGTTAATAAGTGTACAGACTGGGAGAGCTTCAAGACCAGATTGAATGATAAAATAGACCTTAAAATACCGTTAAAAACACCCGAACATCTAAACATCGAAGTAGAAAAGTTCATAATGCATATCCAGCAAGCAGCGTGGGAAAATACACCCGACTTCAACAAGAGGACTAAGGGCAATACATACCCGCTCAAAATCAAGCAACTCATTATGGAGAAAAGAAGGCAGAGAAAAACGTGGCATCAATCTAGGTGCCCTGATGACAAACGAAAACTAAATAATCTGACAAAAAAAGTAAAAAGACTAATCCAAGACTTTAAAGACGACTCAACCAAAACCTATCTTCAGAGCCTAAGAAACGACCAAAGGACAGACTACTCCCTTTGGAAGGCCACTAAGCACCTGAAAAGGCCGATTACCCAAATCCCACCTATCAAATGTGGAAATGGGCAATGGGCAGTTACTAACGAACAAAAAGCAAAGAGGTTTGCAAAGCACCTAGAAAATATCTTTCAACCAAACGACGGGGAAATCATTGAAGATCACACTTTGGCTAATATGATGACATCAGAAAATGAAGTTACCATAAAACTAGTTACACCGAAAGAAGTCGCACTAGAAATAAAACGTAATATAAGTACACGAAAATCACCAGGTTACGATTTAATAACAGGAGAAGTACTTCATAACCTCCCAAGAAAGGGTCTGGTTAAGTTAACGACCCTTATCAATGCCGCACTAAGGCTTAAATATGTACCAGACTTATGGAAGGTGGCCGAAGTAATAATGATAGCTAAGCCAGGGAAACCAGCTTACGAAACGTCATCTTATAGGCCTATTTCCTTGCTACCAATCATGTCCAAGCTATTTGAAAAGCTGTTACTCAAACAGCTTAAACCAATAATAGATAGCAAAAACATAATACCAGAGCACCAATTTGGTTTTTGAGACAAACACTCTACCATAGATCAAGTGCATAGGATCACAAACGTAATAGAAAATGCCCTTGAAGACAAGAAAGTATGTTCTACTGTATTCCTAGACGTAGCGCAAGCATTTGATAAAGTATGGCATGAAGGCCTTATACATAAACTGAACAGCCTCTTACCAAAGCAGTTTGCAGATATATTAGAATCCTACATCCTGAACAGAGTCTTTAGAATAAGACAAGAAGATGCTTACTCAGAGCTGAAAGAAATTAAAGCTGGCGTACCGCAAGGAAGTGTGTTAGGTCCGGTCCTGTACCTACTATACACTTGCGATATTCCTGAATTAGAGCAAAACACAATTGGGACCTTTGCTGATGATACAGCCATAATGGCTGTAGGAAACAGCCATGAAGAAGCAGTAGAAAAGGTTCAAATGGCTGTTAATCAAGTTTATGACTGGACCAAAAAATGGAGGATTAAACTTAATGAATCCAAATCTGTTCACATAGATTTTACCAACAAAAAACGACAGTATTCCCCAGTTTACATAAATAACAAACAAATCCCATACGAGAATACAGCCAAGTATCTCGGTATGACCCTTGACGCCAAGCTACGCTGGAAAGCCCACGTTAAGAAGAAAAAAGATGAACTCGACCTCCGATTCAAAAGAATGTATTGGCTGCTTGGAAGAAACTCCATGCTGTCCGTGCAAAACAAATTATTGCTATATAGACAAGTCCTGATGCCAGTTTGGACTTATGGTATTCAGCTATGGGGCTGCACCAAACAGACCAATGTATTAATAGTACAAAGATTCCAGAACAAAGTGCTAAGGGAAATTGTAAATGCACCTTGGTACATACGAAATGATGACCTCCACAGGGACCTAAAAGTTGAGTTCATCGAAAGAGTGATCCAGAAATTTGCAGAAGCTCACGAAAAGAGACTTCATCAACATGTGAACGTCGAGGCCATCCAGCTTCTTGACCACACAAACATAGTTAGAAGACTAAAAAGAACAAAACCGTTCGAGCTAGTGTTTAGTGTTAGTGAATAGTGTAAAGTACAAAAGTGCCAAACAAACACAAGAACGAAGTGTATTCGCCTTAATAGAGACAATAAGAAAAGTACTATTGGACACATTCTTAGTAAAGACAATTTATTAGTTTAGGTTATAATTAAATTACTTATTAGTCTACTTATAAGGCTAGATTGTAATAAGATTAGGGTCCATCCTATTATTGAACCCTAGGACAAGGAAAAAAAAAAAAAAAAAAATTGTAAAAGTTAGATGTGTTTAAAAAAGTAATCGTAAACTTTCTGCGGGCTCTTCTCCATAGAAAACGTCCAACTGGAACCGTGCAACTAGATTTTGACGTTTTGTAAGTGCCCATGTAGGTTAATGGAAATAAAATATTTTGAATTCTTCTGTTTACGAGTTCAAGCCTTCATGGTTCTAATGTAACTTACACACTGCACCTTATTATCTTAGTACTTCATAAAGGAGGTGTTTAAATGATGATCATCATCATCTGCCCAGCCTTTTGCCGAATATATTTGGGCTGCTTTTTAGTCTAATTGGTCCAAATGACTTACCATTATTTTAAAAGAAGCAACTGATCTGACATCAAAACCCTAGTTTTAAAAAAAAGACGTATGTCATCTTATGGCAAATCCCCCCAAATTGGTGGAGGCCTTTGTCTTGCAGTGGACGTCTTTCGGCTTAAATGACGATGATGATGATGATATGTCATCTACCAACTTGCTCTGGGCCCGTGTGGTATATTTTCAGTCCACTCCCTCTCACATAGAGTAGGTCTGTGTCAAAACAGTGGGAACATTTTAGGCTTAAAGAGTAAACAGTACCTAATAGGCGGATTTATACAGTTTAGTTTTTATTCCCGATCACATAATTATTTGTATGATTTTGGTCAGCTGATAAACTTTTGATCTTCAATTCTACGATTCCATTGTAATAAATCTCAGACTGATTCTTAAACTATCGTTAACAAATCGGTAGAATCCACCGTATTCATGGCGTCAGCCGCTAACTCCCGCGCACGTTTCAGAAATCAGTAATTTCAGTATCGTTCCTTCACTGGAACTAAGCGCACGTCAGTTTGGTTTAAAATATTTTTTGTTATATTTACAAAGATTTTAATGTCTACTTCGCATCGATTCAAAATTAGATGAAAAACGAACCCTGGACTGCGTTAGAAAACATTACTCTGGATTATTTTGGGGACGTTCAAGCGTTTTCTGATTACAATCTCGTTTGTGTATTTCTGGTTGTGCTAGAAACTTGACCTGTAGCTGTTGATTTGTAGCTAAAACTGTGCTAGTCCACGTGTTGTGTTTAAGGAACCTGATATTAGTTTCGACGAAATTGGACGGATCTACGGCGACTGTGACGCTACCGTACATGTTCTAAAACAACGTTGATATTTCAAGGATTGATAGTGGCCTATTGACGTCATAGTGTTATCAAATATCTTTTCTGCAGGAAGGTTGTGAAAATCTCAATGGCCTGAATCTGCGACGATGGCGTGGTGTCTGTTCACGTGGTTCTTCATTACATTGTCTAAACTAAAGAGTTTTTACCGCATCTTTTGTTTTCAAAATAGAATACTCGCTTTGCTCCACCTATTTGACATCATCGTTATCATCATTCATAGCCTGACTTCGTCCACTGCTGAGCCTATCTTTTGTGGCATCCTCATCCAGGTTCTACGAGTCTACATCTTTATCGGACCCATCTTTAACAATAGCTCGTATTGAACAGTTATTAAATTCATTGCATGTTTTTACTATATCTGATTAGTGATTGTCGGTTGTTGGAATAACATTACTGTATTACTCAGCCATTTGAAATTTTGTTGTACGCAACAGCGTTTCTTTTAAATTATACTGGACTAAATGTATATCTTTGTCTCACTCTCTTGCCGTGATTCCATTCCTTGGGGTCATCGCAACGTCTTTTTCTTCCATAATTGGCCTGTTAGTCTAGTGGTTAGTGACCCTGACTGCTAAGACTGAGGTCGTGGGTTCGATTCCCATCCAGGACCAATCTTTGTGTGGTGAGCACAATCATTTGTTCTGTGTCTGGGTGTAATTTATCTATAATATGTATGTATTTAAAGATATATAAGTATATTTATCAGTTGTCTGGTTACCATAGTACAGGCTCTGCCTAGTTTGGGATTAGATAACGGTGTGTTGGTTGTCCTAAGATATTTATTTATTTATTAATTCTCTCGCAGTCAGCCCCTTTCTAGCATTATCATCTTTCACACAGTCCATCCATGTCATTTCTTTGGTCTTACCCGACCTATATATCCATCTAAAATTATACTAAAAGCTTTCCTCACGATATTTTCCTCATTTCTCTGCCTTATGTGCCTATACCATAGCCGATTTGCTATTGTCAGTTGTCAAGGCCCTCACATTCAATTTAATTATAGGTTAGTTTATATCTCGTTACAATTAATAGATAGTCTTCATGATGATCTTCATTTCAGCCGAAAGAGATCCAATGTTAGACATAGGCCACCTCCTTGATCCATCACTTTGACTCATTTTGTTGCTTCACGCATCCAGCGGGTTCTTGATGCTTTCACGACGTCATGGGTCGTTAGAAGGTAGTAAGAAGACTTTTATACCAGACCTACCAGATTATATGTCAAATCACGCAGCGTTATTTCCATCGAAAAATTGATTAAGAACATCTGTTTGCAATAATATTGCGGTAACAAAACAAAATGTATGGCATAGTGTCGCAATTCGAATCGAAATAGCACCGCAATAGTGTACGGGACGTGTAATAAAGTGTCGTCGAGGTGATAAACAAATTGTGTTTGCTAGGAAAGATAACCTTAATCTAAGCGAGTACTCCTATTCTAAAAACGTATCAATCAATTGTTGATGTATGGTGCTATGATAGAACTGTAGTGGCATCTACATTGCCATTTGCCACATGCGAAATCCACATCACAATGACGTCATGTAAAATCCTGCTTCGCGTAAGCAGAGTTTACCGTGCAACTAGCATATAATATATACAACGTCCCGACATATACTTGTTGGGGAGTTGTCGCCAGACACAACACCGTCTGGTTGGAGGATCATCTCTTTTCTATGGAGGATATGTGAACGCTACATTCTGCTCCTCACGCCTCTGTAGATGGGTAATCACATGCGGAACATGGTTTAATGAAGTGAATGCAGTTTAGCTCGGTGCCTCGATGTCACCTCTATGTAAAACAAATGCATGCCAATAGACACGCACACAGAATTATGTTTAAACGATACGTCACTGCGATACATCACGGACTGCTTGAGGATTGATCTCGACGCAGCGTGAAAATGTGGTTGTTACGTCGCGGTCGACGGCAATTTTCGATGTGACCTGGCTCGTGATCGTCAATTTGGTTCACCTTGTTCTTGTGTAGTAAGGAAGCGGTCGCGGTTGCTATCTCGGTACCTCGATATTTCAAGATGGATGACGAAATATCGAGGTATCGAGATAGCAAACGCGACCGCGAGCATCTTGGGCATGTAATGCAATAACCCTAACTGTGTTATCAGCAGTGAATTATTTTCAGCATGTGGAGCTGAGATTGAAGTGAGTTCTCATATCACCTGAGGGGATATTGCGTAAATAGTAAATTATTTTATTTCTGAAAGCAGGTTTGTCCATGAAGGTTCCAAAGTTGTAGTCAAATTCTGGGCAAACCCTATACTTCTTCATAAACAGCTATGTAAGCAAAGTTTCCTCAAATACAACTAACCTTTATAAGGCCGTGTTCCGACTCACAACAACGCGTTTCCGCCGCCCATTTACACTAAATTAAACTCCGCTTAACGCTTTTTGGTGAATAGTAGGTAAACCTTTGCGACAATACGA
The DNA here is from genome assembly GCA_947507805.1 of Aporophyla nigra. Lineage (NCBI taxonomy): Eukaryota > Metazoa > Arthropoda > Insecta > Lepidoptera > Noctuidae > Aporophyla > Aporophyla nigra. The sequence goes on along the minus strand of OX382315.1, from coordinate 15,626,703 downwards.
AACTTAATAATAATGTCAACTGCCAATTGAGCATTCTTCACAATAGGTTAAAAAAAAATCGCATAATACGGTACGGTCGAGTAAACCAACACTACGACATTGTTAGTGCAAGTTGTGGGTGATACCCCGACAATTCCTTCAGACATTTGTCGCAGCACAGCGGGCGACATCGATATGCGTTTTTCTTTTTGTCGTTTGTCGGTCCGTGTGAATGCGGTTTCTGGGTTATTTGGGCGTACACTTACGTGCAATAATATAAGGGCAACATTTTGAGGTTCGAGAGTTGGTCTAAATATTATGACATTGCTAAGCGTGAGCAATAGGTATAGAGGACTGTCATAACAGAAGATCAATTAAATACTGTCTGTTAAAATGCACGCACGTTTTACAAACAAAATTAATTTGGTAGGTAAATAAAACAGCATCTGTGGTCTATTGATCGCAAGCGTCACTGCTGAGCGTGAGTCCTGGGTTAATTTCCCAGGTTAGACAATGTGATTGGGTTGTTCTATCTGGAATTTTTCAGTAGCAGCCCGGAGTCTGAAATTGTGCCCGGTTGGTAACAATAGGTTCGCCCCCTATTAATAGGACTTAAACATTACGTGCGGAATACGGGTGTACCTACTAATATTAACTGCTCTTACTAACCCTCCCGGGATTACACGCATAGTATTAGGACATGTCAAAAAAAAAAAAAAAAAATGTATTTTAACAAGTAAAACTTAACAAATAGTTTTGGAGCCTCTTTTTAAGCAGGTAAGCCTGTGTTAGGAGACTCCGCTTTCCCAAAACTTAAATAAGTATCTTTAATTTGTTTTCTACAAATATAGATAAAGAAAATGTGGCTATTAGGTATATGTAAATTAAATCATTTCCTCAGTGTAAAATCGAGGACAAATAAATTTGCGAGCAAGTGTAAGCGATATTTTTTTGTAGGATTTACCAAATGTCTATCAAGGACTCAATAATGTATTGCAAACACATGAAGCGTGCTATCATGAAAATCACCACTTTATTACATTTCAATGAATGAATGGACGATTGATTCCATTAATATCTCATTGTAAAATGTAATATCTTGAGAGCTTGCGTTGTTCATTTACAGGTATATCTCAGGGCTTTTAAAATGAGTGATTAAACAAAACCAAATGTTTATTTCTGTAAGTAAATATTAAATTAAAGACACTTTTGATCGCATTTTTGTCAATATTTTAAAGTACCAACGAAATAAAAAGGTGGTGGGTTTGATTTCCACCCAGGACAAATCTTTGTGTGATGAGCACAATCATTTGTTCTGTGTTTGGGTGTAATTCATCTAAAATATGTCTGTATTTAGAAATATACAAGTATGTTTATCAATTGTCTGGTTGTCATAGTCCAGGTTCTGCCTAGTTTGGAATCAGATAACGGTATGTTAGTTGCCCTAAGATATTATTATTATTTAGCCACGAGGCCGATAGACAAAACTATATGTAGTATTTTCTAATTACATCTTAACTTAACGATCCAAGCTTATATTTCTTTCATAATAAATCTAGTACCATAATAAATTATAACCCTACCACATTTCCACAACTCTATTAAAATTATATATCCCTCAAAATTTCATAAGTAACAAAAATTACACAAAAAAAAAACAAACACAACAACCCATTTACACGGTCCCCCAAATATTGATATTTATTTATTTAGCCAGAGCATTATTAAATCCTTCATAACCACAGTAATGATGGCTGATGGGTTTAAAAGCAGTTTTTGTGCGTGTACGCACAATGTGTGTCAGCGGGCGGTCCTTGTGCGCGTACAATGAGGACGCCAATTTGTGCTGAAGAGTTCATAACGCTTGGGGTGATGTGCTGGATACGACATGTGTCGAAATTGATTTTGTAGGACGGTTTCTGGTGACCTCTTTAGATCTCATGCTGCGATAAGACCAATAGTGGTCATAGTGGTCATACGAAGTACTGGTAATGGCCGTGGATTACGAATTGTAGGTCGTAGGTTCGAACCCGGCAGACGCTTAACTTGCCATAAATTATTTCATCACCACTGCTCTCAAAACGGTGAAGGAAAACATCGTGAAGAAACCGGCATGTCCTGGAACTAGAAATTCGAAGACATGTGACATCTACCAACCCGCACTGGGTCAGCGTGATAGATTACAGCCCAGCTGTGGGAACAATATAAGCTGATTATGCTATGTTTTTGCTGCTTGAAGAAAACGCCAGGTTGCCCGCGAAATTCAATGACATAGTAATTCATTGGGATTAAATTGAGCTAAAATTTTAGTGATTCATACAAATGCTGGTTTCCTCAAGACGTTTTCCTTCACCGTTTGAGAGCAGTGGTGATGAAATTATATGCCACCCTGCATGGCAAATTGCAATTCTAGCTCAGAAATGATAAAAAATTCTTACAAAGTCTATAGATCATTGTCTAGTCGCAGTCAGTGCGAGCAATACTATCGATTCTAGTCAAGCACATCCATTCACACGATATCCTTTACTCTATGAACTAAAAGGAAACATTATTCCCGAAACTGTTGCATATTGTGGTAGTTTCCGGTCTCATACACGTTCATACAATGTCATACATTCATTCATGGTAATGTGAGACGAGCAGTCATTTTGTTGGCATTGTGCGACAGTTGACAATGTTATCGTTTTGTGGGTTTGTAATTGATATTTCAGGTAAGCAGTTTAAAAAAAGTTACTTATTATATATTTTTTAATTATCCTAATATCCTTCTAATATTATAATTGTGAAATTTTGTGAGGATGTTTGCATGTTTGTTACTCAATCACCCAAAATCGACCAAACGTATTTAGATGAAATTTGGCACACAGATACTTTGTAACCTAGATTAACACATAGGATACTTTCGATTGTGATAATCGATCCCGCGGGATGATTTTCGACCTTCATGCGGGTGTGCTGCTAGCAAAATCTTGTAATATTATGAATAAAGATACTTTGATATTACATAACATCACTTTTCCGCGAAGAGTCAGATAGAGGCGTACCTACAGTACAACCACATTTCGACAGTTAAGTCCCATGTAATAGGGGACGAACCAATTGTCATTGCAATTGCAAATGCAACCAGGCATAAGTATAACTGGCATGTTCTAGAACCAAAAATTCAAAGACATGTGTAATCAATCTTACAACCCGCACTGGGCTCGCGTGGTATTACTTCCCTGTCCTCTTGAAGACAGCAAGCCTGTATCCCAGCTGTGGCAATATTATGGGGTGATTACGGATCAGCAGCTCATTTATCATTAGCTTATTGCCTTTTAAAACCACAGAAGTTTTAAAAATATAAGTTAGATATTTACAGCCCTGTTCACGAAGCCAGTGTGGTACAGCTCCGAGTGGACCCAACATGCTGCTGCGCCCTGCTGTGCCTACGACGCAGCTGTATATTTCACGTCTGCATCACTCCACCACGATTGAGGAAGTTGTGCAGTACTTTAAAGTAAAGACCAATTGGACTCTGAGGGTCGAAAGGTTGGAATCGCGCCACAACATCAATTTTAAGTCGTTTGTGGTACGAGTTCCAACCCACCATCTACAGACCTGCCTGAGAGAGGACTTTTGGCCGAAAGGTGTCTTGTATCGTCGTTTCCGAGGACGGTTATGCGACACCACGCAGCGGAACACGACGCCGTCATCATTACGTGTTTAGTGATAGTTTAAGTTTTGTTTTTATAAAATATGTATTAGTTTATAGTTATTGTTTTATATTATTTGTTTATTGTGTTTTTATGAGCCTAAGTTGCCTGAAATAAAGGATTGTATTGTATTGTATTTACCTAGGTACTTAATTAGTTCTCACACTTCTGATACAGACCATAAAAACTCAAGCATTTAACAAAACTATTTAACTACTGTATTAAATGAAACAAAACTTATAATCTTTGTTAAAAAAAACACTTACCAAAACCGTGCAAACAAAGAACTTCACTTTCACTGCAAAAATAACATTCAAAAGTGTTATCCAAAATTTTTGAGGATTACTACGAACTATCTCACGGTAGCCAGTAATTATTTTCAATAATCCTTTTTTGACCACCCACCTTGGTCTCCTTAATCCTGTTAAACGAATATGAACCTTATTTGTGAAGCATAAGCTTTTGGGGTATCGGAAATACAGATGGATGGCAGAATAATTTGTATCGAAGTAAATATTTGTATCAATTAGCAACGTTTTAATATAGTGACGGTATTCAGGTGTGGCGGCAAGATCAGTAAGGTTGTCATTCGTAATTAAAATGTTTTGACGAAGAATTTGATGGGCAACATCAATCGGTCGGTCCTTGTTAAGGCGAGAATAAGTACGTTATATTTTAAGGAAGGATTTCCGGTACTATGTTGATTCGATTTTCAAATGGAAAGAGTTGCGGTTCGATAGAGTCTTACAATTTGTTTATGCGGTTAAATTCTTTGTTGTTGGTTGTGTATTAACGTACAAAGTAGGGTTTTGAGAAGATAAACCTCTACGACACCCAATATTATGGTTTATTATTTTAACCTCATATACAACGTGGAGACAATAAATTAATATGCATACCAATATCTAAAGACGTGTAGAGCAGTGGTGGCCCAGTGGTAATGGCTGCGACTTACGAGTCATAGGTCTGAGGTTTGAACCCAGAAAGGTGCTGTACTTAGTGTAAATTATTTCATCACCACTGCTCATAAAACGGTGAAGGAAAACATCGTGAGGAAACCGATGTATCCTAGAAACAATAATTCGAAGACATGTTACGTCTACCAACCCGCACTGGGGCCACGTTGTGGATTACAGCCCTCTCACCGAGATGAGGCTCGTATCTCAGCAGTGGACATTTATCATCAACTTCTGATGAATGATAATGATTATGGATGACATGACGTTCCCAGTCTAAATCTATCTAACTAGCCTGTATTGTCCCACTGCAGGGCAAAGGCCTCCCTCTCCCTTTTCCACAGAATTCTGTTTTGTGCTAGTCCTGGCCAGTCCTTTCGGTAGGAGTCAAGCTCGTCCCGCCATCTTCGTCTCGGCCTGCCGCGATGTCGTCGAGCGTTTAGTGGGACCCAATTGGTGATTCTTTTAGCCCATTTGTCATCAGTCATCAGCCCAGTCTATATACAAAATAAAAATACGTTTGAACCTTTGTAGTCGGAACTCGAGTAGAAAGGTTCTGAAACCACGTGATGTATAAAATACAAATCATTTCTAGACTGTGGCTGAGAAATATTTATGGTTGGAGAGGGAGAGAAAGGATCAAGATCGTTCCAGCATAGTTCTAAAACTGTGTTCTTTTGACATTTATGGTGCAAAATGAGTAGGTAATATCCGTTGAATGTTAAGAAAAAAAAACTAAGCTTGACTCACGTTTATTAAAATTAACTTACATCTGAGTGTATAGCCAGCAGAACTGACAGTTACCAGTAGAACAGACAATGAGTAAAACTGACGGTTAAGTGCCAATTTCACCAATAAAACTTGAACGCGAACAGTAAATCCAAACCGCGTTATATAAAATAATTAATTTGTCAGCCTTTAATCGTAGCTTGTAGAGTCGGTGCGCAGGGCACATGGTTCGCAGAACAGATGGCTGATGGGACCAAACAGTTCTGGAGTGTTGACCGCGTATCTGAAGACGTACGGTTGGAAAGCCTCCCATAAGGTGAAAAACGATGGCCTGGAAGCCGACACCAACATCGTTGGGAAAAGACTATAGAGAATGGCCGACTGGGCCGAAAGGTTTGGAGTAGTTTAAGAGGTAAGATGTAGCCATTGGAAGACCTCCTAACAAGATTGATTGACGACCGTGTGAAGGCCGCAGAAATCACCTGGATGGGAGAGAGTACAGAACCGGTTGAAGTTGTGGAACTTGAAGGAGGCCTAAATCCAGCAATGGACATGTTTTGACTGAAATGGTGAAACGTGGTTTATGTCCTGCTTGCGTAGTATGACCACCGTAGAAAGGGGTTTTGTCGAGGAAAGAATAGACAAAATTACAGATTGTAGAAAGATTGATGACAGAATTAAAGATTTTAGAAAGATTTGTACCGTTTTATGCTGGCGTAGCATGACAGTTCTATCTCTATTCTACAAAGAATAGACAAAGTTCTTTCTATGGTGGTCATGCTACGCGTGCTGATCGCGTTCTGTTTCTTTAGTGAATTTCGCCTTAGTACATAGCTGACGACTATTAGTAAAACTGACAGCTATCAACAGAACTGCTAGCTGCTACAAAGCTCCGAGTGATGTTTTATCGCGCACTGAATATTTATCTTTCGGTATCGAGCCCAACGTTGAGAATCCAACAGACTGCTACCCAACACATTACAAAGAAACACTGTTGGATTTTAAACTTTAGATGTGACGCAGTGCGTTGGAATTCCAGTGCACGATAAAAATCGGTCGTAGGTACGAGGGCTAAGTTTGACGGTCTTCAGTAGAATTCTCCATCGCTGAGCTTCATCGCGTAAAGATACAGGGAGCGGAATTCACAGTACTGGTTGGTGCACCAGCCCCCGTGTCCATCGGTGCAACGGCAGGAGTCGCACTCATCCATGTACTTCTCACCCGGACTGCACTTGAAGAATGGATTCTTTATCACTGTAAAAGAAAATGATTTCATATACCCCGCCATCACTATCTTGCTCTTATCCTAATTTATTTGGGGTAATTGCAACATGTCTGTTTCTTCAATACTCGCCCGACAGGTCTGAGTGCGGAAGTTAGCGGTGTGATAACCCTGTGCCTCGGAAAGTACTTTAAGCCGTAGGTCCAGCGCGTGATCTCTCGGTCGTGTCGGATAGCCGTCACATCGGACTATGAGAGTGAGAGACGAGCGAGTGCCCCTGTGTCTACGCACCTCCCGCGCCGATGGCTAGTCTCGGTTAAGATTAGCTGCCATGGCCGAAATACGGTCTACAGGACTATATACAGGGTGTCCCAAAAATCAACGTCAAGCAGAAAACGGTTGATAGGCCAGGTGGTGACAGTTATCAGAAAAAAAATCTAAGTTAAGTACTTTTCAAATTATTGACATTAAAAAAATTCTATCTAGCTGAAAATTTAAAATTCGCGATCTACTCTGCGAAATTTCTTTTTTGTCTGCATGGCCTCGGAAAATGAGTGAATTTCACCTAAACCCGCGGTTTTTTCCGTAGGTATAAAAAAATCGTGCTACATCTGAATACACTACGATAAAAACGAATAGCACAGGCCATTGACCCGACTTATCAACTATAAGACTTTCTGAAAATCGAAAATATATTCTGAAACCTTTACAATGAAAAATATATTGCTAACAAAAATATCAGGAATACTTTCATCACGAGTCTCTTGAAAATTGTTTAATTGTTATCTGACTGAAACATACATACCTACCTATACAGATTTCACTGTAATCATTCACATCACAATCGTGGAGCGGATAAAATAAGGACTTTTCAGGCAATTTATAAATTACTTCAGTTTTGACATTACGTAGAGTATTTGTAATCTATATATATAAAAATGAATCCCTATTTCCCTTGGTCACGACATCACGCGTGAACGGCTGGACCGATTTCAATTTTTTTTTTTGTTGTTGTGTTTTTAATTTTCAGGAGAAGGTTCTTATGAAAGAAAAAAAATTAAAAAATTGCGCGGCAAATTAGAAAATTTAAGAATACTTAACAACCATATAATAGGACAATATAAACTTTTTTAATGTAACATTATGACATTTGACATAGAATTGACAGAATGCGTGCTCAAATATCATCAAAGAGACAGGACAACGTCTGTCGGGTCAGCTAGCCCTACTATAAATGTGAAAGTTTGTGAGAATACATGGATGTTTGTTAGACACTCTTTCACGCAAAAACTACTGAACATATTTGGATGAAATTTAACACACATATAGTTTATTAGCTGGATTAACATATAGGGTACTCTTTATCTCGTTACTACGTTCCCGTGGATCATTTTCAGCCCCCACGAGGGCAAAATCGGTAGCAAAAGCTAGTTTATTATAACCCTGAAATTCATTTTTAGGGTTCCGTTGCCAAATGGCAAAAAACGGAACCCTTATAGATTCGTCATGTCTGTCTGTCTGTCTGTCTGTCCGTCCGAGTATGTCACAGCCACTTTTTTCCGAAACTATAAGAGCTATGCTGTTGAAACTTGGTAAGTAGATGTATTCTGTGAACCGCATTAAGATTTTCACACAAAAATAGAAAAAAAAAAATCGGCCAAGTGCGAGTCGGACTCGCGCACCGAGGGTTCCGTACAAACCTGTAGGTATAAAGTTTAAAATTTAAAAAATATTATTATTATATGATGTAACAAAAAATTTACGGTTGTCGCAATTATTCCTTTATCTGTGCTATAAGACGTTGCTTCGTACCAAATTTCAAAATTCTAGATCGACTGGAAGTACCCTTTAGGTTTTGATTCCCTTGCGAGTTTCGAAAATTTGCGGAAATTTGCAGCATAAACGGCTATATCTTTTGATTGCGTTAGCTTAGAAGTTTGATTTTTTCACAGCTCCAAGGGACAGTAGATTTGAGTATTTGATATAAATTTCAGCTTGATACCTCCACGCGTTTCTGAGAAAAAGGGTCTTGACAGACGGACGGACGGACGGACGGACAACAAAGTGATCCTATAAGGGTTCCGCTTTTTCCTTTTGAGGTGCGGAACCCTAAAAACAATAATATTTGGGGTTCCCCATACATAGAACTGAAACTCAAAAAATTTTTTTTCATCAAACCCGTACGTGTGGAGTATCTATGGATAGGTCTTCAAAAATGATATTGAGGTTTCTAATATCATTTTTTTCTAAACTGAATAGTTTGCGCGCGAGACACTTCCAAAGTGGTAAAATGTGTCCCCCCCCCCCCCCCCCCCCCGTAAGTTCTAAAATAAGGGAATGATAAAACTAAAAAAATATATGATGTACATTACCATGTAAACTTCCACCGAAAATTGGTTTGAACGAGATCTAGTGAGTAGTTTTTTTTTAATACGTCATAAATCGTAAACCACAATTTACCTTTCATTCAGTCAAATCAAATATAAAAATAAAAAAATAATTTCATAAACATAAACCTTATGCATAAACCGTGAATACCTGCAAGTTTGTACGGAACCCTCGGTGCGCGAGTCCGACTCGCACTTGGTCGGTTTTTACAGTTCGTTTTGTAAACTCAATAATAATTTAATAGGTGTAATATTAAACTCATGTCCAAATTCTATTCTAAAAAAGCAAATATCAAAGACTTCTGAAAAGATGTCAGATTAGTACCTGGGATTAAAAAACATTTTACATCGATTGGAGGTTATTGTCTGCGCCTGCTATTAAAGTCTTAGCAAGACAACACAGATGTACAGTAAATGTCGGAAAATATCGGTGAAGTATTTTGTTTTCGAATTTTTGGGTTATCTAGGCGTAATTCATCCCACTGAATTACATGAAGTATGACTATCCATCCAGTCAACCGTGGCGATTACAACGACATCGATCGTAGGGCAGTTCTTTTTTCCATAATAATGTAGTAATTATTGACTCGCAGGACCAATAACCCTGTGGGCTAGGCATATTATGTTGTACCTATGAGAATCTGAAGCGATTCAGAAAACTAGATCATCCTAACTCCGATAGGCAAAGTTGTTATTGTGATCGATAGCGGACTCCCGGCCACCGTAGGCGCGAGCTTGCGGGTGGCGAGCAATGGGTAGCTCGCCGCCCGGTAAGGACGTCGACGGCGCGTAGTGTTCCACGCGCGCCTCAAAGAGATGTCAGCAGCACTGAAGGGGTCTGCTAGGACCGATGCCTGTCAGGGTCGCGAGATTGTTCGAAAGAGATACCGTGACCCTGGCACATGGGCAACTGAAGGAACACGGGTGGGTTTTAGTCAGTAAAAGTCTGACACGCCCTCCCGCTCCGCCCAGAGCGGGAGAAGTCATATGATGATTTCCGATCCAAAAAAAAAAAAAGAGAGCAGTGGTCGCCCAGTAATATCGGCCGCGACTTACGAGTTCGTAGGTTCCAGGCCAGGCAGGCACTTTACTTTTTGTTAATAATTTCATCAGCACTGCTCCCAAAACGGTGAAGCCTGACGGTAACCGGCATGTCAGAGAACCTAAAATTCGAACACATGTGGAATCTAGCAACCCGCACTGGGGCCGCGTGGTGGATTATGGCCCAGTCTCTCTCACCAAGAGGAGGCCTGTGTCCCAGCAGTGGGAATATTACAGGCTGATTAGATAAACGCAATGAACAGTGCAAGAGAGAGCTCGAAAATTTATGCAATCTGACTCTGACTGGATAGGTAAGTTTACGTTAGGTTGTTCGTTTTTCGGTATGATTTTACTAATCGAATGAAAGAGCTTGAGAATCTAGCTTTACTTTCGGGGACCGCTGTAGCCCAAAGGTCCTTATCTATACTAATATTATAAAGCTAAAGAGGTGTATGTTTGTTTGCTTGAACGCGGTAATCTCAGAAACTACTGGTCCGAATTGAATAGTTCAGTGTGGGTAGACTATTTATTGAGAAAGGTTATATATCATCACGCTACAGTCAAAAGGAGCGGAGCAGCAACGAAAAATGGACGAAAACGGGCAGGCTTTGATGCGACGGGAAGAGTCAGGTGAGCAAAATTTTGACGCGGACGAAGTCGCGGGCAGAAGCTAATCATTGATATGGCTATTACGGTGATAGCTGATGTGTTCCTATGACTTCTTACCAGTACATCGAAGGCAAGGCGTGCTCCTCTCGCACAGGGCGGTGACCGTGGGCTCGCAGTACACGCATGACGGCATGGCCCTACAGGCACCTGTGTCCTGAGCTTCACACAGCAGGCAGTTCTTATTCTCAGGGACGATGGTCAGCGAGGTCTCCTCCTCCCAATACTGGTGGGGGGGCTTCGGCTTCACGAATTGGGAGACGACGTAGCTGTGTAAGAAAAACGTGTAGGTAAATGTATTATTCAAATGAAGAAAATATTTTTTTCACATAAACCTACACGGCATGGTTTGAGGCTAAATAATAACAGTTCTGCCAGGGTTGCGAGATTTGTTGGAAAGAGATACCGTGACCCTGGCATTTGGGCAACTGAAGGAACACGGGTGGGTTTTAGTCAGTAAAAGTCTGACACGCCCTTCCGCTCCACCCTAGAGCGGGAGACGTCATTTGATGATTACCCACCCACAAAAAAAAAAAGTTATAACAGCTGCACGCGTTGATCAATCAGTTTAAGGTACACTTGCAGCAGTTGATCCGTAGATAGATAATAATAATATCTTAGGACAACCAACACATTGTTATCTGATCCCAAACTAGGCAGAGCCTGTACTATGGCAACCAGACAACTGATAAACATATTTATATATTTCTAAATACATACATATTATAGATAAATTACACCCAGACACAGAACAAATGATCGTGCTCATCACACAAAGATTTGTCTTGGGTGGGAATCGAACCCACGACCTCAGTCTTAGCAGTCAGGGTTACTAACCACTAGACTAACAGGCCAGTCAAATGACCGTCTTTCCACACCAAGACCGCTACGTGCCTCGGAAACCACGTTAAGCCGTTAGTCTCGGCTGTCATTTTAAAATCTCTGATAGTTATTACGGGTAGTCAGATTCCTGAAAGTCTGACAACCAGTCTTGCCAAGGGGGATCATATTACCTACGTGTAGTAACTGGGTTGTAGAGATCAGATAGGCAGTTGCTCTTGCTTAAAGCCGACCCCAATATACTTGGGATTTTTTTTAGCAGATAACGATTGTTATGTATAGAATAGTAGGTATATTGGTAAGCGATTGGGTGATCACATAATGTTATTGAAACCACGTATTTCTACTTAACGTATTTTAAACAGACACAAAAAAATTCATTGCTATCCTTCTAGCCATGGATACTTCTTTTGGTTTTAGTTTTTATAAAGAAATAAAAAATGATTACTAGAATAATGGGTACAACCAGATTTAGTCTTTTGTAATATGCACTTGTGTCAAAAGAGTGCTTTGGCACTCGAACTAGGATAACCCTGGATCACGAATGCCATCACCTTTTCCCGGAACTAGTTAGATAGTTCTTAAATCAAAACATTTTTTTTTAAAGATATTTTTACGAAAACAAGAAATAACTTTTTTTTTACATTACGCTTATCTTAGTGATTATTTGGTAACAATATTATAAAGTTTGTGTTAAATTGTTACCATCGCCCCGTGCGTGTCTTGTCTAGTGCCTTTATCAAGGCTGTTTAATTTTATGCCAATTTGCATTAAGAATTTAGTTTTAAAATTTTTAGTAAACTTGTTATTATTAATTTTAATATTTAAACAAACGGTTTAAATCTTGTAATAACCGCTGTACTATACAATGCTATAACGGTTTCTTCAATTCGGGTCTTAAATGGTTCTTCTCTTCAGTACAGTCATCATCATTTCAGCCGAAAGACGTTCATTGCTGGACATAAGCCTCACCCAAATTTGGGGGTTTGTCATAATCGCCACACTTGGCAGAATAGCACTACCCCATTAACTTCCAGTGGTTGTCGTAAAATGCGACTAAAGGACTTACTAGAGAATGGGGAGCAGCGTTCTCTATGCATTTAACACCATACTGCGAATCCCAATCCACCTGCCAAGCGTGGTGAATAAGGCAAACCTCCCCGGATTGGGGAGGCCTATGACCAGCAGTGGACGTTGTTCGGTTGAAATGAAGATGACAATGAAAAGTTCCAGTTTAGGTTACTAATATGTTCCGGTTCGGGTTCTAGTAACGGAACCGCTAAATACCGGTTCTTTTCAATCCGTGGTGATAATATGTAGATTAAACTTACGCCTGACTGCCGGGCCGGTAGATCGGTGGAGACTCCTCGCCACCACCACCGACGGAGCTCAGCGAACCAGGGAGAGGCGCGCCTCGTTGCCTTCCGACACGTGGGTCTAAAAGAGGACACAATGCCCAAATCAAATTATACAACAAAACGTTTGTTAAAGTCGTGCCTAGAGTAGCCCGCGCCCAACAATAAATCGGAAATATAGTAAAAAATTGAAGACAAGTGATTTTTTTTCTGTAAGTAGGTTTGCACAAACACTTAAACACATCAAATATATGTTTAAAACTAAGGTTTAAAACTGAGGTTGGCGTTTCGTAACCGACCACAAAGAGAAGAAAAGCCGACTCAAACTGAGAGTATCCCAGTCTCTTTTAAAGTCCAGACATAATCTTAATCACAACATGTGAAGACCATATAGATTGGTGTCTGAAATGTTCTTTTGAGGAAAAAAAAAACCACAACGGATGAGTGGACCTGTTTTCAATCGTATAGCTCAACTCATGCCCAGTCAGTGCACGCATTTGTCTACTAATCGTATAGCTCAACTCGGAAGAATATTTAGAATGAAATGAAATTTGTTAAATGATTTTTTAAATGATTGATTTCTATTAATTCAATCAAATTTGATTCGAAAACATCCATCTGTTTCTTACTAAACTGAAAATATATCCATCGACATTGGTTCTTATCTCTTTTGGTGATCAAACATAAGAACAACGCTTCTAAACTCATTATATAGTCTAGTTTGCCACAGATGTCACTACATCGGTTTGGATGGCATTCTTATGGGCATCATCCAATGCATTTTGTTTTTACGAAAGGTGTTATTTATGATTATAATATATTCAGCAAATTGTGTTTTGCATGCATTAAAATGGTGTAATTTTAATACGTAATTATGATACATATATTGTTGTTTTAACATTTTTTTGCTAATCTTACTCTTACCTTCACCATAACCCATGACAGTCACCACCAAACAGGCCAAAGACAGCAGATGCCGAATCATTGTACGTTCACAAAAAACAATATATTTTTCCTTCCCAGTTCACGTACGCTCCTTCGAGCCGGATCGCTTCAAAGGGCCACTATGTGATACTATGTGAACGTGGTGCAGGGAGCCGGCTAATTGATCGTTACACGCCAATTATTTCGATTGGCTTAGTAAAGCGCCAAGTACAGGCTGATGCTTGTAATGTTTAAGATTTATTTATTCTTCTCTTGTAAGTTACAAAAGTATAATATGATTTAGCTCTTTAAGTAGGTTTGTTGAAAGACTTTTACACGTCAATCATTTATTTTAAAATCTAGAGGAGACGTTTAATTGTAAAATAAAGATAGAAAGAAAATACGTTTATTTGCAGTAAACATGACGCATAAAAAGACTAACTACAACAAAAATATTTAATAAATCTGAGGGAAAATATGCATCACATCCACGCAAAACAGTCAGCTCAGGAAATCAATCAATTAAGGAATACGGACATCACAGAAAATGCTCATCAATCAATACGGGAGTCATCACCCGGTGTTTTCCGAGTCATCACAGTTAGAATCATGGATTACCATGACCATAAGGGTAGCTTCCGGGTCATGACCGTATTCCTTCACAAATATTTTCAATTAAACGTCCCCTATGTTCAGTCCTTCACAATGATTTCACACACTACGACGAGTAATTACAAATTACACCCAAAGAAAACAAGCACAAAAAGACAAGCATTACAAAAAAACAACGATGAAACAATTTCGCTTTAATACATCCTGTACAACACTCGATGTATCTGTCCAATTACGCGCTGTATACCCCTCGTTAACATTGCAGATTAACTGCACTCTGGCTTGCAGATATAATCGGCAGTTTAGAGGGATCAGGCGAACATGATTTCTGCCAGAGTCGCGAGATTTGTTCGAAAGAGTTACCGTGGCCCTGGCATATGGGCAACTGAAGGAACACGAGTGGGTTTTAGTCAGTACAAGTCTGACACGCCCTACCGCTCCACTCAGAGCGGGAGACGTCATTTGATGATTTCCCACCCACAAAAAAAAGGCGAACATGATTTTCAGAGGCATAAGTGATTAATTTTCAGGATTATTTCAGTAACACCATTTCACAGGTCAACCTATGAGGTTTTTGGCTGCTTAGTCGGACATGCTTGTGGCTACCTTAATCAATAAAGGCTTAAAAATCTTAAAAATAGAGCGACTACTCGCTAAGGGCGCCCCCTGTGGCATACAGACCACGGTTTATGACATCGCTGGAAAAGGGCAGCAAGGGAAGGTTGGATTTTCTTTAGGGCTACTCGACCCTCGTAGAGTTGCATCGCGCCTATCTACGGGAGCCTTTCAATCAATAAATCAAATCATTTATTTGCAACGAATGTAGGTTAAATTAAAATACAGGTGGAGTAGATACAAGTGAGCCATGTACATTCTGTCTGGAAATAGGCACGCAAAAATTTATAAAACAATAATATATATTTAGAAGCTATCCTATTAACTTAATGTCAAATAATTAAATTACCATGCCTGGCCTGGCCTGCCTGCATGGCTTTGCTAGATCTGAAGCTTTAATTCAAGAGCAGTGTTTACAATGAACATTCATCTATGTTATTATGAAAACAGTATATAATACTCACGACTATCTCACTTAAATAACACACAATTTCATTACATTACTATCCGAAAAAGATTACTCATCTTTATGAGTATTCGCTTATTGCCAATATCAACCTGCCTAGCCTTTCCCCAACTATTATATGTTAGGATCCGCTTTCAGTATAACCAGATGCAGCTGAATATCAGTATTTCTCATGAAGCGACTGCTTATCTGTACCGTGTGGTGCCGGACGTAAAGAATAGCATCACTCCATTTCTTCTCGTGGGTGTCGTAAGAGGCGACTACGGGACTTACTAGAGAATGGGCAGCAGCGTTCTCTATGCATTTTACCACCATACTGCGATCGCCAATCTGCCTGCCAAGCGTGGCGATTATGGCAAAGCCCCCCAAATTAGGGGAGGCCTATATCCAGCAGTGGACGTATTAGGGCTGAAATGATGACTGCTTATCTGTCCTCCACAACCCAGTTACTGAGTAACGCGATACTGCCTTGGTAAGACTGGTTGTCAGACTTTTGAATTATAAATAAATATCTTAGGACAACCAACACACCGTCATCTGATCCCAAACTAGACAGAGCCTGTACTATGGCAACCAGACAACTGATAAACATACTTATATATTTCTAAATACATAAATATTATACATAAATTACACCCAGACAGAACAAATGATCGTGCTCATCACACAAAGATTTGTCCTGGATATGGACGACCCGTAACGACTGTCCAAGTGCCACAAATGACAGTCGCGACCAACGGCGTAACGTGCTTTCCGAGGCACGGAGGGCGTATAAAGGATGGTCACCCATCCACGAAACGACCACGGCAATCGTAGCTTAACGTTTCCTCCACCCGTGTGGGTATTATTTAGCCAATATATGGAAATATCGCCCTAAAACAATAAACGCAATATTAAGGACCAATTACACTCCTATCGCGAACGTTATCAGTCGAGTGTAATGAAGCTCATTTTCTGATAATTTGTGACGTCATAGAGGTGTAAATTTAATATAGTGATAATAGCGTTATTACACCATCAATCATGGTGTTGGGAAACGACAGCTGACGCTGTATACAGCATGTACCAAAGAAGTAACAAAAGTCATAGGACAATGGGTAAATTATTATGGAGCCCGTGCCTAAGAAAAAAATGACTGTAGCATTATGAACGACTGGTTCCGTGTGGGGCGGGACGTAAAGAATCATCAAATGGGATGATGCTATTCTTTACGTCCTTTAAATGAGTTCCTTAGTCACCTTTTACGTCACCCTGGAGAAGCCTAGGGTGACGTAAAAAGCGACTAAGGAAGTTACTAGAGAATGGACAACAGCGTTCTCCAGTCATTTTATCACCATACTGCAATCCCCAACCCGCCTGCCAAGTGTGGCGATTATGGTAAACCTGCCCAAATTTGGGGAGGCCTATGCCAAGCAGTGAACATTATCAACTGGAACCTTAAATATGTCCATTTTGTTACACGCTGTAGGTATATAATCGTCATAAAAAGTATGTATAGTTTTTATCTTTATAATATTATGTATAATGAGGTAATGGCGTTGATAAACTATTGTAAAATAAATAACCCCATATTGGATTTTGGTCAAAAAATAATCTAAAAAACAAGACTACTCCAAAATACCCGAATATATTTCGATATTTTACTCTAACGCATACCCCGACATACTTTAGTCCTTCGAGCCGGATGATTGAGCACGGCTCTTATAAACTTAGTAATGCTGCCTGAAAATATCTCGAAATCAAAGTCGTGAAAAATGTCGTTACACTTTGTGAGAAAATAGAAAAGGGGTAAATACTCCCGTGCTTGGTTTTCCACTACTATGGATGAATCTATCTATCAACGAACCAACATTTACAAGCGTAGCTTAACTTTTGACCTGTGCGGGTCTTATCATTTACCCACAAACCCTTTAGTATCAGGTACCATCACAAATAAAAGGGTATCAAAACAAATATCAGCAGAAGCCCTAGTTCAGTCCTCAGGTGTATAAACAGACAATCATCATGATTATCTGGCACGCGGCGAATCTCACGCGTCGAGTGCCCACGTGCTAAGCGATAATATCATATCGATAATATTATGTATCGATAATATTGTATTATATCGATAGTGGACTCGATTAACTGTATCGTGTTTTTCGTTAATCAATTGGAACTTATGACAGGTCTTTGTTTCAGAATAAAATCTGTTATTATGTGAATTTATTCAAAATCATAACAGCTTATCCTTTTCAAAATAGGATGGCGCTATTCTTTACGTGGTGCCAGATGTTATTAAATTGCGCCATCCCAATTCTTCCCTTAGGTGTCGTAAGAGGCGCCTAAGGGACTTTCTAGAGAATGGGCAGCAGCGTTCTCTATGCATTTAACTACCACACTGCGATCGCCAACCCGCCTGCCAAGCGTAGCGATCATGGCAAACCCACAAACTGGGTGAGGCCTATTTTCAGCAGTAGACGCCTTTCGGCTGAAATGATGATCAAATCAAATAATTTATTTCGCATAGGCACAAAAAAGGCACTTTGGGACGCAAAATAAAATAAAAATGAATTGATTGTAGTCACCCCTTCTAAAAGCAGTTTTGTGTGGAGAAGAATTGACAAGAAACTACACCTCTCGTCACTCTTTTAAAATGTTTCGCAGTATATTATTTTGTATCGATTTACTATATAAAATTGACACCTTGAATAAAATCATCATAATTCCAGCTGAAAGACGTCCACTGCTGGACATAGGCTTACCCAAACTCCGCTACTTCAACCGGTTTTGTGCTTTCTGCATCCAGTGGATTCCTGCGGCTTTACAAAGTCATCGGTCCATCTTTGATGCAGGCCTTCCAGCTCTACGTCTTCCGGTACGAATAAAATACTGTGAATAAATTTACTATGCCGCAATAGGTAACAAGTATTAAAAATAAAGCATAATATTATAAAGCTGAAGAGTTTGTTTGATTGAACGCGCTAATCTCAGGAACTGCTGGTCCGAATTGAAAAATTATTTTCGTGTTGGGTAGCCTATTTATCGAGAAAGGCTATAAGCTATATAAAATTACGCAACAACTAAGAGGAGCGGAGCAGTAATTAAAAATGTTGCAAAAACGGGGAAAATCGCACGGGTAGGCGATTCGACGCGACGGGAAGGGTCGGGGGAACAAGAAATTGAACGCGGACGAAGTCTCGAGCAGAAGCTAGTTAATTATATGATAAGTAGTATGATAAGTAGGTACATTAATCTCACAATTTGTAAAATAGATTACATTTCTAATATATATATATATGTATTTGTAATGTTTATTTTAAGGCCCTTTGATAAACAACTCAGCACCATTAAAAAAATGGCTTTTATTTCATAACTATATGGGCGTCATATTAAATTTCATGTGACGACACTTAGCCCATAACCAGTTGTCGATCTAGACACTTTCAACAAAACCTTATTTGTCAATTTATGATTAGAAGTAGTTCAGAAGTTATTAGGTTACAGAATTTGCGGAAACATGACGCAAAGAAAGACCCGAACATACAAAAAAAAAACTGGGTGAAATCATGCGTCACATCCACCCATAACGGCCATCGCTTAGCATAATGCTGTGACCCTTTGCATGACAGAGCCCCAGCGCTGATTCCCAACGACAGCCGGCGCTGACGTGATAACTTCAATTTGTTCCCTCATAACTTCTTACACACATACATACCAGTCAAAATCAATACCCTTCTTTATTCTTCGCCATAGTGTCGGTTAATAATATTGATTTAAATCTGAATTCAAACTCAACATCGCATAATTATCAACCACCTTTCAAAATTATCCCTTTAACGAAATTCCAACCAATCACAGCGCCATTGACATTCAAATAAATTAACAATTTACAATACAATTGCATTGAAAACGAATTAATTGGTACACAATAGCACCCTTTTCCCACGCCAAACTATTGGCACAACATCATCATTAACCCCAGTTCACATTAGCTGGTTAATTCGCGAACAGTCCGCCACAATGCGTCCGGTCAGACGTACGTGTGCACTTCGCACAAATTATCGCCAACTCAGTGAATATTGACTTTCGTGAGAAATCATTGTTGATTCAATTTATTGGTCCATGGGGATGGGAGAACTGTTGATTTTTTTATAATTAATAAGTACTTATAATACAACGTTCGTTCTGTCAATGGCATTGACGATGATGTTACAAAGGGTTCCCTCTATCTGGCAGAAAATTGATGCTCCGAATTTTATTTGGCATAACACACTTGGCATAATCTTATTTAAACGAATATTTCTAAGGCATATTTTTTTTTTTAGCATAATCATTGTTTAGCCGAATGTTTATATGTCCGACTTTACACTGCCATACTTTTAAGATGGCAGAATTTTATTTAGCATAATTAACTTTGGCAGACTTAAAATTTCGCATAATTTCGTTTAGCATAATATTTATTTAGAACGACGTTTATTGGGACAATTTCACTTGGCTTGGTTTTGAAGATGGCAGAATTTCATTAAGAATAATTTTGCTAGGCATATATATTGTCAATTCTATAAAATTTAATTTTAACCTGAAACTTAAATTTATATAGTGTCTCAAAAAGTCAATATAATATGTTGTGCTACAAAACTTATTAACAGAAACGAATCGCTGCAGAACCGAACCGACTCCACGTAGTCTTGTCTGCCCTACCCCTAGAGTGTAATTTAAGCCCGCGTAGGCGCGGAGAGGCGAGGCGGCCTGCGAGCTGAGGAGCAGGTGATTTTGACGCGCGCCGCCGCGGCAGAGGCTGTCCGGCTATGCCGGCCAGCAAGCCGAAGCTGCGGTGGTGAACGTAAAACCATCTGCGAGGATGAGCTCGCGTGGGACCGCCGGAGCCCCGCAGCACCGGAGCCGTGAGAGAAACCATGCATGCTGCATGTTGCATGTTCGCTTGCATGCTGTAAGCTTGCGTGCTTGCTGCATTCTTGCTTTAATGCTGCATGCTTGCTTAAATGGCGCATGCTTGTTAGCATGCTGCATGCTTGGACGATTCTGACTGCGAACTTTCTCCGATAATATGGTTCTCCTTTTTCATTATTATGGACGTACAATTTATGCCTAAAGATGATTTTGAAAATTATGCGTTGTGTATGTACGATAAGTGATTTTCTGCGAAATAAAGTTAAATGCTATCCGTTGTTATGCAAAATAATATTATGACGAAAAAAATTCTGACATTAAGGGTAGACCCTGTTACAAAACGGTCTCCAGAAGAACATACCAACTCACTCTCACAATTATTCATTTCCAAATATCGAAGCATCATGCTGAGATAGCAGCCTTTCGATTTCTCACAGGTCTTCCTTTTTTTTTGTTTTCAGTATTTCATCATCATTTCAGCCGAAAAACGTCCACAGCTGGACATAGGCTTCCCCCAATTTGGGGGGGACTTTACATAATCGCCACACTTTGCAGGCGGGTTGGCTATCGCAGTATGGTGGTAAAATGCATAGAGAATGCTGCTGCCCATTCTCTAATAAGTCCCTTAGTCGCCTCTTACAATACCCAGAGGAAGAAATGGGATGATGCTATTCTCAACGTCAGGCACCACAAGGAAATTTAGTTAGTAGTATTAGGTTATATTTTATATTTTTAAAAGTCTCAATGCTTTTTGTGTTAATTTAATGTTGTTTTTGTTGTTCGTCAAAAATAGTATGTAAGGATCACCGGGCATGGGTGTTTCGGTGGGTTCCTGTTCAGGATAAAGCGGGAGGAAACGCCTGGGTGTTTCCATTGTGAGGAGCGTCTAGAGGACACGGTGGAGCATACGGTGGAAGTGTGCCCCGCCTGGGCGGAGCACCGCCGTGTCCTCGTGGAGGCGATCGGCGGCGGCGAACTCTCGCATCCGGCCCTGGTGGGAGCCATGGTACGGAGCGAGAGGGCATGGGAAGCCGTCACCTCCTTCTGCGAAGCAGTAATGCTCGCGAAAGAGGAGGCAGGGCGCGTGAGGGAGTGGCAGTCTCTGCGCCCTCACGTCTCTAGCCGCCGCAGGAGGAGACGCTCCGGGCGCCGGGAGTCGATTGCGGACTCCCGGCCACCGTAGGCGCGAGCTTGCGGGTGGCGAGCAATGGGTAGCTCGCCGCCCGGTAAGGACCAAGCTCGGGTCGACGGCACGTAGTGTTCCACGCGCGCCTCAAAGAGATGTCAGCAGTACTGAAGGGGTCTGCTAGGACCGATGCCTGCCGGGATCGCGTGATTGTTCGAAAGAGATACCGTGACCCTGGCACATGGGAAACTGAAGGAACACGGGTGGGTTTTAGTCAGTAAAAGTCTGACGCGCCCTCCCGCTCCGCCCAGAGCGGGAGAAGTCATTTGATGATTACCCATCCAAAAAAAAAAAGGATCGTAGATTCGTAGCTGGTTCTGTAGTTGCTGACAACCCTCATGGGAAAAAAGAGCGAGTTAATTGTTGTGTATGTGTTTCATTATTTTTATTTGCCTTGCGGTGTCCCAAATAAAATATTTCTTTCTTAATTTCCTTTAATAACATTTCAGTGACGTCATTTGTTGGTAAATTACGGACGCTTGGCAATGGCGGCCACCATTTTTTTTTTTTTTTTTATAAAACCTTAGATTTTCAATCTTCAAATATTATTTAAATTCAGAACAACATTTCACTTGCCAACCATAATCCAGTAATTTCAAAGACCCCTGTTTATCAGTCAACTTAATAAAGGTACTGGCTGAAAAGAAAAGTAGAGGAATCAGAGCATTCATAGCCGTCATATAAAAATTCAATCAATCGTTAATCCACCACTGAATACATAAAGTATATTGAATATAATACTGTAATAATGAATATAAGGTGAGTTTGGCCGATCAGCCGCGGGCGTGGAACTAATATCGCCAGGGGAGGGGCAATTGACCCAATAATAACGTTCACCAACTGAGGCTTAGGGAGTATCGCACACTGGACTAGGAAAACGTCCTGATTATGTCTGGATTCAGATTTAAAATTATTTTATTTCACATAAGCCTACATAAGCACTTATGAAACGTCAAAAGCTAGGTTATAATCAGTCTAAAATGTGCCTACTGCTGGGATGCAGACCTCTTGTGTGAGAGGGATTGGGCAGAACCTAGGTGCACAGTTCTAACTGGTCATTTCCAAAAGGAAAAGAAAACCGTACGACGTCACACGTCAGCGCCGGCTGTCGCTTAAAACCAGCGCTACAGCTCTGTCTCGCATAGAGTCGCAGTATTATGCTGAGCGATGGCCGTTTTGCGTGGATGTGACGCATATTTTCCCCACCGTTTTTAGGGTTCCGCACCTCAAAAGGAAAAAGCGGAACCCTTATAGGATCACTTTGTTTTCCGTCCGTCCGTCCGCCCGTCTGTCAAGGCCCTTTTTCTCAAGAACGCGTAAAGGTATCAAGCTGAAATTTATACCAAATACTCAAATCTACTGTCCCTTGAAGCTGTGAAAAAATCAAACTTCTAAGCTAACGCAATCAAAAGATATAGCCGTTTATACCGCAAATTTCCACAAATTTTCGAAAGTCGCAAGGGAATCAAAACCTAAAGGGTATTTCCAGTCGATCTAGAATTTTGAAATTTGGTACGAAGCAACGTCTTATAGCACAGATAAAGGAAAAAATTGCGAAAACCGTAAATTTTTAGTTTAATCATATAATAAACAGAACAAAACACAGACGGAAATAAAACCAAGCCAAGAAACAGAACAGAACTACGACTCGATTGTCGTGATGGGTGAACTTTTACTTATATACCTACAGGTTTGTACGGAACCCTCGGTGCGCGAGTCCGACTCGCACTTGGCCGGTTTTTTATTTATATTTCAGTTGTGTTAAATTTTTATTTGCGTCATATTTACCGCAAATAAACGTATTTTCTTTCTTTCTTTCTAAAAGAGTGGGCATGAAACTTTTAAAAACAATTTGGCTTTTACAATGTGTTCAAATTACAGAGTTTATAACTATGTGAGGACAGTGTGGCCCTGTCAACAAATTCCAAGTGGAAAGGAAGAAGAAGAAGCCCTGTTCACGAAATCAGTGTGGTACAGCTCCGAGTGGACCCAACATGCTGCTGCGCCCTGCTGTGCCTACGACGCAGCTGTATATTTCACGTCTGCATCACTCCACCACGATTGAGGAAGTTGTGCAGTACTTAAAAGTAAAGACCAATTGGACTCTGAGGGTCGAAAAGTTGGAATCGCGCCACAACATCAATTTTAAGTCGTTTGTGGTACGAGTTCCAACCCACCATCTACAGACCTGCCTGAGAGAGGACTTTTGGCCGGAAGGTGTCTTGTATCGTCGTTTCCGAGGACGGTTATGCGACACCACGCAGCGGAACACGACGCCGTCATCATTACGTGTTTAGTGATAGTTTAAGTTTTGTTTTATAAAATATGTATTAGTTTATAGTTATTGTTTTATATTATTTGTTTAATGTGTTTTTATGGGCCTAAGTTGCCTGAAATAAAGGATTGTATTGTATTGTATTGTTAACAAATAGGTTCAAGGTTCAAGCTTTAACGAAAAAACAAGCAAGATTTTTGGAAACCAAATTATCTGTTTTTGTTATAATGTACCAGAGAGTAGTTTTAAATATGCAGTCATATAAAATTCTATTGTCGATGCAAGGCATTATAAGAGGAATGTAGGAATGTTGGTTTTAGGAAATTATATTTTACCACACAAATCGTATATTCCATTGAATTTAACACTTTAATTTCATCCTGATAAATACTAAATGATTTGTTTACTGTAAGTAGGCCTATACTTTTACATGTCAATAACATTTTGAAACTAGATGAGGTCGACATTTCCCACCCGACTACTCTGAAAAGAAAACCGATACACACTCAAAGATCAAAGTCTCTTTTAAAACCCAGACAATCTTGGTCAGATAATGTGATTAGTGTCTGAAATGATTTTTGACAGTAATCCAGCCACAAAATGACGAAACATAAATCACGAAGGCGTTTACCGAACCCAATGGACGTCGCTCCGAAACCTAGGCCGGTGTAAAGAAGGGTACAAATCGCTGTATAAACTTAATATCGGCTAAATTGCCGGGCGCCGCAGGGGTGGGGCGAGGGTGACGCGCACGGAGGGGGGAAAGGGGGGTGACGGCAAACATCTAGCTTTTATTGCCATCATCGCGTATTGATTCCGGTCATAAGCCGCTGTTACAACGATAATTTCATCTTGGATCCGTAGTTTGCTGAACTTTTGATAAAAAAAAAGAGAAGACGATTTGGATTCATAATAAAAATAACATAAACTACTTACTCTCAAATCGTAAAATTCGAATTATAAACTTCAAATCGAATTTATATTGACATACCTACTTCATAAACACAAATAAAAAAAAAAAAATATATCTTAGGACAACCAACACACCGTTATCTGATCCCAAACTAGGCAGAGCCTGTACTATGGCAACCAGACAACTGATAAACATACTTATATATTTCTAAATACATACATATTATAGATAAATTACACCCAGACACAGAACAAATGATCATGCTCATCACACAGAGATTTGTCCTGGGTGGGAATCGAACCCACGACCTCAGTCTCAGCAGTCAGGGTCACTAACCACTAGACTAACAGACCAGTCAAATATAATCATTTTTCTCATAAAAAAACTAATATGGCACAGGGCAAATCCAAGAAGCTAATATCACCAAGGAGTTTTCCATCTATATTTTTTTTTATAGAACGCAAAATGTGAAGCGTTCCGTTTTTATAGCACTACAAAACTATTTCTTAATTAATCTTTTACATTGATATTTTATTTAGTAGGTTAAATTCCAATGAATGAGAGTAGATAAAGTAGTGTATGAAACTGCACATAAATAACTCATCATTCAATCGTTTCATAGACTACTATTATTCCAGACCACAAATCCATTACAGGCATACATCCATATCGACATCCGCAGCCTTTCAGTGTCTGCACCTGTGAATTGTTGATAGTCATCGCGAAGAATGCGTTCCAAAAGAATTGCACGCACTTAAAAAGGTAAAGATAACTCTAGGGATTACGAGTTATCCAAGATATAAAACACTGTCTCGCCAACGCTACAACCTGCTAGGATTTCCACCTCGTTTATTTATAACTAGCTTTTTCCAGAGGCTTTGTCCGCGTATTATACATATATACCGTACCATATTATACGTTGCTCTTCATTCACTCTGTCTATTAATGAAAACCGCATAAAAATCCGTTGCGTAGTTTAATAGATATAAGCATACAAACGCGGGAATTGACTTTATTTTATATGTTAAGATGTGATGGTTCTTACTAATTCATCAGATTCGATATTTCTCATCATTCCCAAAGTGGTTTTGGCATTTACCAAAGATCACAAACTCATAGACATTGAAATATTAATACACAAAACCCGATTAACAAACAGAACACTCCAACCCTTCACAGAAATCTCTTCACCGAAACCCGTAGAATAATTACAGTACCCAACATTTTGCTTAACCGTACCGAGTAACACTCGGAAATTCTGTGAACCCGCTTTAATAAAATTCTACAACATTATTTGCAATGGGGTGGCATTCAAAATGTAATTAGTACGGGGACAAGGAATACCCGTGTGTTTGTGAGAGAGGATAAACGATATAAAACTAATAATGAGGCGACGAACGGGACTCAACTGGGAACTCGATAAACGCTCCCGCAGACAGGCACGACGACGCGACGACGAATGGCGCGGTGCGACGTAATCCTGGTAGTACAATTTCCATGAATTTCCTATTTCTTCCTTCCGGGTGTCGTAGATGGGACTTACTAGAGAATGGGCAGCAGCGTTCTCTATGCATTTTACCACCATACTGCGATCGCTAAGCCGCCTAGCAAGCGCGGCGATTATGTCATAACCCCCCAAACTGAGGGAGGCCTATGTCCAGCAGTGAATGTTTTAGGGCTGAAATGATGAATTTCCATGAACTTTTCAGCGAAATCTTTCTTCTAGGGATGCCTCGCATCTGTCTGTGGGAGCCTCAAAGATTTACTTTGGATGTCATTTTGGTTACCTACCTAACGACATTTAATTAGAATTCGTTACTCTTTTTGAGTGTTTTAGGAGCTCAATCTTTTAAGCTACTCTCTGCTAGAATATCTTTGTAAAATAAGTACTTTAAAAAGTTTATTCGTTCTTCACGACAGAAGTTTTTGTTTTTAAAATGAGGCATACTGGTATTTCGGATGTTGTGTCAGGTTTATTAGAATGTCATGTCGTGATAAAAAATCTTCTTCTTCTTCTTTCGTGTCGATAGTACTCGTACACTTTTTACCATATCGTTTGAGCCCAGTAGGTGGCCCCGTTTATTGCGGGTATAGTCTAAGTGACTAATCGTTTCACCACGATGGTACACCGTGATAAAAATTTAAAAGCATGTATATGTTCGGTTTGGCGATATTGAGAGTTTCACATGATGAATGAAAGACGACTAAAACAGGATATTTACAAGGCAGATATGAATGGAAACGCCCTAGAAGGACGTACATGCAATATCAACCTATAGTGTTTCCCTTGCTGAAACTCAAGCCTCCTCGTGAGAGAGGAAGGGCCATAACAATTCACTACACAGGCCCAGCGCTGTTTGACGGCTGCCAAGTCTCCGAATGTTGGCTCTAGGATATGCCAGTTTCCTAAACAAGCATTACATTTACATTTATCAAGATTTCAGCATTGCTATTCTGTAAAAATCTCACCGTGAAAACTAAGGGAAAAAGAGCCGTGAGTGTCATCCAGGTCAGGTGACACTAGGGTAAACTATTTATAATTATAACCAAGCATTACATTTACAATGTAAACCGAGATTGTAATAATATTTTTTGTGATAATTTTCTTGATATTTGTTTTCTGTTTTACTATTTAAAGCGCCCCTAAATAGTAACGTTTAAACACTTAAATACTAGTTTTAAATTAACATGAAATGATCAATATATGAGTAAAACACTCCGGGAGTGCCGGCAGAAGTGAAAACTTGATTATTAACGTTGAGCATGTTTGATATTTTGGAATGGTTAGGGAATAATTTGTTGTTCAATTTCCATATTTTAAGCACTTTATATTCACGAATTTTACGAATACACAACAATGTGATCACTACACAGACGGTCGAGCCATCAGCTGTCACCATCCATGGATGCGCGTGGCACGCTGTAACATAGACGAACATTCGCGCAAGCGCCCTGCGCCGCCTAAACGAAACAGTAGGCCCAGGCATACATTTTCGCCGCGCCGTAGAGAGGGGATAGCTGTCTACTCTCCATCCGTCCTACGCTTTTTCGATCAGGTCACGTGTCCTGACGCGAGTTTAAGATTTTATACCCATTACAGAAAAAGTGCTCAACGCCGCTAAAGAAGTTTTCACTTCAAAAACTTTTTAACAAAAACTTAAATCGCCGAAAAAACAGAAAAGCAAAAAATAATGAACCTTAAAATTATGAGTGCCGCTTTGAGTGATCTTAGTTCATTGATTTTTCAGCGCTGCCTCAAAATTTTAAGGTTCATTATTTTTTGCTTTTCTGTTTTTTCGGCGGTTGAAGTTTTTGTTAAAAAGTTTTTATTTTATAATTTTGTTGTGGTTTTAATGAGGTTTCCGGCGACTGGGACCGTAATTAACTAGGACCGCGGTCCCAGTCGCCGGATCCATAAAAATTAAATAATTTTCTTCCGGCGACTGGGACCATTCATAAATGATAACTGAAATCAAATAATGTACAGTCAAACGACGATGTAACAATTGATTAAAAACCTTTTTGATTTAAAAACATCATATATTGATATAAAAATAATAGATAAAAAAAACTAAAAAACACGCTTCCATTGAAAACCAAACTAAAAAGTACAAAATAATGGAAAAAAAGCGTGGGGTGCTTTTTAAGGTATTTTTTTATTGATATCAGGTACCCCACGCTTTTTTTCCATTATTTTGTTCTTTTTAGTTTGGTTTTCAATGGAAGCGTGTTTTTTAGTTTTTTTTAACTATTATTTATTTTCTATTTTTTAGGCTGTTTCGAATTTTGAGACGTATGTCAGCGTAGTTTGTGACGTATGGCAGCGTAGTTTTCGAAGACAGTTTTTTTTGCTGTCTTGGTAGCCCTGGCAAGGATAATGGCACAAATTAGTTTGTGACGTATGTCAGCGTAGTTTTCGAAGACAGTTTTTTTGCTGTCCTGGTAATCCTGGCAAGGATAATGGCACAAATTTATGAAATTATTGCATTGTCATCGGTCCTTGACAGGTGTGCAAAGTTTGAATGAAATCTGGTCGTTTAAAGTGGGTAAAATCGCGCTATAAAGAGTCGGTTACAAACAAACATACAAGTGAAGCTAATATAAAGCGTGTAAAAACAGCCTTTGACTACAGTTCCGTTATTTAAAACTTTCTTAATAAAAACATACACGAAAATCATGCTAACAATAATTCAAAAAAAAAAATAACAATAATCAACCATTTTCAAACAATTAACAATCAGAAAGTAATTATTTATCAAAAAATCAGCCTTTAAGTGGTACCGTAAATATAAACAAAAAAAAAAAAACATAAATCGTGCTTATAATAATAATCAACAATGCCTTTGTGTGTGTTTACCTGCATGTGTGAGTTATGTAAAAACGGGCTAGCTTAATCTAGTACTAAGCGCATAGGATAAAATCACGTCTAGAGCGAGTCAATGATATTCATATAAATAATTTAGAATTTTTTTCGTTTGACTGTACCGATTTTGGCTTGTATAGTAGATTTTTTTAAGTTATCTATGAGTGGTCCCAGTCGCCGGAAGAAAATAATTTAATTTTTATGGATCCGGCGACTGGGACCGCGGTCCTAGTTAGTTGCGGTCCCAGTCACCGGAAACCTCGTTTTAATGTACTAATAATACTTGGCAAGGTATATCCTATCCAATGAAAAAAGAATTATGAAAATCGGACTACTCTGTACAAAGTTATGCGTGGTTATACATTACAATCAGTGAGTGAACAATCAATCATCCCCTGTTTTCCGACCCTTAGGGTTCGATTTTGTTTTCCAAATTTATATGGGACCATTTTCGGAGTATACCCTTTCCAATAAAAGAAGAATGATGACAATCGGACCACTATGTAAAAAGTTATGCGTGGTCATACATAAAAAAAAAAAAAAAATACGCGTCGAATTGATAACCTCCTCCGTTTTAATTCGTCGGTTAAAAAATGAGAGCAGTGGTGGACCAGTGGTAACGGCCACGACTAACCAGTTTAGGTCGTGAGTTCGAACCCAAGCAGGCGCTTTACTTTGTGTAAATTATTTCAACACCACTGCTTTAAAAACGGTGAAGGAAAACATCGTGAGGAAACCGGCATATCTTAGAACCCAAAATTCGGAGACATGTGATATCTACCAACCCACACTGGGCCCGCGTGGTTGATTATGACCCAATCCCTCTCACCGAGAGGAGTCCTGTGTCCCAGCAGTGGGAAAATTATAGGCTGCTGAATATATAGGAGCAAAATCTCGATTCTAATCGTAAATGTAATGCTTGATTAATCTCTACGATCAGTAGGATTACGCTGAGAGCTCACTCCACGATAGTTTTCATAGAATCGACTTACAAATCACGTTGGAGTCCGAAAT
This sequence comes from Aporophyla nigra, assembly GCA_947507805.1. NCBI lineage: Eukaryota > Metazoa > Arthropoda > Insecta > Lepidoptera > Noctuidae > Aporophyla > Aporophyla nigra. Next base: position 15,596,575 of record OX382315.1, on the reverse strand, counting down.
TATTTCATAAATAAACAATGAACCCATAGTAAATAAATAACGAACAATATTCACGCATTTTCTTAAACAGCCGCATGCTATTATATTATTCGAAACGACAGCCCGTCGAATGATTGGAATTAAGTGTGAAAATAAAACATACAAAATAAAAATGGCAGATCAGTTAACTTATGTTTGTACGGTGACTATTTTACAGAATATTTAAGATTTCTCTTCACATTAATTTCCCCTCTTTTTCAACTTACTCCGGAACTTCTTGTGGCGCTGATGATTTTCAATCGTCACAATAATATAAAATTTCGATTTGCTTCTCCAATCTGTGTGTATATTAGGTTGGGGAAAAAGTCTTTTCGCATTATAGTATGTATGAACTTGTAATAAAATCTCTTTGGCTATACTATTTGTATCTGGCTGGTTTTGGTATCATTGAAAGTTTAAATTTTAAAGAACATAATTCCAAATTCAAATTAGGAAAATGTGTGATTTTCATTTGTTTTTCGTACCGTCAAGATGAGTGAATCTAATGAAGAAATTCGATACATTTTAAAATTTTACTACAAAAAAGGTAAAAATGCAACGCAAGCCGCGAAAAAAATTTGCGATGTTTATGGACCTAGTGTAGTGTCTGTGAGAGTAGCACAAATTTGGTTTAAGCGTTTTCAATCCGGAAATTTTGATGTCAAAGATGCACGTCGCTCTGGTCGCCCTATTACGGATAAAATGGATGCCATTTTTGAAAAAGTGGAGCAAGATCGGCATACCAGCAGTTACGACGTAGCTGAAGAACTGGAAATTGACCACAAAACAGTTTTGGCGCATTTGAAAAAAACTGGGTACACAAAAAAGCTCGACATTTGGGTACCTCACGAGCTCACTGAAAGAAACCTACTGATTCGTGTACTCATTTGTGATTCTTTATTACGACGGAATGAAACCGAACCATTTTTGAAGAAGCTGATAACTGGTGATGAAAAGTGGATCACGTATGACAAGAACGTGCGAAAAAGGTCGTGGTCAAAGGCCGGTCAGGCTTCACAGACTGTGGCGAAACCCGGGTTAACTCGCAACAAGGTGATGCTGTGTGTATGGTGGGATTGGAAGGGCATTATTCATTACGAGCTGTTACCACCAGGCAGGACCATCGATTCTGAACTCTACTGCGAACAACTGGTGAGATTAAAGCAAGAAGTTGAGAGAAAGCCTCTAGACCTCACACATCTTTAGCCACCCAACAAAAATTAAGAGAGTTTGGCTGGGAGGTGTTAATGCATCCGCCGTATAGTCCTGACCTTGCACCTTCAGATTTCCACCTGTTTCGGTCTCTTCAGAATTCTTTAGGCAGTGTCAGGTTAACATCACGAGAGGACTGCCAAAACCACTTGTCGCGGTATTTTGATCAGAAGTCCCAAAATTTCTATAGCAATGGGATCATGTCCCTACCTACAAGATGGCAAAAAGTTATCGAACAAAATGGTACCTACATACTTTAGTTAAATGTAAATAAACTTTATTAAAAAATGTTTTGAATTTTCTTAAAAAATGCGAAGAAACTTTTTCCCCAACCTATTATATGTATATTAAATGTTCTAACAATTACTTTATACATATTATAATTACTATAATTATATAAAATTATATTTGCATATTACATAATTAAAAATATTTAAATTATTTATTTATATTTTGTTTGTTTCTGTTCTGTACTAACATCACAAGATCAACAAAAAGCCCAACTGTATCATCGAAGACTTTAATCGTTCTAGTTTGTTTTAACTTTTTCACCAGATTTTTAAAACAAGCAATTGTATGAATGGCTAACTGCGTGACGAGCATTCTGCAGTTTCTTCATTTTTACCTACATGTTATTATTAAAACTTTGATTCTCATTAAGTGATTATGTAAATCTTTGAGAAATAAATGATAATTATGTTAACCGTAACCGTATATCATCGCACTCTTGCTTTTTCCTTTCACTTTAAAGATTTGCAGAATAGTCGACATCAGCTTTGTATGATATTTGATATGGTAAAAAATAGAACAGAATAGACAATTTTAGAGAATAAACCGACTGAATACAAACAAGCTTTAAACTGTTTTTTAAATCTACAATCTTGTTCCACAAGCAACCATAATTCCATCTATCTCAATGGAAACCCGATCGAAACACAGACTTCTTTAAAAAGGTATTTATTGTGTTCCGGTAAGTAATTAAAACAAGAGTTAATGGGAGCGTGTCTGCGACAGGCTCAGCGGTGAAGGAGCATTGTTTTCGCAACCCGGGGAGTGGTCACAGTACGAGGGCATGGCAGTAGGGTAAATCGTGACCCAATATATAATAATAAACAACTACTTCGACCAACAAAAAGCCAGAGGAGACAAACATCCATCGATATCTTACTATACTTACTATATACGACAAACCTGGATATTTATCTCTTTTGGCGAATGTACAATATGCTCCAACCATTTTGTTTTCACTGCAGTGAAATCAAATAACGAGGGTGCAACTGCCTCGGTGTCTTAGTTAATCTCCTTTTGGAAACTGGGTTGAATTCGGGTCAGAGTAAAGTAAAAGAATAAAAGTCAAAATAATGTTCACGCATAACTGGATTGTCGCTGGGGGCCATCCATACGTCACACAAATTTCATGACTTTTTGCCCACCCCCTCCCCCCCCCGTCCTTGTCACAGGTGGTCACATTTGTGAGAGTCTCCCTAGTGTGACGTCACATATTTTGCAATTTTACATCTACACTTTGATTATTTTTTCTTTCATAGTTCATATTTCGTTTTTTAATAGTACTCTAAATATGTATATTCAATTTTGAAATGTAACGTCCCAAAATTTAGGGGCCCTCCCACCCCCTTGTCACACAATGTCACAATTTGTGACGTGTGACGTAATTTATGGATAGCCCACTGGACATGTAAATTAAGATAGGCAGCAACAGATAGTTTAACGATACCAAGACTGCGAAGAATACGACGATCAATCTGCATAGCGTTTTCCCAACTTTGTAGGTCGGCTTTAATTTTAGTGTGATGCCGCTGAATACCAGTATTCATCATTGAACCGGTCTAACCTCCATGACACGAACGAAACCCTTTGATAAGACTGGATTTCGGGAGTTTGTGTTTCCAACTACCCGTAAAGATTGTCAAAGACTTAGGATTGGCAGCCGATGCTTTCCGCCGCGAGGCACGACAATAATCTGACTGTAACTCAACTTTGTACTTCTGTTGTTTGTCGAACTGTGGCGCGACTCCCGACATCTCACAGAGCATTGTGTGTCAGTTGATATTGTCAATTACAACAGATGTTTCTGAATCCCCACCGTTAGCATCTACCATTCACTTTGAAATTATGACTCAGTCTTTAGATTATGATTTTAATGGGTTTAAGAATATGAGTACTTAACTTAAAAAAAATCCGTCTCTGCTGGACAAAGGCCTGCCCCGATTTGGGAGGGTTTCCCATAATCGCCACGGTTGGCAGGTATGTTTGCCGATCGTAGTATGGTTGTAAAATGAATAGAGAATGCTGCTGCACATTTTTAGTAAGTCCCTCAGCCTTTTACGATACTCACGGCAAGAAATGGGATGGTCCCTCTTGTTCTTCGCCTCCTCAATTATATCCTTCCATTTATCTTTCTACAAGTTTTTAATAATAATTAACAAAATAATCTGAACATCATCCGCCATTGAATTACGTGTCAGCCCGATGCGTCCTCTGCTCACTTCCACAGACAACCTAATCACAGAACATATATACTCTAAGGAGAACCTATTTAATGAAATGTCATTTCATTACATATATATATATATTAACTTTAATTCAGATTAAATAATCCATATTTGTGTTAGTAAATACTTAAGAACTAAGTTAGGAAAGTACAAAAAAAAAACAGTAATAATAATAGAAAATCAAATCAAATCAATTAGACACGTGGAGTGCAATCCAGTGTCTAATAAATGGACCGTCTAACCGGTCTGCTATTACTTTTAGAATGCTGTTGGAGATTGCTCGGATACGGTGCAATATGGAGGCCGCTCGCTTTCTCATGATGGCATGAAAACCATCAATCCGGGACTCCGTAAACATGCCAGACGCACTACAGTATCTCGGGAGCCCCAACAACATTCTAAAAGCATTGTTATATTGTACACGAAGTTATAAAAAAATTTATATTATTACCACTCACATTTGTTTTTACTGGTAATACCAATACAACAATGTATCTAGTCACAATTTTTACACTCACGCATGCCGCCCAAAAACCAATTTAACTAAATTAAACCAACAAAAGTAAATTGGTACACACGGCTACACATCAAGCTATACATTTCCAGTTTTAACAGACCTCGCAATGAGAAGAGAGCTTATACTGGAAATGTATAGCTAGACTTGTCGCTGTACGTACATGGTACTACTCGATGTCCCTCACCACACGGAGCAAATCATTCACACTAAAAATATATTCACTGTCCACGCAACTTTTCAGTCATCGATTCCACTTTAAGACTTCCTCCTATACAGGGTGGCAGATAAATCGACTTCCAATCTGTTCCAAAACATTTAAGCCCGTGATGTGAATTCTCTTGTCATTTATTAAACAAAAATTGCTGTTCCATACAGTTTGACCGCGTAGATATCGAGGGAAACAGCAAAACTCTCTTTTTCGTATTCGACGGAAACTGACTACGCTGAGGATCTAGAACCGTTTGTTGAATTCATGGATACGGTTTGTGCGTCCATCTCCTTGCTATCAGTTTACCTATTTCTTATTTCATTAATTCCCTTAAAAATGTACCTAAAACACTACCAATAGCCCAAAACAGGCTTACAAGAGCAACTCAACCTCAAAATGAAAGGATCCTTAAGCTTTTTACCGGCAGCCTTCGTTATTAATCCCCTGTGCACACGCCGTTGTTAACCAAGTCTATCACGAAGTTAACTGAGTTAGGAGCGGCTGGACGTGATACACCGACGACTTTTATCGAGATCTTGTTGGGAATGATTAAATGCGAATTTGACTAATAATATTGAACTTGATCAGCGTTTCAGAACGACGTGTAAGCCATATCTGTTTCGGAAGAGATACCGTGTCCCTGGCATATGGGCAACTGAAAGAACACGGGTAGGTTTTAGTCAGTAAGTCTGCTACGCCCTTCCGCTCCACCCTGCACACAGCGGGAGACTTCATTTGATGATTTCCCACCCACAAAATAAAAACCCATATCAGTGTCAAGCCACAAGTCTACAACAATTTTGACACTAACAGCTCTGAATGTGATTTTGAGCCATACCTCACCTGGATTCGATGGTGACTTCGCCAGATTCCATTCGCAATTCTTTTATATGTGTTTATATAACTCTATGTTGCCTGCTCGGTTGCGCAACCTACCATAGATTTTGTTGGCGACATGATCTGGTAGCGCCGTCATGGAATCCCGGTAAAGTATCGCTCTTAGATGTGTGAACGCAAACTTTTTCATTGGTGAAATATTCCTCTGGTTCCCAGTTTACTTTACCATTTACCAAAATCCATACCGTCTCTAAGATCATAACCAGGACAGGTACCATGCTCGGTAAATCAAGATGACAATCTCTTTTGGTGATTACTTATAACAAAATTACATGGCATTGCACTGACTCAAGCATGACCAGCTTAATGGATAATCATCAGCCTTAAATGTTCCCATTGTTGAGACACAGGTCTCCACTAGGTGAGAGGGAGTTGGCTATAAACTTCCACGCAGGACCACTGCTGGTTTTTAGATGACACTTATCTTCGAATTTTCAGTTCTACGACATGTCGGTTTCCTAACGACGTTTTTCGTCACCATTTTGCGAGCAGTGATGCTGAATAGTTTAACATAACGTGAAGCATCTGTCTGGGTTAGAACTTACGAACTACAACTGGTAAGTTGCGACCGTGTCGTCACCACTGTTCTACAAAGATAAAGGAGATCTTATTTAAACAAAAATCAATTTCAACGCAAAGGTGCAAAAAGCATTTAATCACAAAAACCCACTCTCGTACATTATGTAGAACGCTCGTAGGCACATAAGTCTCACACAGTTCCACCAAGCATCTCTTAATTACAATTCTACCAAACTCATTTCACACAAAGTGTCTTTGAAAGTGCGAAATAAATGTGTCAGATGTTCACCAATTACAGGCTCGTCGAAGACATTTGCGGAGTGGGCGTGAGCCTCCCCCTGGCCTCCTCTCGCCTCACCCCCTGCGTCATCGTGAACAATAAGTAACAGTTTAAGAAGATTAAGGGAGGGCTGAGCGGCGCTAAGCTGATCGACGCAACGCCACGGTACGGAGACGGCTCCCGGCCGAGTTTAAGAACTCCTTAACTATTGAATGGCTTTGTAAGTAGGTGGTTGATGTAATTCGGTTTTATGTACTGAATTTCATTATGAAGTTTGTAAGGTTTTGGCTTTACATTTTGAAGACTGGTTTAATATTCGGGTAAGTTTTGCAGGCAGCTGTTTTCACTAAGTTCCCGACAACTGTGGTTTTATTTGCATTTTCATAATAGCTAGTTCTATATTTTTTAACCGATTTCAACAAAGGATGAGTAATACATAATGTAACTTATTAAGAGCAAGATCACATACATCTCCTTTAGGGTATTGAGTTTAAAAATTAGTTTAAAGCTAACTATTATTATTAATGAAATAGTGTGAGTGAATCTAGTATTATTTTATGAATTTAAACTTACTCTTTTAGCCATGTACATCGTACAACTTTCCTCACGACATTTTCCTCAAAACTCTAAAACATATGCACACCAACCGGCCAAAATGGCTTTGCTAGTTCTAAATCGACATAGTGGCAGGGCTTAATGCGCTCCCTAGTAAATGTCTTTTCCTTCCACACTTCTCTTGTCGTCATCTTGGTGGTCACCTCCTTTCTATCCATATGGTCTCTCACAAAGTTTATGCATAACTTCTTTGATCTTTCCCTAATATTATTGCCATCGGCAATTAGATTAGGAAAAGACACTTGTATACTCCAGTCCACATTCATACTCAAAGCTTTCCTCACGACGCTTTCCTCAAAACTCTAAAATTAAAAATTATATGCCCACCAACCAGCCAAAATGGCTTTGCTAGTTCTACATCGACATATGTGGCCGGGCTTAATGCGCTCCACGGTAGACTCCCAAATTTTTACCAAATTAATCTTTCTTCAAACACTCGAGTTCTTTGTGGAACAATTGAAGGAGGAGCTGATGTGCATATCTCTCGCCCCTCGTGTGGGGGCAGTAAGGAAGAAGGTTTGAACAAAAAGTTTTATATCGCTAGTGAACGATGTAGCAATCGGTAAATAAAGAGGTGGTGAAGTAGTCAGATTGATCTTTTTTTAAATACTTGTTCGTAAAATATACGTAATTTGAGTTACTGATCAATAATCGCATAGCATTAAAACTGACTCTTTTGCTGCGAGACGATAATATTTTTGGATATTTGTTCTTCAACTATCAATCTACAAGTTGAACTCTATCAGAAGTACATTGCACGTAAAGATCGTAGGTGGTGTTGTGTAGTTTCTGCTTACCGCCATAGAAAGAAGACGTGAGTTTATATATGTATGAACATTCAAAGATGTCATTCTTGTAGAAAGCTCGTTTCCGTCGTTCACTTTGATGATCTGTTCCACACCCTTTAATATAGTCACACATTTCTGTTACATGCTGTATGATGAGAGATGTGATAGGAAGAGGGAAGTGACTTAGGGTGACCACAAAAACACAATAAAAGTTATTATTTGCATTTATTAACACGACTACACTGACACATTATTGCAAACTGACTACTTCTAATCGTTCCAATAAATATTAATACATCGGTACATAACGCGTGTATGTGCGCACTAATATGTTTCACTAAACACTACAATTTACATTATATACATAGAGATGCATCTGACAAGAGGCGGAACTTTACTGCTAAATATTTAATCAATCTGCCTAGCCTTTTTCCAACTCTGTTGGGGTCAGCTTCCAGTTTAACCGGATGCAGCTGAATACCAGTTTTTTACATGAAGCGACAGCGACTATCTGACTTTAACCCCTTGGTAAAACTTGTTAGGTATCAGATTTCAGGCCACCTGTGACTGCTGTTAAAAATGTACGAATGACAGTCGGAATCAACGGTTTAACATGCTTTTTGAGGCATGGAGGTCTCAATATGTTATGAATGGTCACCCATCCACGAACCAACCTAGGCAAGCGTAGCTTAACCTTCGATGGAACCACGAATCCACAGCTAAACATAAGAGTACTTTATATCAAGAAATGGATCACCAGGGCGATCATTAAGAATATCGTTGTTTTTTATTTTGACCCCTGTGACCGTCTTCAGTTCATCATTGTTTGAGAAATCCACTTTCAACTACTCTACGTCACAGTGAGAAGTACTGTATGAAACAATTGAGTAAAGTGTTGATTTAATAAATATGAAACTAATACAACATTACACAAGAGTGAATAAAACGCTTTGAGAATTACATTGCTAGAAACAGATTACGAAGTAAATGGAGTGCTCAGGCAAATATTTTTATCGTAAATTTCATTCGTCCAATTTGTCAATTAGTAAAGAATATTAAATTGTGTGATTTTCTTTCATTTGTTTTCCTTCCAGTATCATTTAAAGTCCTGGTGAAGCATACAAGTTCAAAGCGATACCATGGACAGCTTGTCTCTGCCTTTTGTCAGATGCTCATAAATACCTTATCAATATATACATTTAAAACACATTTGATACCATTTTACTAAATTAAACTGATGTATTTATTAAATTAATCGGTGGTTTGAATCAGTCAAATTAACACGCTATAAAACAACTATAGTATTAAAACAACAGTCCTTATAGATACGTAAAAGGATGTCTTAAATATTAGGTAAGTACGTGTTTCTATTTAGTATTTACAACAATAATTACTATTTCTAATCTACTTGACTACAAATGTTGAGATCTAAAGGAATGTAAAGAAAACGACAGTTTCGTATAATATAAGTATAACGTCGAACGTTAAGGCACACGTCTTAATAATAGCGTTGTCCTTTACACAATGGCATATAAACAAGAACACATTTAACGTGAAGTATTACAGACTAAAATAAAGGGTGCATTTGACCACACAATAGAAATGAAAACTAACGACGGGAGCCGAGTATACGCGAGTCAGCGCCAAGTATACGAGTCAGTCAACACTCACACAGACGTAATAAAATCGCGACGGGATTCTTTCGTGCACTTGATTTTCGACTCTCGGTGTTAAACCGAGCATTGAGAATGCAACTGAGTGCAGCACGAGTGAGTTGCAGCACGTCGAAAAAGTACAGTACTCAATTTTAAACTAAGCAGTGCGTTGAAGATCCAGCAAAACAATCGCGTTGGCACTTTATTACGTCGGATTGGATCTGATTATACCCGATTAAGCGTCACCGACTGAACTTGACAGTTTACTTTCCTTCACTGTTCAGACAGCGCAAGTTGCGCCTAAAGAAGTTTTCACTTCAAAAAATATACGGTATAAAGTCACTTAAAGAGAATGTCATAGGACGATCCATTTCGTTATTCTCTCGTATTAGACTAGAATCAATATAGGACAAGTACGCTTTGGTACTCCATTTTGATAATACTCTGTGTTAGTGTCTCTGTAGACAAACTAAATTCTCAAAACTCATCGTTCAACAACATTCATTGCGTTACTGGCGTAATTAAGTAGACAAAATGTTTGGAACATACGAAGCAATGGATGATCAATATCAATTAAATTGATTCAGATTCTGATTGATAGTGTGTAATATTCAAGCCATTGCGTACAGGACCCATTGGGAATACATTACTTTTCGAACTAACCACATGGGAAAGAACACAATGAAAGATAGTAAGTGGTACAGGTAGTTTTAAGAAATTAAGAAGAAGTTTTCATTTTAGAAGATGTTCGCCCTAAAATTGGAACGGACACTTCGATCGATTAGCAAATTTTTGAGTGGCACCAAATTTTTAAGGCTCCCACAGACAGGCCCGACGGTACAGCGTGACACAACTCTAGTATTATGGAGATTGTTCTATCCGAAACGCATCGCACCGTTGCATCTGTCTGCGGGAGCATTTAATCTTTGGTATCCTATGAAAGCTGTGAACGGTTACAGGATAACGACTATCCAAATATAGAGCATGTCAAGGGGGGTGCGCTAGGAAGCCTCCGAAATTCAAAGGAGATCACGCTCATTTTATATAACGTTGGGCCCGAAACACATAGTGCCGTCCAGCGAAATAAAATGTGTTACCCTGGTCAGGGAAGTCCTCCTAAATATTGGTCACTAGAGATAAATGTATAGAATCATATTAAAATCAATATATACAACCTAATACTGACCAGCTAATTGCAAAAAAAAAAACAAAAGAAAATTTGAATTTCGAGGGTTTCTCTGATGCTTTCGCCGTAATGTCACACACTAGTGAAATTGACAGCTCTTTATGACAACCGTAGGACCACATTAGCGCGGACGTAAAAATATTAAGGCGGGATTTTAACGCGTACTGGATTTTCAACAATCGGTAGTCAACCGAGCAATGAATGCTCAGCGAGTCGAAAAAACACATAAAGTTGGGCAGTCAACTTTTAACTCTCGGCGCGTTGCGCTAAGCAGTTTGTCAAAGATCCAGTGCGAGATGACATCTCGCTGCACTATTTTTACCGTAGAAACGTGGTGTTTTGTTTTGACGAAACCACTTTCCTAGGAATCCCAAGCTTTAAACCCTATAATACTCTACAAATATAATTGTGCAATATACAATATTGTTTTCGTATACACCGAGATACACTTCACTGTGCAGTCACTAAAGTTATACGAACTATGTATGAACCACCTAATACTGTAACAGAATGTTTTACGCCGGCGCCGGTGCGCTAAATGTATGTTGATAGGATCTTTAATCAGGGCAGATATCACCAATGGAACTCAACGCGAATGTTAGAGTTGTCATCATATTGACACTGACACTGATAGCTCTTAAACGCAATGAAGATTTGTTTATCGCGATTAGTACCATTGGTGAAATTGACACTAAAGCTAATTTTACCAATGAAACATAACGCAATCATCACAAATCTAAACCACGTTTAGGAGCTGACATTGTCATCACCATATTGATAGTGACATTGACGGATCTTGAACGCGATTTAGATGTGTGAACCATGATCAGTTTCATTGGTCAAATTGACACTAAGAGCGAATTTCACCAATGAAATCGAACACAATCATCACATCTAAACTGTGTTAAGGAGCTGTCATTGTCATCACTATATTGTCACTGACACTGACGGTTCTTGAACTTGATTTGGATGTGTTTATTGCGTTCAGTTTTATTGGTGAAATTGAAATTAAGAGTGAATTTCACCATTGAAACTGGACGCGATCAGCCCGTCTAGACCGCGTTTAAAAGCTGTCCGTGCCATCACTGTATTGATATTGTAGTTAAGGTGTGCTGACCGCGTTTAGTTTCATTGGTGATATTGCCACGTAGTGGCTCCTCTTAACATCTTGACTAAACGTTGTGATCAATGCTCGTGTCTTATCAGTATGAAAAGAGGCATTTTACCAGTTGGAAAATAATAGGTTGGTATTATTTATTTTACTCTAATAGACTAACATATAAATTCTAATTTTTTTATATTGGAATGTTAAAAATATAGTAGCTCACCGATATCGAGAATAGGGTCCGAGTGGTGGTCAGAGCTCCTGAGAGAGGAACCTCCTAACTATACGCGCTGTGTCCAGGAGTATCGCTTTCAGGATCAAGCCCTTGATCCAGCTGCCTAACGGGGGCCTCCAAAACTGTTGGTCGAGGTATTAAGCCATTGGCCATCACGACTATCAGCTCAATGACTGCTGTATCCACATCCCACATATCGACAACCTCAGGAACTAGGTCAAGATACTCGATCTACTTATCTTTTTCAGCTTTCACGAGGTTCTCATCGTGTGGAACAGCTATATCAACAATCATTATGTGACGCTCTAATCGATCTATCAACGTCGGTTTAGCCTTCGACCTATCAACATACACAAACACACTAACACAACAACGCATTTAAGAATGTCCAGGTGCGTACACATAAGGGTCGAGCTCCCATTGGCTCGCTTCAGGTTACGTGTGAACTTTGTTGTTATGCTGAAGTACCACCCGGTCTTGCAGTAAGGCGTCGTGTGCACGAAGACGTAGGGCCTCGGCACTGGCCATGCGGGCCAGAGAGGGGGACGGAGAAGGGGGTGACGGGGGAGAAGAAGGTGACGGCTCTGGTTCTGGGGGCCGAAGCGCTGGCGGGGGAAGAGCGAGGACGTACCTGTTGGAGAGAATCATGTTCAGTACAGCTGATAATAAGAACGAAAAATTAAAGAAAACCTATGAACGACGGAACGTGATGTTTTGTTGCTATGTTGCATCTCGCTCTTCAAAGGGGTAATTTTGTAGCACACTAACAGTAGGTGCTGTGTATGTAGGGGAGTAATCGCTTTTGTTTTGACAGTTCTACAATATTCATTGGTTTATTGAGCACCGGTTGTCTCCAAAAACCAGCGCTGGGGCTCTGTCTAGTATAGAGTCGTAGCATTATGTTGACCGATCGCCGTTTTGTATGGATATAACTCGTATTTTCCTCCAACTTGTTCTTGTTGGTTTCTCCAAGTCATGCTACCGCAAAAAACGTGTTTATTTCTTGTATTTTTTTTTTCCGTCCAGACAATTCTTTTGAACATAATGAATCATCGGATAAGCAAGCAATATCTTCTAAACGATTCAGATTCAGACTGATAGTGTTCTTGTTGAAAGCAGGGTTAGGTAGTAGATGTCTGACATTTTTGCCGGACTGGGCTTATTCAGAGCAGTCGTGACGCCCACATTCCTGCTAATTTCTTATAACGCACTAGACACTTTTTTGTATATTTTACGCCTTCTTTTTAATAATAGCCTTAAAAATAATATTCCACAATCGAACATGAGCTTAACATTTATATTTATACAAGTTTTATTATCTGACACCGATGTGTGAAGATTGTCATGATTTCCAGCAAAGGCTTCCCCTAGAGCTGTGCGGTTCTGTACTTGACTTCTCCAAGTATGCCCTTTTAGTCTGTGCTAAATCATTACGTCGTATTTTTTTTCTTTCTTTTCTTCTCATAATTGGAAGGGTCATAAATACCTATGTAGCAACGCTCTGAAGGCTGCAGCTGGCTCAGCATCGTGCCACAGGGGCGCGTGAACGCCCAGCGCGCCCAGACCGGCGCCAAGACCTAGCGCCCACCACTCTCCCCCTGGCGGACCACCACCGCCCCATTCGCCTACCACTGAAACAATACAAATTGTTAGCACTAAAACTTTTTACAAAAAAATAAAATCCGACTTCCTTAAAAAAAAAAAACATTAGAAAATCAAAAATAACTTTAATTTCGGAAGTCGGTGGCAAAAAAACCTTAAATACAGTTCCTAAGACACCGAATTCCGAAATTAAAGTTATTTTTGACTTTGTAATGTTTTTTTTTTAAAGAAGTCTAAAAAGTTTTTATGTTTAACTTTTTAGTTATGGTAGATACCCCCCCCGCACTAATCTAATCGCGTTATTCTTTCATTTGTTGCGCCAATACTTAATGCAAATCATCCAGTATAGAAATAAGAAATATCCCAATGGTTGAAAATGAAACAAGTACCGACCTTTCTAACATTGTATGCAAGATTGGCCAGGCTATTGGGTCGGTGACAACAGCATCGGATCTTCGGGATATTTATCGCATACCTGGTAAGCCTGACACTATTCGCCCAATCGTTGCGGAGTTCCAAACCGTGCAGTTAAAACAAGAAACTATAGCCGCAGTGCGAGCATTCAACAAAAACAGCACGACAACAGAAAACAAACTCAACACCGAAATTATTGGTATCTCTGGTAAACGGCAACCAGTTTATGTTAGTGATCACCTCCCGGCAAGCTCAAAGAAACTATTTCACCTGTCAAAGGAATTTGCAAAACAATATGGTTTCCAATTTTGTTGGTCTTCGAATGGTAACATATTCCTGCGCAAGGTACAAGGAGAAAAACAACTACTGATCTCGTCTGAACAATCCTTATTGGACCTGCGCAGGAGTCTGTGACTGTTAATCTATCTCAAGTTCTTTATTGTCTGGCTAGTTTTAATACATCTAATTTATATTAATCGTAATTTTACAAAATCTACCTTTATGTTACTGATAAAAATCTATAAGAATCACATCAAACCAATAACATGTGTACACAATAACTCTCACACACAAAAATACAGCTCAACTCATTCACCGACACACTCACTCTACCACTCACCTCTACTGCACCTACCATATACGCATTCTTACACTTATATATTCGCACCCTACAAGTCCTGTATACAATTTAAGAATAATAATTATAAGTACGACAATGTTTACAAATACAAAACGTACGCATGTTGCACCAATATTGATTCTGTTTTCCTTCCAAATGGCTAATCGTGACCATATTAATAATATTAATTACGAACTTGACTCGTGTAACTTAACAAATTCGTACGTTTGCTGTCCAGAGGAGTGTAACAAATATGCTGGCAACCCTAGTCAAGCTATAAAGATAATTCACATCAATATTAGAAGTATAAATAAAAACTTTGACGAACTTCGCATCTTACTGGCTCTTACAAAGGTAACCTTTGATGTAATAGTATTATCCGAATGTTGGCTTAGTAAGGTAAAAGATCTACCTATTCTAGATGGTTATGTATCACATTACACCAAAAACATAGTTAACCAAAATGACGGTATTATTATTTTTACCAGCACAAAAATAACCTGTCTAGTATATGAACCAGCTTTCAAAGATGCAAATTGCATGGTTTGCCAAATAGGAAAGAACTTAGAAATCGTTGCTATTTATCGCCCCCCTTCATTTAAGACTAGAATTAACCATGATAACTTCTTAGACAGTTTAAATACCGTATACACTGGACTAAAAACTAGTACTCACGTCCTTATTGGTGATATCAACATCGACATCTGTAGCATGAATAAGGACCCTATTTCAGAGGAATACCTTACCTTTAATGCATCCCACGGCTTTTTCCCTACGCACACACTTCCCACTAGGATCAAAACATGTCTGGACCATATTCTACTAAAATCTAAACTGCACTCTACAACTCTAGTACTAGAATCAAATATAACCGATCACATGCCTGTAGTACTGTTCATAGAAAACATGTGTCCTAAACGTCAGCACTGTAACACTAAAACTCGTATTGATTATCCGTCAATAAAACTGGAAATAGAAAGCACAAATTTCAAACCTCTCTTAGAAATGGATGACGCTAACAACGCAACCAATTACTTAATTTCAACAATGTCATCAATTATTAATAAACACTCACAAATAGTTTTAGTGCCAAATAAGCAAAAAATCCTAAAACCGTGGATCACACCGGGGCTCCTGCGCTGTATAAAAAATCGGGATAGGTTACATATTAAAGCAAAAAAATCTCCAGATAACATGACACTTAAAGTAACATATACACGATATAGGAATTTTACAAATCAATTGCTACGAAAACTAAAAATCGCATATGAGAAAAGTCAACTAGACAAAGCAGGTAATGACCCTAAAGCCTTATGGAAAGCTATCAAAGAAATAACTAAGACTCATAAAGTCAAAAACGATCCTTTGGATCTACTTCAACTATCAGATAGCTCAAAGTCGTCTGCTGACCTTGTCTGTAACTTTTTCACTGACGTCGGTAAAAATCTAGCAAATAAAATCCTTGAATCTAAAACCCCACCTACAGATGACTCTATCTCCCCTCAACCCTCTGCCTCAAAATGCTCCGAAAACTATCAACCCAACTCGCTCGTTATTCTAGAAGTTGATGAAGCGGACATTGAAACCACTATCCTGCAACTGCGGCCGGATTGTGCTACTGGATGGGATGGAATTCCATCTTCCCTTCTCAGAGAGTGCCGACGTGTACTGATTCAACCTATAATGCACATCTGTAATCGTGCCATCATTACTGGCGTATTCCCTGATGCTTTGAAAAAAGCTATTATACACCCTATTTACAAGGGTGGGGGCAGAGACTGCGTCAATAATTATAGGCCCATATCGGTGCTGTCAGCCTTATCAAAGATCTTGGAAAAAATACTCTACAAATCGCTCAAAAATTTTCTGAATCGGTTTGAAATCTTAGCCGACAACCAGTACGGATTCAGATCAGGTGTCTCTACGGAAGACGCAGTTTTGGATTTGACAGACGAAATAGTGGATAACCTAGACAAAAGAAATAGATGCCTATGTATATATCTAGATCTCTCCAAGGCGTTTGATACAGTTTCTGTCCCTATCCTTTTAGCAAAGTTAGAACGAATAGGAGTACGAGGCACTGTTTTAAAAATATTTAAAGACTATCTTTCCCGGCGAACGCAATATGTCAAAATAGGCGATTGCATTAGCGAGGAACGCACAATCCTCTTTGGGGTCCCACAGGGGAGCATTTTGGGCCCCCTGTTGTTCTTGGTGTATATAAATGACCTCTGCACAATGTCACTTCTACACACCAAAATCTTTACATATGCAGATGATACAGCAGTATTTGTATGGGGACGGAATTGGCAGGTGGTTAAGGATAGAGCTGAACATTCCCTCTCCAAAATAATGACCTGGCTAAGACTAAATCTCCTTACACTAAACCTGAACAAAACACATTTTCTACCATTTTCTTTGAGACCCAACACTAAACCCCTACCTGACTTTTCCATAATAGCACATACTTGTGAGAACCGACACAAATGTACCTGCCAGGTTATCTCTCGGGTAGACTCGGTGAAATATTTGGGAGTGCTGATGGATGATGGACTGAGGTGGGACAGGCAGATTGGCTCGATCATTACCAGAACTAGACGGCTTATAAATGTGTTCAGGACCCTAAGGGATTCTGCAACACCGGAAAACCTAAAGCTAGTCTACCTGGCACTATGTCAGTCCATTATCCAATACTGCATAACCGCATGGGGAGGTGCAGCCAAGACCTACCTGCTCGGTTTGGAGCGAGCACAGAGAGCTGTCCTCAAGGTTATGACCAAGAAACCTTACAGGTACCCCACCTCCCAATTATACGCTGAATTAAAAGTCCTCACTGTCCGTCAGCTCTATGTGCTCAAATCCATCCAAAGAAAACAAGGGAATGTTCCCTTACCCGACCCAAATAAGCGTAGCAAATCCTCCATATGCCCTACTATACCCTGCCGGACCTCATTTGCCAAACACCAATTTAATAGCTTAAGCAGCAAACTTTACAATCTCGCCAACAAAAAGCTAAACATAGCTAAAATGTGTCGGCAGGAAATGAAAAAAAAAGTAGCAGACTGGCTCCAAAAGATGGACTATCAGGAGACTGAAAGTTTATTTACATTCATAATATAATATGATCCTATGACCTAAACACACTGTCAACCGTTCTTACTTTTCCCCGTCCTTACACATATTCAAAGGTACGAACCAAACCAGACACTCACTCACACCCATATGCATACAAACAACACACTTCCACCACATGCACAGATACACTCAACAAACACAACTTCACATAGGTACAGACATACAAACACACATAACTCTTTAGCATCATACTTTGTTTCTGTAATTCTAATTTCCTACATAATATGCGTGTTATACCTTTTATTTGTAATTTTTTAAGTATTTTTTAACTATACGTGTTACCAAATGGCAACAACCAAGGCTGTCAACTTTATAAATTGATTCTTGAACCCATGGCTGAACGCTGACCCCTAAAATACAGGCCCTGGCCTAGTTTGGGGGTTAGGATCTATTTTGTGACAATACATTCATGTGCTATCTCATTATGACTGGCTTGTAGCATGTATTTTTAAGAGTCAAATAAATGTTTTTATTTAAAAAAAAAAAAAAAAAAAAAAAAAAAAAAAAAAAAATATAAGACTTATATGGTTTTCACATGGATCCCACTATCCGAATGGAACCAAATTAAAATGGGACCATTCGGGAAGCACCAGCTTTCAAATAAAAAAAAAATATCGAAATCGGTTCACCCAGTCAAAAGTTATGAGCTAATAAACATTTTTATTTTATAAATAATAAAAAATACAGACGAATTGATAACCTCCTCCTTTTTTTGAAGTCGGTTAAAAATCAAAGCAATTACTTATCCTAATTCCTACTAGTGTGAAAGTTTTTAAGTATGGATACGGTTATATATAGTATAGATAGGGATGTTTTTTACTCGTTCACGTAAAAACAATTAAAAGGATTTAGATAAAATTTGCCACACAGATCTAAACTAGTATTATTAAAAAGAACGCTTTGATTTTTTGTATGTATGTTTGTAATGGATATACTCGAAAACTACTAAACCGATTATAAACATTCTTTCACATATAGAAAGACATTATCACCAAGTAATATAGGCTATATTTTATTCCGAAAAAATTCACAGTTCCTGTGAGTCACGCGGACGAAGTGCTAGTTGTTTATAACCGGGATTAACACATCAAGTACTTTTATCCTGGTAGTACGTTCCTACGGGATAATATCAGACCTCAACGCGGGCGAAGCCACTGGCAAAATCTAGTATATTATTAGTGAAAGTTTAGTTGTTTGTTACTAAATTACGCAAAAACGGAACAGAATTGGATAAAATTTTGAAGACATACAGATAGTTCCAAAATTTGCACATTGTACAAATCAAGTTAAAATGACTCTTTTCGACGCTTTCTGTGGCTCTTTCTACACGTGCAGTCTTTGGTCCCGTTTTACGCTGAGGACATACAGAGATCTGCGTGTCCAGTACAATAATGCATTTAGAGTACTGTTGGGGCTGACGCGGCGTGACGTTTTAGTGCATCGACAATGTTTGCGGGGATGCGCACAGCTGATTTTTACGCCATAAGGAAAAGGCCCGCCTCCATAGCCGGCCAGCTGCGTGCCACCACCAACGGTCTCATGAGCGTCATGTTCCCAGATCGGTGTGACTACCCATTGCTGCGCCACTGGATTCAATCCATACCAGTTGATGTTATTATCTCCTTATAACTAACACTAATTATTTTGTTGATACTAACATTATGGACTCAACTCTGAAATAAAGAATTTGAATTTTGAATTACAGAACATCATAATTATCATCATTTAAGCCGAAAGACGTCCACTGCTGGACATAGGCCACCACCAATTTCGGGGGGTTCGCCTCGTTTGGCAGGCGGGTTGGCGATCGCAGTATGGTAATAAAATGCATAGAGAACGCTGCTGCCCCTTCTCTAGTAAGTCCCTTAGTCGCCCCTTACGACACCCACGAGAAGAAATGGTGTGGTGCTATTTTTTACGTTCGTCACCATACGGAACTCTGGCATCATACGGAACAGGATTACAGAACAGCCATGGTTAATTTTCGTTCAACACAATGACTACTGCCAAATACCTCAAAAGAGTTGTAAATATTTACTACAACTTATCAAATTGATAGCGAACGTGTAACCAAAGACCCTCTTTTCACTTTCCGTAGTAAAAGCACCCTTTGACAAAATCACGAGTACCTACAGTTAATAGATAAATAATTTGATGTTTGTTTAGTGTAATGTGGTTAGGCAGGTGATAGAGCGCCGATATCGCCACAATAAGCCCCTTGTATATCTGCACCTGCCCTAACTATTTCACTACTAAACTGGGTTTATGTTGTGAATGCAGAATAGCGGCTGTCTGTCTACATAAATTATAAGACCCAGCATCATTGTCTTGTCTTTATCCCATTTTTTTTGCGCTCAACGCAAAACCTCCTTTTCTTCCATACATCTCTATGAGTCGTCTTCTGTCTAACCATATCATCATTCACATAGTCCATCCATCGTTTCTTTGGTCTTCATCTTTTCTTACTGGTATCGACACGAATACTCAAAACTTTTCTCATTCCTTTGTATCACCTCCGCATATAGTCTTCCAGACCGTATTTCGGCCATGGCGGCCAATCTCCATGGATATTTCCATCGGCGCGGGAGATATTATAGTGCTCAATTATGGGCGCAGACACAAGTGCACTCGCTCTTCCCCCACTCGTATAGTCCGATAGGAAAGCAATCTGACACAACCGGAGAGAGCAAGCGATAAAATCCCCGTATCATGACAACCGATTTCCACACAAGTTGTCAGTTACCGGTGCCACTTTCAGACTTCCTTTTATGTCCTTAATAGCTTTATTAAAAGAGTGATGAATATAATAATGTAGCTGCATGGAGAAGCAGGGAGAGCCAAAAATACGATTAATAGGACGTGTGAGAAAAGAGAAGGAAGTAACTGATAACCGCTCGATTGCTTGCAAAAACAAAAAAGTCGCCGAACTTTGCTCGGCGCATTCCTTCGCGTAACGCGCTGTGACATGTGGTAACAAAAACTTAATTTACTACCGATTGGATAGGTTTTATTGTAAAAAAAAAACTGTTTTGTGTAGCCAATGAATTATGCAATATATATTAGTCACTTTTTTCTCGAGTTCTTAATATAATTATATTTATAAATAACCAGAAAATTTGAGAACAAGCATATCACCTACTTCTATTAAAATATAAGGTTTTATAGCAAAACAAGGTCGATAAGTGTACTTTTTTTTTTAATTTTCATAAAGTATTTTAGTTATTTCATCGTTTTAATCAAAAATAATTTCATAAAAGACATAATAATTTGGTAAAAAAAAATGTAAAACCGAACGAAAACTTTGTGGTCTGCGTAATTCACTGCCAAATTGCGACATGTAATCAAAGTAAATTTTACACCATAACCATAAGTCATAGGACAAAAATATTAGTATTTACTTGTAGGTAGATTACTAAACTTTAATTTTGTATAGAAATATATACACATATACATAAATTTATAATCATAATCTTTAATTAAAGAGGGCTAGTGCGCAAATTTGGGATAAATGACATGTCGTATTTAGGTGGAGATTACAGAAAACTATGATATTAACTTTATTTGTATAAAGGTATAGATGGAATCAGTAAATCATGTAGTTTTTTTAAATATACGACACTTGCAATGAATAAGAATATTATATTTATTTCAAAACAAAATACATACGCTACCTGAGTACCTAACAATGCACATTTATGACAGCGAGTCCATCGAAATGCAAGATGGCTGCCCTTATCGTCTAGCGCTAGCGCTAGGGTTGCGTCGTCCTAATTTTATTGTCGGATGATTTAATAAAATACTTTTTTATTTCGTTTAGTTTATTTTGTACATAAATTTAAAAAATAATGTTTAGGTATCTTATCATCTAACGTCACATCGTCCTCGAATATCAATCGACGACGTCCTCGAATATCCTCGAATATCGGCCTCCCTTCCCCCTACCCCCCCTTTCACTTCCATTCCCCATACCCTCCCTTTTACTTCCCGTTCCCCCTCTTCCACTTTCTCCCCCATACCCTCTTCCTCTACTAGAGCCACCACCACTTACAGAACAAACACACACCAATAAATTACTAATATTATACAAGCGAAAGTAAGTTTTTATGTTTGTTACGTCTTTATACCTAAATGGCAGAACCAGTTTTGATAGGTACAGAGATAATTGGGACCCTGGAGACTTTTTTCGGACACTTGGAGTTTTTATCCCAAGAATCTCACGGGACCGGGAACAACGCGGGTGAAACCGCGGGCGAAAGTAGTATTATATTAAATATGGTATGTAATATTATTAAGTAATTAATGAACCAAGTAATAAGTATTGCCCAAACCTCATTTTAATACAAAAATACAATTAATATTAACATAATACATGCTATGTAAAAAAAAAATGACCGTATGGCACAGTATAAAATTATCAAGTATTTAATTATTAAATTATCAACCAAACCGAAAAACCACTCAAACCCTTACATTTTATTTCGATCAAAAAAACAAGCGTTAAAGACACCGCGTGCCAACCCTAACACTAAAACTTACTTTGCTTCTTGGAAACGATTGTCGCCAGTGCAATAATTTGTTACTACGTTCTTACTTGGCGCCAAAATTTACGTAATCCAGCTGTTCTACAAGATATTAATATGATATTATAGTACTTATGATCAAAGCGGTGTCTTAACTTTACTATTTCACACATAATTCTCCGTAGTTTTAAGTAGTTTCACTATAAATTACCACTTTAAAACATGTAAACATACAACAACAAAAAAGCGTGTTCGATTCTTTGGATTTTATCACATTTCACTAAAAGTTTAGACAAATAAAAGATTAAAATATCAGAGCATACATCTTCTACATTAATTTGGTACCTTAAATTAAATAATAAACAATAAATTTGGATACCTAAGGCATTTTTTCGTGGAGCACTCACTAACTTCGATCACAGAAAGTTATAAAATGGTGACTTCAATTTCACTTCAACAGATTAAATATAATTTTGTCTATGGGTGTTGTGAATTTGCGTTCATTCGGTAAATCTGTTCCTAGTCTATGATTTCAAGAGGTTTTGAAAGGACTCTAAGGTCATATTAATAGAGTTTTAAGTTGTTTAACAAAAATGAAGACTTGGAAACAATTGTTTCCACAAGCAAATTTCGGTTCTTTTGTTTGGAAACGATCGTTTCCAGAAGCAACACAGCGGATAAGGTGACGGTTGACAGGAGATAATCTAAGAAGAAAACGTAATGTAACGACTCCGAGTGACATAGGACAAAGGCGGGAAAATTATGATGAAACGGCATTATAAAATTTTGGAAAAGCCGTACTAGATAAAATTATCTTGAGAAGTCGCAGCTCAATGTCGGATAAGCTTTTCCAGCTAGTAGCAAATAAAGACAAACACAAACCTACTTTATCGTAAACGACCGTGACCACACTTCTATGGTTATCTCAATAGTGTCATCATCATCATTCTCCTCTACCCTATCTCAATTTATTTGGAGTCAGCGCAACTCTTCCACCCTTCTCTATCAGTCGTCATCTCGATAGTCACCCCCTTTCTAACCATATCATCTACAAAATACGGTTCATTCATCCTTATTTATATTCAGAGCTATTTTGACGACATTTTCCGCACTCCTCAATAGTGTATTTTTGTAAATTATCTGGACACCCAAAAAAAGTAGGTTACTAAGAACCTTAACGACCGGGTTGCTGTTATCAAGTCGGTATAAATATTATGAAGTAAGCATTAAAATACAAATCACTAGCAATTATCAAGATCGTCGCGTGTCGGATAACGAGCCACGAGCCACGCACACGTGTACAAGTACCTAGACGATATACAAAAAACGGTTTCCTTTCTTATACTCATAGAAGAATTGAGTTGTTGCGATTTTATTACGTCCACATGGACATTATAAAATTGCAGTGGGTTTTTTTTGTGAATGACGTCTCGCAAGGATTTCGGCTGTTTACCCGGACTTGCCTGTGGTTACCTTAATAAATTAAGGCGCGGTGTTACCTCAATATTCACAAAACACTGGTGTCTTTGACAATCGAGTATGACGTAACGCAATGAAAATATACGACACAAAAAATACAGTGGACAGAGAAGGGTTTAAAGAAAAATTCTAACTGAATAGAATAGTGAAAAATTGTTTGATATTCCCAATAAAAATTGTTTCACAAAAAAAACTTTGACGTCGAACATCTCTGTATTTTCAGCGATAACAACATTTTTTTTTTAAAGAGTTCAATAGAATAAACATTACTTTAAAACTTTAACCAGACAATTATTTAATTTAATGTGTGTAGTCCGAATAATCTAAATAAAACCCGTAAAATAAATGCCAATTCGCAGCTTAGTCACATCGTCATCCAAATATTTATTCAATTTTCAACCTTATTTGTTGGAGCTGTAGCATGTAGTTGTAGCATTTAAAATCGTAGTCAGTCCGCGCCTTAAGGCCTCCAACCAGGGCTTAAAAACTTAAAACTAAAGTGACTACACGCTACGGGCAACCGCTGCGCGCTGTAGGGTACGTAACTTGGCTAAGGGTTTCGCTGGAAGAGGGCAGCAAGGGACGGGATCGGAATGAACAAAGTGCGCCTCAAGAAGATTTTACTTTAAAAGTGAGAGCATTCCTCTCGGTCACACACATTTATACAAGTACTACACACATTGAAAATGTGCAACATTTGCTGATAGAATGTGTCGGCGCATGACACATGCCTGTGGTCGACGGCGGCGCAGCGCGGGGGTCGGGGTACCGAACCCGAACATATAGTACTGCTGCGCGGGCGCCGCGCCACTCAGCTCACAGACGCGCACCACTACGGGCATTTCATTGTTCCTATTCATATATGTTAATATTGTAATTACGGCATTATACCTATTTTTTATACAGTCCACTCCAATCTTTTATTATAAAGTCCAGTTGAGCCCATTCAGAATGTGTTAAGAACAAAGATGAAAGGGAATCTTTGGCTAGGGAGTTTATATTAAATATGTGGGATGTCGGACTTATCCAAAATATTTTGGCATACCCTAAATCAGAAAGGACTAAACGCATAATTTGTGGCTTAATTCAGAAGTCTAGGGAATGATTCCTTTTCTATTTGTTAGTGATGTACATTAGTGGTATATAGTAATGTAGTAAAATATAGTATAATTATAGGTTTATAGTTGTGTGTAAATTGAGTATAATGTACAATAGATATATACTTCCTGAGATTAACGCGTTCAAACAAACAAACTCTTCAGCTTTATAATATTAATAAAATAATAAAATATTATACTATAGACGGAGCGACTGTATCTGACCTCCAATACACACGATAAGACTAAGCCTACCTAACCTAGCTAAGACTGTCAAATTTTTGGGTTTCCGACTACCCGTAATGACTGTCAAAATCTACTAATGACAGCCGGGACTAACGGCTTAACATACTTAGAGAAGCACAGAGAAGTGTCGATATTTAATGGATAGTCACCAATCCACGGACAGAACCCGTAACTTAAACTCTGATCTACCTATACGACTGTCATTATAAGTCACAAGCTCCTCGCACGTACAATCACACACAAAAGTGTTAACAGTCAATATATCAACCGGTAAACGGATTGCCAGTAATTGTCGTTATCGGGGCATCGCGTAAACTGTGCGCGTCATTATACGCGCATTAGTATAATGACGCCCTAATATCGTTCTATCGAGCGATGTGAGTTTCCGAATAATAACAATTACTTTTACTGTACTGTCGCTTTGAGGCAGTTTTGATTGTCATTAAGAAAATTTTGTATTTAAAATAAATTGGTAAAAATATATGATAATCGTTTTTTTTTCGACTAAAAAAGCTTATATTTTATACGGAAGCACAATTATTACTTTTATTAGGCAATCAAGTTCTTTTAAATTAATTTTATTTATTTTAAAATATATAAGTAAGAGTAATGAGAAATTATTTGGGATAACAGCAAGAGAATGACGATATAGGCACCTGTTTTGCGGGGTGAGCACGACCTCTGTGATATGCTTGAGTCATGCATTTTATCACGGTTTTTTCTCCCGAACTGTGATAGAAATGTGTGACTCAAGTTTATCACAGTAGGCCGTGCTTGTCCCGCTGGTGATCAGCGAGTATCGAGTAGAGCTAGCAACTAAAAACTTGTTCCAGGAATTAATAGAGTTTATGATTTTCAAAAGTTTTTATTTAACTATTTTTTAAGTTTTATTTTATTAAATTGAGGCTTAAATATAAACGAAACAATCCCTGTGTATACAAAATATCTGGAGGAAAATTCGTAATAACGTTCTTAATGAGGTGCCTAAGAGTGACAACGATACTATGGGGGCTATATAGTCTCCACATGTTCAAACATTATTTCTTAATAAAACAATAATTAAACCAGCAAAACTGAATTTAGAACCAATACGAGCAATATAAACGACAAAAAAAAAAACACAAAACGCCTCAAAGATTAAATGTAAATCAATACGTAACGGGTGCACATGTGAAATTTTAAAAGTAGCGTTTTAAATCAGGGCACGCGGTGTGTAGGGGTGACGAGCAATTACATCGCAATTGCTACTAATTGTTGGTGATTTCGTTGTGACTGACACCCATACGCGAGCCCGCGATGAAATACTTATTAGGGTTCACACAGAATAAAACAGCGGACCCTCTCCTTTGATTTATGATGTTCAGTGATGGAGCAACAGTCCACTGTCAGTTGTTCAATTCTCACGACGGATATTCAGTTTTATTATTAATTCAAAATGTATTATTAATATGCCTACAAGTACTTGATGCCATTCCGTGGTCGGACGTAAAGAATAGCATCAGCCCATTTCTTCCTGTATGTATCGTAAGAGGCGACTAAGGGACTTACAAGAGAATGGGCAGCAGCGTTCTCTATGCATTTTACCACAATACTGCGATCGCCAACCGACCTGCCAAACGTGGCGATTATGGCAAACCCCCTTAAATTGGAGGAGGTCTATGTCCAGCAGTGGAATTCTTTAAAAAGTCCAGCTGAAATTATGCTGTATTTGAATAGTAGGACGTTATTTAAAGTCCCATAGATAATAAACTTTACCCGTTCCTCCACCTAGCCCAATGACTACTCCAGGATGTATATCCGGTACCGCGATCCTTCGCAATCCTAAGGGCACGTTTTCGCTTCATTAGGGAGCCCCCCAGTCTACTCCTTGATATGCAATGGTCTTTGTAGCGCCATGAAACACGAAGCTTCAAGGGCTAGTGCAAATCTTGGGATCATTCGTTTAATCGAGTCTAGCCAAGCCACGCTGGGGTGCAATTCATTATTTAATTCATCATCATCAGCCTATATTGTTCCCACTGCTGGGACACAGACATCTCAGTAAGACGGAGTGAGCCGTCACCTACTACGCGGGCCCAGTGCATGTTGGTAGGTCACATGTCATTGAATTTTTGGTTCTACGACATGCCCGTTTCGTCAGTGTTTCCCTGGGGGG
Source organism: Aporophyla nigra (assembly GCA_947507805.1). NCBI lineage: Eukaryota > Metazoa > Arthropoda > Insecta > Lepidoptera > Noctuidae > Aporophyla > Aporophyla nigra. Next base: position 15,569,560 of record OX382315.1, on the reverse strand, counting down.
TTTTGTGGGTGAGAAATCATTAAATGACGCCTCCCGCTCTGGGTGGACCAGAAGGGCGTATCAGACTTTTACTTTCTAAAACCCATGTCCCTTCAGTTGCCTATGCCAGGGCCACGGTAACTCTTTCGATCAAATCCACGACCGTGGCAGTGCCTACCTGGGTTCGATATTATTTCAAAAGTATTGTGTAATTAACTTAATTTTACGTTATTTTTCGTTCGACAAACTAATAAAATAAGTTTTTAAGCCTATCTAATAAACTAAGTTTTTTAAACTATTATTTATTTTCTTTTTTACACGCTTTATATTAGCTTCACTTGTATGTTTGTATGTTTGTTTGTAACCGACTCCTTATAGCACGATTTTACCCACTTTACACGACCCGATTTCATTCAAACTTTGCACACCTGTCAAGGACCGATGACAATGCAATAATTTCATAAATTTGTGCTATTATCCTTGCCAGGGTTACCAGGACAGCAAAAAAACTGTCACAAACTACGCTGACATACGTCTCAAAATTCGAAATACCCTAAAAAATAGAAAATAAATAATAGTTTAAAAAATCTAAAAAACACGCTTCCATTGAAAACCAAACTAAAAAGTACAAAATAATGGAAAAAAGCGTGGGGTGCCTGATATCATTTAAAAATACCTTAAAAAGCACCCCACGCTTTTTTTCCATTATTTTGTACTTTTTAGTTTGGTTTTCAATGGAAGCGTGTTTTTTAGATTTTTTAAACTATTATTTTTTTACGTTACTTTTCGTTCGACAAACTAATAAACTAAGTTTTTAAGCCTATCTAATAAACTAAGTTTTTTAAACTATTATTTATTTTCTTTTTTACACGCTTTATATTAGCTTCACTTGTATGTTTGTATGTTAGTATGTTTGTATGTTTGTTTGTAACCGACTCCTTATAGCACGATTTTGACCCACTTTACACGACCCGATTTCATTCAAACTTTGCACACCTGTCAAGGACCGATGACAATGCAATAATTTCATAAATTTGTGTCGTTATCCTTGCCAGGGTTACCAGGACAGCAAGAAAACTGTCTTCGAAAACTACGCTGAGATACGTCACAAACTAATTTTTGCCATTATCCTTGCTAGGGTTATCAGGACAGCAAAAAAAACTGTCTTCGAAAACTACGCTGACATACGTCATAAACTACGCTGACATACGTCTCAAAATTCGAAACACTCTAAAAAATAGAAAATAAATAATAGTTTTAAAAAACGCGTGGGGTGCCTGATATCAATAAAAAATACCTTAAAAAGCACCCCACGCTTTATTTCCATTATTTTGTATTTTTTAGTTTGGTTTTCAATGGAAGCGTGTTTTTTTAGTTTTTTTAAACTATTATTTATTTTTGGTTGTTTCGAAATTTGTGACGTATGTCAGCGAAGTTTTTAGGAGACAGTTGTTTTTGGCAAGGATAATGGCACAAATTTATAAAATTATTGTATTGTCATTGGTCCTTGATAAGTATGCCAAATTTCGAATTAATCCGACGTTTTGAAGGGGGACAAAATCATGTACAAAATTTCTGTTACATAGGCAGATACTAACATACAAACTTACTTTTGAAGCTAATAAAAGCGTGTTAAATAAAATAAAAATCACGGAACTATTTCAAATCCTAATTGGGCAATTACAAAAAGTCCCCAAACGATCATCAATCCTACTTTATGTACATATTACTTGCTCACACACGGCCGATAGCGATCGGTAAATGATCGGTAAACATCGGGTGCATTCGGCTCGTATTTCATTACCACCGCGCTGTGGCCGATAAACGGGCTCCAATTACGTGAAATATATAACTTATGAGTTTTTACGATGACTGTACCTGGTCATTATAAAGGGATGTGTGTCGTATGACAAGGAAAGTAGTTTTTCTATGTAATTATCTACGTCTGTTTGTTTTTGGACTATTAATGTTTTTTAGAAATAAATCTATATATTAATACGTGAAGTAAAAACTTTCTACTCCTTTTTACAAGACAATTTTTCGTAAAAGAGGACTTTTTACCCGAAGAGTATGCTCCTTTAAGGACGCTACAACATTTTTCTACAAATATCGGTGGTTTTCCGGTACCAAATAAATCAAGAGGAATCACAATTGCGAGGTCAATTATGGTCTAAATTAAAGATAATTTAATCATCTCCATCGTGGAACCATAAAAATTGTATAGTCCGATACAATATTTTCACAAAAATACGTTTTCCCCACCGCAATAATCGTAGAAAATGAAAAATAATGGGGTCTGAAAAGGTACCTGTATAGTGAGATCAGCTGCATATTTTAACTTCAAAATGACAAGAAATTGTGGCTAATATAATCTTCTACGTTTTGCCTAAATATTTTGTAATTAAATACTTAACTTTTTTATTTATGAGAAAAATAAAGAACGCTCTCAAATTTCTTCATACATTTTATACTCGCGGCTTATCATTCCGCGCTCAGACGCGCCCTAGGAAGCACGGGCGTATCGCTTTTTTGTACGAAATAAATACGATCAAAATAATATTAAAGTGAGTGCCGTGCTGTATACAGTGGTTGAAAAATTTTGATACTTTTCGGGCCAAAAGTATGAGTACCAAACTTATTACTAGAACTTAGTTCAGAAATAAATAACTTAAATTATATTGGGAATTATGGAGGTAGTGATGATTATGAATATATGTATTCATTTACAAGAATTCAAGATGGCGGATGATTATTCAATAAAAAGTTATATGAACATCTGTTTTCAATGTGGTAATTAAATTATGCAAGTGTCGTCCATTTTTAGAAGGAAATTCTTTAACGTAGCTTGTGGTAAGGGTAGACAAGGGTGCTGAAGCCGATTGTGAGGTCAAAATAAAAAATGGCGGTTGCGAAAATTTTCAAAGTTTTCATCATGGGTGTCGTTTTCAAGATTTTCGAAGGTGCTGAAGCCGAAAACTCCATACAAATTACATTCGGAGTAAAAAAAGACTAAGGAACATACTTCCTGACGGAATATCCCCCGACCCCACAAGTTTTTCATTCAAAACGACGAATATTTTAATTTTTTAAATAAAAAGTGGGCATAGCTATCAACTTTGGGTAATTTTAGGATAGTGATTACGAATGTTTCATCCAAATTTGATCCAAATACGGCGGGTATTGTTTTTTTATAAAAAAAGATTATTATCCATAATCATCGATTTTTAATTTAAAATGGCGGATGTACTGTTATGATGAAATGTCGACATAGGTATCAATTTTGGGGGTTATGCTAGTATGTAGTCAAAATATTTAACGTAACTTTTATTATTTACATAAATTAAAAACCATGTAGTTAATCATCATCTCTCCAAAATGTTAAAGTCATTTCGAATTATAAATACATAATAGAGTACAAAAACAGCCTTCATACAAAAATGTATACCTACATGTTCCTATTGTGTATTAAAAATTCTGAATACGCGCTCCAATCTCAAAGGTGAGGGTTCTGGCGTCACACAATTTTTGCTTAGTTTTCTTTAGGGAATATCCTATATATTTTCAACAATAGTCTACGATCAAAATCCGTTAAATTTGTTTATTATCGAAAAATATTATTAAAGTTTTTTATTGTTACACTTCGTTTTTTTTTTTAATTGACTAATTATACGTTATTCCAAAAATCATAATGATCATGGTAATAAAACTTATTAATTGTCACCAAATACAGAAAGTAAAGTTAATTTACTAGGTACTAATTTTATTCAACACTGCTAGTAAAATAAAATAAATAATACCTTCGAGTGTCAAGATTAGTTAAGTAATGTTTAAAATCGAGCAGACAATGGTTTCAGTGTGTGCGTGCGCGTAATGTTGTTGTGTGCCGACTCAGATACCTAAACTTGAGCGATTCAAAAATGTTATAGCGTCCTTAATTGCCTCCTCCGTAATTATTACTTACCCGGACGGAGGAGACGACTACGATACTCCTCGTTGAACTTTGGCACAGTTAAAGATTGCAGAACATGTTTATATAATAAGGCATTAAAAATAAATTAAATTAATAAACAAACATGATGCGAAGAAAAAATTTGTCGCCTAGTTTAGGAAAATTATGCGGACGGAGGAGTATGAAATTTGCTACAGTTAAAGTTTATATGGTGATGGAGTGCAGAAAGCTCATCATTCTCCTACCCTTATCCCAATTTATTTGGGGTCGGCGTAACATGTCTTTTTCTTCCACACTTCTCTATTAGGTCATCTCAGTAGTCACCCCCTTTCTATCCATATCATAATTCACACAGTCCATCCCTCGTTTCTTTGGTCTCCCTTTACTCTAAAAGCCATCGACATTCATACTCAATACTTTCCTCACGACATTTTCCTCATTCTTCCGTGTTACGTGACCATACCGATTCCCACTATCTATCCATCCATCACATCTATCCATTCTACATAAATTCTCAAAATCTTTCACATTTTATAATACCTATTAGTAAGATGTATTTTGTACCTACTGTATTTTCGTTTTTATTTTAGTGTTTATCAGCGGAAACTTAGTACCTAAACGGCCTTCAATTTTATATTTTTGAAAACTGTAATAAGTTTCCGAAAAAATATATTAAAATGCTATCTTACCATGATCGTGGTGCATGAAAGGCGCATGGTCCCTGCCGAGCGCTTTCTCCCGCTTGCGCCATTTCGCGCGTCTGTTCTGGAACCACACCTGCAAAAAGATCTCATTTAATCACTAGAAAAAACGTAAGCGTTTGCTGGAAAGGATCACAAATAACGTTAAAACTAGCAGATGATTCGATAAATTGTCGATTTTCTATTTTATTAAGCACCTAGTGCTTGTTGATAGGCCTACACTGTCCTCCAATAACGATTATCTAATACAGGAATTTGGAAATATTGAAAATGTTTTTCTTTCTTTAACTGTAGCCGAGGAATGTCTTGCTGGCTCTAATCCGTAGTAAACAAGCAATTGTTACCGTGCTCCTAGCTTCTGACGTTTCATAAGCGTCCATGTAGATTTATCTGAAATAAATTATTTTGAACGATCATGTTATCGGCCCCTGCACTTCTAGATAGTGAAATACTATGGTGAAAGTCGCAGGGAATGGAAGATTGAAACAGTCTGTGTCACGTGAAAATAATTGTTGGGGAATAGTTTTGTCCAGTAGAGAGAGCAGACATTAGGACGTAAATCTGACATGTTAGCTATGGATAGCTTTAGAAATCGATGGCTTACTGAAAGCCAGAAAGAGATCTTAGACCTCAGGCTGATCTGCCGGGGTCGCGAGATTTGTTTGAAAGAGTTACTGGCATATAGGCAACTGAAGGAACAAGGGTGGGTTTTAGCCAGTAAAAGTCTGACACGTCCTCCCAGCTCCACCCAGAGCGGGAGAGGTCATTTGACGATTTAGATCCGTACCGTAGATCGTCAGAGTAGATCATTACCGGGTATTTGCCAATGAGCTTGCCTTGCAACGACATCGTTATCCTAGTACTATCTAATGAAACAATCAGATAAGTTTGCGCGCCAATCATTCAGCGCAGTGAACCTACAACGGCAGCCCCACAAGAACAGCCGAAACAAAAATCAGAACTGGATTCTTTCTGCATAATGGTTCCAATCCGAGTTGTGGGCGATTTTAAATTTTTTTATTGTGTAATTGTTAGCAATTTGACGCCCTCCCCGCTTCCCTCACCCCCCACTCGTCCGCACCTCTCGACTACAATGGAACCGTAATGAAAAGCAATTACCCATACGTGGTTTCCATTCCTTCACATCCATGTACCAGATTGTACCTTCTACCATTGCTTTAAAGTCCACTTTTGCATTTTGTGGAATGGAGAATAGAAACAAATTGAGCTAGTCGTCCACATTGCGCTAATAAAAAGACATTGTAGAAGGAAAAATTGGTGTAATTTCATAATTTTCAAATGAGACCGTTTTGCGGAGTCGTTGCATTCTTACAATGGTAGTCGAGGCGGCAATTATGGCCAACTAAACACCTTGCTTTGAGAGTTGGGATCAATGGACAAGCTTATCAACTGAATACTGTTACTATATTTTAAACCAGTCTACAATATTCTAACAAGCTACGCCCTTGTAAATACGAAGGTTACGGAACTTAGGTCTTAAGTATGTTGTGCTACCCTTAATATCAAAAGTTTTGGAACGAAGTTCCTTATCGCGCGTTGTGAAACGCTAGACGGAAAAAATTCTTACGAAAAGTTGTCACGACACTTTTTAACCGACTCCAAAAAAAGGACGAGGTTTCTCAATTCAACTGTATATGTTTTGTTGTTTGTATTTGTTTGTATATTGTTGTTTTTTTGTTGTGAGTAGAGAGAGAGAGAGACAGAGAGAGATAGAGAGAGAGAGGGAGAGAGACAGGGAGATAGGGAGAGAGAGAGCGAGAGAGAGGGAGAGAGAGAGAGAGAGAGAATATTTTTGTTGAGTGTATACAGGTTTTTTGTACATATAAATAATAAAAAAATATGAATCCTGGAAAGGAACTTCGTTCCATCCGGGTGTCCCTTGACACCTCTAATTTTTGGTATTAATTAATTTGTTTTTTTTTATAAAAAAGTTTTTATTTTTTTATTAGAACAGTGCTGATGAAATAATTTGCACAATGTAAAACGCCTGCCTGGCTTCAAATCTACAACCTACAACTTGTAAGTGTCTGTTTGTAATATTAAAATAACCGCTCTTTACTGAGTGTATATAAATATATGGATGTATACACGGTTCATTTTCCAAAACAAAATTTTTTACAATTTTTGTCTGTCTGTCTGTTTGTTTCGGCTAATCCCTGAAATGGCTGGACCAATTTTGACGGGACTTTCACTGCCAGATAGCTGATGTAACAAGGAGTAACTTAAGCTACTTTTATTTTAGAAAAAATAAATAATAGTTTAAAAAAACTAAAAACACGCTGAATTTTGAGACGTATGTCAGCGTAGTTTTCAAAGACAGTTTTTATGAAAAACTTTTTGTTAAATACCACGCGGAAGAAGTCGCGGGTAACAGCTATTACCTAAAATATAACCTGAATTAACACATCTTACCGCGGTAGTACGTCCTCCTGCGTTAATTTCCGACATCCACGCGGACGAAGCCGCGGGCAAAAGCTAGTCTTACTCTAAAATTTAATATGGCAGACAATTCATGAACAATTAGTATAGTTAGCTCGTACTGGAGTTTTCTGTCTTGACCAAATCATTGTCATCATCATTTCAGCCGAAAGCAGTCCACTGCTGGACATAAGCCTCCCCTGAACTCCACCACTTTCGACTGCTTCTGGGCTTCTCGCATCCAGCGGATTCCTGCGGCCTTCACAAGATCATCGGTCCACGTTTCAACTCTACGTCTTCCGTTACGAGGCCGCCACTAGAAAACCTTCCGGCTTTTTCTTAGCCAAATAATTCAGAGTAATGCATTTATTGAGTTCCCAAGCCAGCAGTGAATTTCATCAATTAAACATGGACTTAATTCGTTCGACTCGTCAAGGACCACTCACAATGAATAGAACGCCTCGTGTCGATTACATAGAGCAATCACTAGACATTTTTATTGAGACCCACTCCATTCCATTCTAAATTTCAACTTAAAACTTCAAACAGCGCAAAGCAAGTTGAACCATACAGCTGTTAGATAAGGTTGATTTTAAAACGAAGACAAGCAATATAAGTACTGCGTCCTTTGTCGGCGAACGGCATCTATGGAGTGGATTAAAAGCAATTTGCACTGCGTTGAGTGTGATTTAAGAACTGTGTGGCACCCCAATACTTAGCTCCCAATAGGGTTGGTACTTAACAACTGCAAATACGAATGCTCTTATGAAATGTCTTTGGTATTGAGTTCGTACGGTATTTAGGTTTTTTTTTCCGGAGATTTATGTATCAACATGACCTGACTCATTAGTCATCTAGTAGAGAAGTCATTCATTTTCCTGCCCTTGTAACATGCCGTGTGTTAGGACAGGTCAGCTCAAAGTTTGAAAGGCTCTTTCTTCAAAATGCCCTTCCGGACATGGTCCTGCATTGTTAGACTGACATACAATTCTTATAATAAAATGTTTGGTCGTTAAAAGAGACCATGACCTCTGAGATTGTTTCGGCATTTCGTCTCAGCTAAGAAATGCTGACGCCATTTAGTTTTTAAAATATAAACCAACAAAAATATCGACGTGTCATATAATATCTACTTACATAAATAAACATATCATTTCAAAAATATTTTATTGCATATCATTGTCTCATGCTACTTGTACCGTGTGGTGCCGGACGTAAAGAATAACACCACCCCATTTCTTCCTGTGGGTGTCGTAAAAGGCGACTAAGGGACTTACTAGAGAATGGGCAGCAGCGTTCTCTATGCATTTTACTACCATACTGCGATCGCCAACCCGCCTGCCAAGCGTGGTGATTATGGAAAAGCCCCCCAAATTGGGGGAGGCCAAAGTCCAGCAGTGGACGTCTTACGGCTGAAATGATGATGATGATGATGCTACTTAAGGTCGGCGCAACTCGTTTTCTTGTTCAATTCTCCCCTGTCAACTGTCTGACTATCATTCTTTCCCTTCTCTTTAATATCATTCCTCACATAATCATCAATATTTTCTTTTGCGATCCTCTGCCTCTCCATTCACCAACATCTACTTAGTCTTTTCCTAACAATTTTTGGGTTTGGTTTCCAGTTTAATGGGAGGCAGCTGCATACCAGTACTTTACGTGGAGCGACTGCCTATCAGACATCCAGTAATTGGCTTTCAAACTTTCAGGCTTCTGACGCCCCCCCAAATTGGGGGAGGCCTAAGTCCAGCAGTAGACGTCTTACGGCTAAAATGATGATGATGATGAGGCTTCTGACGTCCCAGATCTAACCCAGGACCTCATGTTCAACGGTAACGTTTGCTACCACTAGACCAACGAGGCAGCTAGTATAAAGAGTATAAGGAACATACAGACGAACGTACTATGAAAGTAACGAACATACGACAAATAAATGAATATGTTTTCGAACCCACAACTCCGTGTATTAAAAACGAGGCCTTGCAGAATCTGACAAATTAAAGGATCATCATCCATCATATCCTCAGACACCTATGACAGCCAAAAGTTCCCACAAATCCCTCAAGTGTGGTGTCTAATACGCGCTATTATATTCCCCTCCCCCCTGCCCCCGCAGACCGCATGAAGTCCCTAATTACCAAATTGCAGGCGCTCGCTTTAACTGCAGTTAAAGAGCACTCCGCGCCAAACCGCGCTTAATTTAACCATTGTTACTTGAGATTACGTGTAATTATGAAACAGTGGGATTTGATTAGGTAGCTAATCGGTAAGATATAGTTGATGATGAGCTATAACAAATAGACGAGTTTACAATATTATATCTATCTCAGGGTTTCCCGTACTCTTTGGCACTCAAAGAGGCTAAATATGATTGATTTCACTGTTTTCCGGACTCTTAAATAAGTGGCTTATTAGTCAACTTTTAAATTATATATTTTTTCTATATGCGACTCGCAAGAATTTCATCGGTTTTCTGGACTCTTAAATAAGTGGCTTATTAGTCAACTCGCACGAATGATCTCGTCTGAATCGGGTGAAGCATCACTTATAAATAATATATTTTTTCTATATGAAACTCGCACGAAGTTCATCGGTTTTTTGGATTCTTAAATAAGTGGCTTATTAGTCAACTCGCACGAATTAACTCGACCGAATCGGGCGAAGCATCAATTTTATTATATTTTCCATAGGCGATTCGCACGAAGTTAATTTATTCATCGACAATAATAAACCACAAACACGTATTTGGCAATTGACACGTTTAGTATTTTATGTAATAAAGTTAGTGTATTTTTTTCATAACTTTTCTTTGTTTTCTAAACGTTTTATTAAAAACCTGTTTTTTTATCTGTTAGTAAAAGGAAAAGGAAGGGAAGTACAGTCGCCAACACATCGAGTTACTACAATCTGTCAAATTTCTTTAATAGATTTTCAACTTTACGGCTAAAGCATTAGGTACAAAGTTGATTGGGAGAATTTCACAGTTTCGGGTACCTTGATGTGCTGGTGTCTGTACCAATCAGTTTTTTTTATGATCTGTATTTGACAGACCAGAAGGGTGATTGTGGAACTTTTTATCGGTAGGAATTGGTTTAATATTCATAGTTAAACAACATTCATTGCGTTCTTTACGTTGCTGAGCCGACAATTTATTCGAATAAATGACGCTATGGTTTAGAAATAATTTTCTATCCCGTCAAATTCTGATAAATTGTGCGTTTCGCAATTAGGGTGCAGTTCTTGAAGAAGGTACAACAACACAACAACAACACGCTTCGACCCTTGGGACCCAAGCAAAAATAAAAAATCGGGAACTACGCTCAGTGAAAAAGGAGTAACAGCGCGGGCGGGCGATAGGATGCGAGAATGCGACACAGGGCTAGTCGGACTCGGGGGCCAAAACTTCACCTGGACTACTTAGTAAAATACTTAAATTCACTAACAGACTTAACCGCTGAATCTGGGAATAATAGTATTTATATTTAAATTATTGTTAAAGGCTTAACAGAAAATTTCTACTCCTTAAAATTTGCAATTTTGTTTTTTTTTTTTAAGTAAAATTAAAAATTAGTAGACGCAATAGACTATTTCAATTTATTTAAAAAAAATATGATCCTGCACAGGAATTCTTTAGAAAACGAAAGCGTGGATAGACTTTAGAAAATTTATCCTTGAAAAGGGGTTAAATAAGGGATGCAAGTTTGTATGGAAATTTGTCATTTTTTCCGATAGAAAATCCTATCGGGCACACGGTTTTCCTCATTAAAATTATCACATCCAAAATGTTATATCCTTGAAAGATACTGACTCCATAATATATACCGCGAAAACATCCAAAATTAATATTAAAAAGTAATATTTTAACGACATGTCTGCGACGTCGCGACCAGTGAATGGGTGTAACTAGCGACAAAGAACCTCTACTGCCGGCTCGGATTAGGCAACCCTCCACAGAGATGATGCCGAATTGTCTGCCCAGACAGCCCTTAGCACACGGAATTTAGGAACAAAACAAGAGACAATATTATACAGTTTCTTGCTGTAATTAAATCCTATGTATTTTCGTGGATCTTTACGTTCTTCGTAAAAGGTTGACAATAAGATGTAAGTTGGTTGATTTACAAGAATAGGTACGGTACAGGTTGTCTGCTAAAGGAAACCTTATATCATACAGGCTTGTAGAAAAATTACTCTGGTGGTATTTGACCACTCAAGCGAATATAGAATTAGTTTTAAAATTGAATATGCTGCGATTGTTTCTATAACATTTTGGAGGTATGAGCCTGCCACGCCATCCGACGACCAACACTTCGTCTCCCAGTTTTTGGACGCTACCCGGTCACTGTCTTAAGCCACCTGTTATCATTGTCTCTTGCCAGGTGTTCTGTCCTAGGTACTACATTTGAATTCCGTAACACGTTTTACGATATCAAAAATCTTCGTACGTCTGCGAATCTCGGCTTTTAGGACTCAGCCTTACGCCAAGCATGGGACGCTCCATGGCGTATCTTCTAGATTGTCGAAAATAGTTAATTGATAATACTTTACACCTCAGTAATTTACTCCTTAACTAGCTTGTGCCAGCGGCTTCGCCCGCGTGGATGTCGGAAAATTCATCATTTCAACCCCCTGTTTCACCCTCTTAGGAGTGGAATTTCAAAAAACCCTTTCTTAATGGATTTACTCTTCACAACGAACTCATCGTCCAAATTTCATGTCTCTAGGACCAGCGATTTAGGCTGTGCGTTGACATATCAGTCAGTCAGTCACTCAGGACTTTGAATTTTATATATATAGATCATCATAGGACTATAAGCGTTACATACCTAATTTTAGATAAAGACCCACTAAAATCTGAGTATTATGTGCGTATACTACAGTTACCATAGCAAAATACGAAGAGCAAATAAATACAAGAGAGAATCTTAGTCGAGGCACACTAATAGCTAGCAATGGAGAAAACAATTACAGCTGCAGTCTCCACTCGCAAACTATAGAAAAGAACGGACGCCATAAATGCACATTGGCTATTATTATCTTTTAACGGAACTTAATAATTTCATTCTTGTACAAAACGCGGCACTCTCCAAGAGGCCTGATTACAATATCTGCGAAGGAGTCGCCGTAATGTGGCGCTGACGACGCTGCAAACATTAGCGCTCTCGCGACGAGAGCGTAATGACACGCGAATTAGCGCACATTGTACAGACGCCAGCACAAAGCTACTACAATCTGTCAAATTTCTTAAATAGGTTTTCAACTTTATCGCTATAATATAAGGTTCAAGATTGATTGGGAAAATTTGACAGTTTCGGGTAGTTTAATGTGCTGGCGTCTGTACTGAGAGCCGCCGTGGCTGTGTCGCAGTGCGGTCTTGCACTTAATGCGATTAACTGAGCTCTTGTTTTGTGTAATTGTAGGTTGGTAATTACAGAAATGTACTATCAGAATTATTTGTTTGATGTATTAAGACTCTCGTTCATTGTTGATTGTCAAGATTTAAATTCAGATTCTCGAACTACATACAGTTTTCGCTTTGTAATTGTGTTTGCAGAATTACCCTATCATCATGAATTAAAATAAAACTATTTCTTATTAAACCAAAAGCAAACAGTCTTAAAATAACAATAGGTACAAATATATAATCGGAATTGAAAACGCCTTTGAAGCATCACAAGAAAAATTTACACTGAGGTAAATAAGTCTTTGAAAAAATGGTGAATGATCCGGCTCGAAGGACCAAGTAAAAAGTTGAATGTCAAATTAGACTGCTACTTTTAAGATAATAATATAATAAACTATCTTCTGCCCGCGACTTCGTCCGCGTTAAATTTCTTGTTCCCCCGACCCTTCCCGTCGCGTCGAATCACCTACCCGTGCGATTTTTCCCGTTTTTGCAACATTTTTCATTACTGCTCCACTCTTCTTGGCTATAGCGTGATTTTATATAATTTATAGCCTTCCTCGATAAATAGGCTACCCAACACAAAAAGAATTTTTCAATTGGAACCAGTAGTTCCTGAGATTAGCGCGTTCAATCAAAAAAACATACAAACAAACAAACTCTTCAGCTTTATAATATTATAGTATAGATGTTGGGGATGACGTGTAAATAGCCTGCACCTTTTTCTAGGTTGTTTTTAGGAACTGCCCTAAATTTGAATTAAGAATATAAGTAATGCCGAGAACCTCAAATTTCCACATTTGGTGAATCCTCGTGAAACCAATATGAAAGAATTAAAAGCAGCAATTTGCCCACGTATCCACGATCCAGTCAGATCCAGGCAGATGACTCATTCATGGGCGCGTAATGGCGTGGGTACGTGATGCCGGCCGGTGATCTAAATCTTGATAAATCCACCGGTAGAATGGTTCAAATTCCAAAAATCAACACTGCACTATAAGTTCTCAATAAAGCACAGATGCAGGTCCATTTATTTTACGAATATCTTCAAGGTTTCACCAAAAATGGAATTTTTAAAGGGCGGAAATGCGCGCACACATATTCGGAGCGCGGAGGCGTACAGAGCACTCATCTTTTTCTCCCGCTAATGCCATCTTTCGGCAATGTTGCGAGAATACTCAAGAAAGTTTCAATACATGGGCGCTGCAATAGCAAATATTGGTGCGGGGATTCATCAATTAAGAAACTAAAATATTTAATTTTAAATAATAAACTATTATGTTCTATGGGAGAATCCTTAAATATTGTTATTGAATTTTTTTATATTGGTAAAAGCATTGACGCTTCACCAGATGTATTGAACGGAGTAAAAGTACTTATTATGTCACCGTATGATTTTAACACTGTTAGATTGTAATATTTAGAGATTGTCAACTGTCGATAAATTGTGAACTCTGCCATACTGTTAACAATATAACGTATAAATTTTCAATAGTTTGTAATTTATCCATGTCAAAACTTCAAATTAAAGAGAGATTACTGCAATTCTTGTAAGGAGATTGAAACCCTATCTCTAACGTAAGGTAGTGTCATAAACATAGTTGCATGCTAGTCAAGGAGCGGTTAGTGTGCAGCTGGCTTTAGCGGCTTGTTGCGGTGAGCGCGGGACCATCGACAATTTGCGCTCATTGTGCGCCGCGCGATGAGAATGGAACTAATTTTAATTACCCTCGCACCTCTACGGACAGCCCTTCGCAATTTGGTTAAACATGTGGCTAGATATTTCTATGCTAGTGTATTGTGGACCTAGGCGTCAAAGTTCTTGTATAATTCATCACATTTTGTCAAGTCATCATTTTAGGAAGTATAACTTACCAACTTGTTACCGATCTGTGCTCGATCTTACAATTAAATCGCCGAGTCTGTGATCTACACCATCCTACACTTTCTCCAATAACAACATCACCACAAAATTTCCCTATATCATTAATTGTTGCTCATTGCGTAACGCCTGCTAAGCGCCGCCATGATGTAATTTTTATATTTTTTCTATTACGTAATTCACAGATTACATAAATAGTAGCAATGTTATTGTCAAATTGGTTGTCTGTCAGTTTTTCCACAGATTACTAAGCTGGCGGCGCCTGCGTCAGATTGCAGTCGAGACGGAATGTTGCCACTTTTGTTCTTTTTTTTATTTTTATATATAAATTACATGTAACAATAGTGTTTTTAGTACTTATGTTACTGATTGTTGGCTGCACCGGTCGACATTATTACGTCGGCGCCGGCTGTCACTGAAAACCAGCGCTGGGGCTCTGTCTCGCATAGGGTCACAGCATAATGCTGAGTGATGGCCGTTTTGCGTGGATGTGACGCATATTTTCCCTCCCCTTATTTTTTATTTTTGTATGTTTCTGGTCTTTCTGTGCGTCATGTTTGCCGCAAATAAACGTATTTTCTTTCTTTTCTTTTCTTTATAACTCAATCTGGACAGGAGTCTGTTGGAGTCGGCTTCCAATCTATCCAGATAGTGCTCAATACCAATATTTTACTTAGAGCGATTACCTATCTGACCTCAACCAAGTTACGGGTGGCACGATATCAGACAGGTTGTCAGACTTTTGGGCTTCCAGTTACCCATAATGACTGTCAAATATGACTACGAATGACAGACGCATTGAGATGATTTTCGAGTCTCAAAGGGGTCTCGATTAAAATGGATGTTCATCAACCACGAATCAACCACGAAAAGCACAATCACAATTAAAGTGACATTGAGATATAGGCAGAGGGTCATATTGTAAAATAAAAGAGGTTAAAAATAAATGATTTGATTTGATTTGATTTGGTTCTTTCAATATTAAGGAACTATTTAATCAATAGACCTTATACGAAACTGCACTTAATCAGTTTCCATAATTATTAATTTAACACCTTATTAAAATAGCCATGACTTGGTATCATTCGCTAATTCGGACAATGGGATCCATGTGAAAACCATATAAGTCCTGGTCCTGGTCTTAACTTTGCATTAAATATTTGCGCGACAATTGAACGAATAACGCGATTGGATTAGTGCAGGGTATCTACCATAACTAAAAAGTTAAAAATAAAAACTTTTTACAAAAAAATAACAACCGAATTCCTTAAAAAAAACACTACAAAGTCAAAAATAACTTTAATTTCGGAAATCGGGGCCAAAAAACCCTTAAATATTAAATACAGATCCTAAGACACCGACTTCCAAAATTAATATTATTTTTGATTGTAGTGTTTTTTCAAGGAAGTCGGTTGTTAAACTGAATTTTAGCTTTTAACCCAACGAAATTGTCGCTTAATTTAATTATGATGTTTTCCTCACAGGACAGGAGTGAATAATTGTATTCAATTTTGAATGAATAAATTCTGTTCAACCGTAAACCGTATATTATTTACTTTGAATCAAACCAACAGAGTTGACGTGCAAAAGTGTTTGTACAAACCTATTTACAGAAATAAAACCATTTATCATTTGAATGAACAGCTAGAGAGATTAATAATATTATTTTGCTATACTGTAATGTCCATTCTGAAAAGATAAATACGTACTTTACGCAAATTACAAAACCTATTAAATTAATTAGCAACATTAATTCAGCAAACCTTAATTTGCGGTGAAACAAACATAATTATTTCCATATTAAACGTGAACAGAATTGCTCTTAATATTAATTTATTTAACTTGATCAAAATTAATAATGTCACTAGTTACTTAATTATAATTTGTTGAACCTGTACTTAATATTCGCATTAGAATATAACCACAGCATAGCTTTAATTAAGTCAGGGTAAAACGATGTAAATTAGTGGCAAATGTTTTACCGTTTGTAGTCTAAAATGTAATGAGTACTTATGTACAGACGCCAGCACATCATGGTACCCGAAACTGTCAAATCTTCCCATTCAATCTTGAACCTAATACTTAAGCGTTAAAGTAGAAAACCTATTAAAGAAATTTGACAGGTTGTAGTATCTTCAAGTGCCGTCGTCTGTAGGTACCTACTTGTATACTGTGGTTACAAAAAACGTATCGTACGTATCGTATCGTATCGTATCGTAACGTATCGTATCGTGGTTAGTTTCATGGTTAAATGGTGTAATTATATTATGGCGAAACCGTCAGCGCAAAATTAAAATTTTCTTACGTTTTTGCAATTCATAGATCAGATCAGTATCAAATTGTACCAGGCCACTCAGAAAGTATTGCGAAAAAAATTGTTTTTGTATGAAAGACTGGCCAGTTATAAACTATTATAAAAATAATGATAATTATTCATAAGTAAAAATAGGTACGTTCCAATTTCAAAATTTCCGTCCACATTTTTTTGCTAGTTAATTAAATTATCGTATTTCATTGGAAAATGGATTTGCGCCGAGAACATTTTCACGCTATGATTTTTACGATTTCAAGTGTCGCCTGAAACCGGACGAATCATACGATAGACTTCAAATTGCATTCATGGATGAAGGCCCTTCCAAGGCAACTGTTTATCGTTGGTATAACGAATTCAAAAGTGGTCCATTAACTGATGAAGAAAGAAGTGGTCGCCCTTTGACGGCTGTTACGGAGGAAAACGTGCTAGTAGTGAAAAATTTAATCCAAGACAATAGGCAAATTACGTATCAGGAATTCAACACATACTGCAGATTGGATCGGGAAGCCTTTACAAGATTCTACACATGCATCTTTGCGTGATGAGGATAGTTTCACCCTGGGTGCCGCACAACCTCACCGATGCTGAGAAGCAGGCCAAGGTGGAATGGTGCCGTGATATGATAAACAAATTTGAAGCAGGCTCGTCTCGGCGTGTTTACGACATTATTACAGGTGATGAGTCCTGGATTTATCAATACGATCTAGAAAAGAAACGCCAGTCGACGGTTTTGGTGTTTCAAAACGAATCAAAGCCTACTGGTTACTTGGTGTCAATCCCTTTACGGAACCAAGCATTAACGCTGAATGGTATACTCCCAAATGCGTGGCAGAAGTTTTCTCTGTTGTGAGCAACAAGCGACCAAACACAGGGCTCCGCAGGCTACTGCTCCACCACGACAACACGCCCACGCACACCGCGCTCAAAACGAGGGACTTCTTTGACAGCACGTCGGTCAAACTTCTGGGTCACCCTCCTTACAGACTCCTGACCTAGCACGGTGTGCCTTTTTTTACACGCTTTATATTAGCTTCACTTGTATGTTTGTATATTTGTATGTTTGTATGTTTGTATGTTAGTATGTTTGTATGTTTGTTTGTAACCGACTCCTTAAAGCGCGATTTTGACCCACTTTAAACGAACAGATTTCATTCAAACTTTGCACACCTGTCAAGGACCGATGACAATGCAATAATTTCATAAATTTGTGCCATTATCCTGACCAGGATTACCAGGACAGGCTTAACTTGCCTGAGCGTCTTTTGTATGCTGTCCGCTAGAGGGCGCTAGTTAGTTGACGTACCGTACGTCTGTGACGCGTTCGAGCGGTAACTGCTCGCGCTTAATATAAAAAATCTAGCTAATAAGTGAGTTTGTCAAGACTTTTCTTGTGTTAAACTTGTTTTTCTTGAACAATAAACTGTTATTGTAATAAGTTAGTCCTAATTTGCTCCCCACCGACGCTATAAGGGGCTGCCCAACGTGTGTAGATATTTCGTGTAGTGTATTACGGAGTGCAGATCGCGAAATAACTTGCAACGATCACAAAAAATAACCGTAGGGGACTATTATCAAACCTAGGAGTGTGTTCTTCTTGTTTATCCTGTGTCTTCAGTGACCAAAATGTTAAGAACACGGTCAGAAGAAAACTCGGACTCGAATGGCGCCGCGGACGCGGCCGCCGTGAACATTACAATGTCTCAAGAAACTCTCGCTAGCTTTATAGCATCGAATGCTCTCCGCAGTTTTTCGATGTTAAGTACTTGAAGGACCTGCTGCAGTTTGGTGGCAAGGTGTGAAGCAGTCAACCAGCACGTGGTCGGAAGCCGTCACCAGAATAAAATGCCCCTTCGGTGAACATGACCCGCCTCATCGCCTATACCGTAAACTCTTTAATATTAATCATCAAGAAGATGAAAACACTGACTTGTTTATTGCTAAGGTACAATATTAGCCAAGTTCCCAAAGGATGACCTCTCAGAGAAGGTTCAATTGGATATGGCATACGGTCTACTTAACACGCGCATTAGAAAACGCGTGACGAGAGAATGCGTTAATAACTTCGACGAGCTGCTCTACAAGTCTCGACAGGTCGAAGATTTGGTAAAAGAAGTTGCCTAGTTTTTACGATTGTCATGGTTACAATAGTTAAAAGATCAGCTACATGTTCTCAATAAAATGTTATTTAATGGCAACAACATAGTTATTCCTAGCACTATGCATGATTACATTTTAAAATTGGTCCATGAAGGACATCAAGGTATAAACAGTTGCATACGCCATGCAAAGACAACTGTGTACTGGCCTAGCATAGATGATGACATCACTAAATTCATATCACAGTGTCCTACATGTCTTACTTACCGTCATAACAATGCTAAACAGCCAATAATACACCATGAGTACAAGATGCTACCATGGTCGAAAGTTGGTGTTGATATCTTTGAGTTTAACAAAAGTAAATATCTTATTGTTATAGATTATTATTCAAAATATGTAGAGATAGCTTATTTAAAATCAGATTCAACAGCTAAAACTTTAATAATACATTTAAAAACTAATTTGCACGTCATGGCAAACCAGAAACCATGAATTCAGATAATGGTCCACCTTTCAATAGTAAAGAATTTAAAGATTTTACTACTGAATGGGGTATCCACCACACTACTTCAAGCCCATACATGAGTCGATCAAATGGAATGGTGGAACGAGAGGTTGGTTCAATTTAATCCATGTTTTCAAAATGTAAAGCTGACAACTCAGACCCATACATTGCTCTACTGATGTATAGGAACACTCCTAAACACACAGGTTATTCACCTGCACAACTGTGCATGTCACGCAACTACGCACTAAATTACCTACCTCGGACACCACATTAACACCAAATACAGTTGACACCAGTAAGGTAGAGAAGAAAATTAAAAAACAACAGTTAAAAACAGCATTTTATTACAATAGAAACACAAAAACACTTCCAACA
Organism: Aporophyla nigra; assembly: GCA_947507805.1. NCBI lineage: Eukaryota > Metazoa > Arthropoda > Insecta > Lepidoptera > Noctuidae > Aporophyla > Aporophyla nigra. Next base: position 15,549,909 of record OX382315.1, on the reverse strand, counting down.
CTAGACATAGGTGACAAAATCTATTTTAAACACAAACCACTTGGGTTCCTGGTATAATATCAGAAAAGGATAGTCTTCCTCATAGCTATATTATCAGTTCTCAAGGATCTTTCCATAGAAATCGCGAACACATATTGAAACCAACTTCAACCACTCCTCCGTTGACTGTAGCAGTACTTGAAAACGAAAACGAAATTAGGACAGAGAATAATATCCCCAACCAGTCAGCACCATATGTGACACTATCAGGGCGTACAGTTAAGAAACCAATTAGATATGATGATGAATATAATTAAGTTTCTATGTACAATGATAAATAACAGACTTGTATTTATTTTGTACCTTGAATTGTCAAACGTCACAAGTGTCAACGTCAACCATCAGTTGCGTTCCGTTTCAAACTTTTGTAAAAGTTTTCATGGTTTGACTACTTGCGATTGTACTAAAAAAAAAAAGAACGATTGAATACTTACTTTGTTTTATAAACCAGTTGCTGGCCATGGAATCTTGTCAGGATAATTTCCTAAAACTTAAGTAGTGTTAACACTTTGAACGCCGCGCGTTTTTGAACTAGTCTAATACCGTACGCCGGCGATTTTTGCATTATTTTGAAAATTTGTAAATAATAGTCTATTACAGATACCTACATATTTTTTTATACATTGTAAATTTAGGTTTATATTTGTTATTTATGAAATAAAATGATTAAATATATATAATGAAATGTATTTATTCGACAGTTTTGAATAGTGCACTGAACAACTCGAAACGAAGCGGGACGGCGGCGTACTGAGCGACAGGAACGTACGCACTCCGCGTTCGTTCCTGTCGACTTGACACACATAAAAAGAGCTACGTGTCTATAATTTTGAACATGTGTGCATTATGGATGTAGCTAATGACCAATAACAGCCAACAGTTACTTATAGTTATCATGGAATTGAAAGTAGATTAATAAGTTAAAAAAACACGGTTTTATAAATAAACCAAACTAAAAAGTAGAAAATAAATAATAGTTTTAAAAAAAACTAAAAACACGCTTTATATAGAAAACCAAACTAAAAAGTAAAAAATAAATTTTAATAAATTTGAAGTAAGAATATTATAAAAAATCGAATAAATGTAAATGAATAATAGTGTAAGAAAGAAAAAAATTTTTTATTTCAAAAAAAGCGTGGGGTGCTTTTTAGGATATTATCGAAAAGATAATCCTTCTGGTCATATCTGTCAATGAAATATTATTAACTATTGACACCATGCACCCCACGCTTTTTTTTAAATAAAACATTTTTTTCTTTCTTACACTATTATTCATTTACATTTATTCGATTTTTTATAATATTCTTACTTCAAATTTATTAAAATTTATTTTTTACTTTTTAGTTTGGTTTTCTATATAAAGCGTGTTTTTAGTTTTTTTTTAAACTATTATTTATTTATTCCCAAAAATTAAAAATCAGCTCAAAGGGATACAATTTTCGTCGTCGAAAGATGCGCTATCAGCGTTCGAGCAGGCTGTAAATGATGTCTGCGGCGGACTGGAAAAAGTGTTTCGAAAACTGGTTCAGACGCATGAAACTTTGCATAGAGGCTAGTGGAGAGTATTTTGAAAAGATTTAATAAAAAAATATTTACCTATAGAACACTTCTTTTTATTTTCGCAAAACTTTCTGAGTGTCCCACGAACACATTTATGACTGGTGGCCGTATCAAATATTAATTTCAAAAATTATAATAATGAAAACCACCAATGAAACTCTCTAAGTCAATATTACCATATTTCATGTCCAGTCACAGACCTGTTAGTCTAGTGGTTAGTGACCCTGACTGCTAATACAGGACGTGGGTTCGATTCCCACCCAGAACAAATCTTTGTGTGATGAGCACAATTATTTGTTCTGTGTCTGGGTGTAATTTATCTATAATATGTATGTATTTAGAAAATATATATGTATCAGTTGTCTGGTTTCCATACTACAGGTTCTACCTAGTTTGGGATCAGGTAACGGTGTGTTGGTTGTCCGAAGATATATAAAAAAAGTAATGATGTTTGAGGCCAACAAACGAGTTGTTGAGATTCTAATGATTCAACTCAGCCTACCGCAGTCCTCTGGTGGACATAGGCCTCTCTCATGTTGCGCCAGAAGGCCCTGTCCTCCACCTTCTGTTTTGACTGGAAGTCGATCCTATCATAGTTAAGAACGGGTGATAAGATCATAATGGCACTGAACCCTTCGTGAGTCAGACTCTCATTTGGCTACTGTTTAGTTCTTACTTTACAATTTATGTTTTGTGTGTTCAAAATCATAGTTCCACTTGACTTGTGAAGGTCAGATAGGTAGTCCCGTATTTTACATGGAGCGACTACCTATCTGACCTCCACAACCCAGTTACTGGGTAATACGATACGCCTTGGTAAGACTGGTTGTTAAACTTTCGGGCTTCTGGCGACCCGTAACGACTGTCTAAGATCTACGAAACCCAGCCAGGACTAACGGCTTAACGTGCTTTTCGAAGCACGGAAGGGTCTTGGTACGTAAAGATAGTCACCCATCCACGGACCAAGCGCGGCAAGCGTAACTTATCCTGAACGATCAACCCGTGTGGCTGTTATTACTTAGCCACTTTCGTTTCAAATTATTGTTGAGAAAAGATTAGCCTTTTCCCAACTATGTTCTAGGCAGATGATGATATAAGTATATTTAAATATTGTGTAAGCTCACCTGCACCCTCGCCTCGCTCAGATCCAGCCGCATGGCCAGCTCCTCCCGCGTGAACACGTCAGGGTACTGCGTCTTGTCGAAGGCCCGCTCCAGCTCGTGCAACTGGTACGTGGTGAACGTGGTGCGGCTGCGACGCACCTGCTTGACAAACAGCGTACAGGTCGATGGGAGAACTTACACCACACAGATTTAGGCTACCGAAAGTCTGATGATAATGGCATCATCGTTTCAGCTGGAACACGCCCACTACTAGACATAGACCTCCCCTAATTTGGAGGGGGGATGCCTTTCTACCCATTCTTTGCGTGTTTGTCGTAAGAAGCGACTAAGGGACTTACTAGAGACTGGGCAGCAGCGTTCTCTATGCGTTTTACCACCATACTGTGATCGTTAACCCACGACGGACGTTTATAGCAAACCCTTCCAAATTGGGGGAGGCCTATGTCCAGCAGTGGACGTCTTTCGGCTGAAAGGAGGAGGAGAACAGTTTGTATGTCAATGTTCCTGACATCTTATACAAAAAATGTTCTCCTAAAAAATGACAGGTCATGAATCCATCAATTCAGATCAAGTTACCTTGCGTGGTCTGCCAGCGTCTAGCGCCTCTAGGTGTTCTCCGTGCTCACTGTGCTCGCCGTGCCCGTGCTCGAGATCATTGTGCTCACTCAGTTCGTGTTCGTGTTCGTGCTCATGCTCATGCTCCGAGTCCGAGTGTGCAACGCTCTCGCTTTTCAGTTCTATTCGATCTGTGGAAAGAAAAAGAGCTATTATATGGTACAATCATTAAGAAAATGGAAATTGTTGGAAAAGCTCACATAATGTCCAATATTACGAAACTCAACCGAAGCAATGTTATCGACTGTTTTGTATGATGAGCGATCTTCATCGTTTAAGTATCGGGACTTTTTGGTAGAAGTGGGATCAATGACATTTATTACAGCGTCATCTGATGGGCCTGTAGACAGTTCATCCTAATTAGTTCTCAGTAATAATGATTTTTCTCATATTCTCTAGTTTAGTAATTGCTTGAACTTAGAACTGTCATAAGCTAGAATTATAATAATAATAATAATCTTTATTGGAACAAAACAGATTTTACAAATTGATTGCGTACGTAAATAGCTACATTAGTTATAAAACTGTGTCGCAGCTATTAACCAAGTCAATTCTTAGCCAAGTAATAGGTAGTCACCATTTTCTTTACTTTTAGGCATCGAAAACTCTTTTGAGGTCTTTTTAGAAGGCTTAAACTCACCCAAAGGTCAATGGAGAGAGCTTTGCTTGGAGTTTCCCTACGTGATTGAGTCAGGAATGAAAATATCCACAAGAGTACCAAGGTAACCGACATAGCCCGAAGAAATGTCGAACTTAAGTGGCAATGGGCAGAGCCTGTCAGGGTCACGAGATTCGTTCGAAAGAGTTACCGTGGCCTGGCATATGGGCAACTGAAGGAACACGGGTGGGTTTTAGTCAAAAAAAGAGCGGGAGACGTCATTTGATGAATTCCCACACACAAAAAAAAAAATGGGCAGAGCACATTGCTCGCAGAACAGATGGCCGATGAGACTGATAGGTTCCGGAGTTCCGACCGTATACCGGAAGACGTAGAGTTGGAAGGCCGCCCACAAGGTGGACCGATGACCTTGTAAAGACCGCTGGAATCCGCGGGATGCGAGAAGCACAGAATTGGTCGAAGTGGCGGTGCTTGGACGTCTTTCGGCCGACTTAATGATGAAGATGATTGAGAAGTCAACCACTGTGTGTTTGATTTTGCAGTTATAGCACCGGAAGGAATAGAAGCGACTTTTGGTATTATATATGATAGCGACAACGATAAACCCTTTCGTAATAAGTGTGTCCTCGGCCAGAAAGTGCCTGAGCCTTGACTTTTTAAATTAAGATTTAGTATGTCCTGGTTTTAATTTAGTATATAATGTGAATTTAGTATAAGCCTGAATGTTATACTATTTTTTTTCTTTCTCGTCTTTTTTTGGTAGCTGTGTTGTGCTGTTCACACTCTTTCTTTATTTCCAATCTGTTCCTATAAGTGTTGATTTGTAATTGGCTGTCAGTCTCATACACTTTTTTTTATTCGGTTTGTTTTAGCTGTTAGTAATCCAAACTTATTAAATAAATAAATAAAGATAAACTACCGGAGATTGAAGTTACTGAGCCTATAAATTTCAAAGTTTACATATGCGAACATTTTAGGATTTAGTGGATGTAAATTTTTGCGTGGAAGCATTTTAACCTAAAAAAATAAGTTCGAAGTAATTTTAGATTTCTCGAAAATCAACCCTTTACGAGGTGAAAAAAGTACAAGGTAACAAGTATTTAGATGAAAATTTTACTGCCAGGTTCGATTAAATTTTAAAGGACAAACTATGCAAAAGTACTTAATTATTCTTTAAAAAATCGTCCTCTCTTGGGGTAAAAAGGTGCAATTTGTTTGTGTGAATAACCCATTCCTAATGTTCAGGAACTCCACTCAAATATTTTTTCAAAAGAAATAGTAACGATATTTTTTTTCCAAAACTAAGTATTCTTTGTTTGTTTATTAGGATGTCATGTAAAATCGTACTGATTAAATGTAGGTTATCTTACATCGGCTCTATGAAAACCGATGTTATTTTGTTACGATGTTTTGTTATGATTAAACATTAGGAAAAAAAATCTGAACTATGTAATAAATTTATAAATAAAGATTATTTATTCCACAAATTTCTTTAATTCAATAAAAGGTTGTTGGGTAGCTTCGGGCTACAGCTTTTACTAAAAAAAGTGTTTGAAAGACGTTAAAAATCCGAGAGTTATTTTTACAAATTTTTCTTACAAAATATTACGTTTATGAATTTTGTTTATTTTTTCTTCGGAAGTGTATTGAAAAAGACACTTTGATATGCATGAGCACTGTCATACTTATAACACCTTAGGTTTTAATATGTCGTCACGGGAGCTAACACAGTATTTGCCTATTTACTTGTATCATAATGTACTATGTTTCAGATTTGACGTATGTGCTATTCTTCATACCCAACTCAAAAGTAAGGGTCTTTATTAAAATTAGTTTTACCATTATCAACGGCCGTTTTACAAGTAATAACATAATGAACATCCTTTATAATCAATTCCATTGATTCATCGCATTGTATTCGTATTGTGATCTTTCAATTCAATTGTATCAAAACTCTTTTAAAAATAGAATTAGTATAAATAAAGAGAGACGTTAAGTGCTTAACAATACGCGTGTTTTGTTAAATCCTGCATGTTTATCGAGGGTCATGCGCAAAGACTAGGGAGTTTGAGCTTTGTTTCGATAGCCGAAGGTGTAGTTTCTATTGCTCGTGTTTAGCAAGTTGAAAGTGCACATAGGGCGATGAGGCTTATATTGAACTGGTAGTGAACAGGAGCGCCGGATTACCAGATCGATGTCATGTCACTCAAACGTGAAGCGGTGGGAACGAGAGATTAATGCAAGTTTAACGATTTTAACAGTTTGTTTGACTGGCGATTTACACATGGATTACAACGAACTATATTATTTGATTGTCGAAAAAATATGGCCTTTAGAATAAGCATGAAACTTTTAATAAGTATCTTTAAAACTTACGGCAAGTCAGTTTCACGCATTCGACATTTAAAAAAACCGGACTCGCGCACCGAGGGTTCCGTACAAACCTGTAGGTATTCACGGTTTATGCATAAGGTTTATGTTTATGAAATTAAATGTTTTATTTTTATATTTGAGTTCATTGGATTTATGGTAAATTGCGGTTTACGATTTATGACGTATTTAAAAAAAAATACTCTCTAGATCTCGTTCAAACCAATTTTCGGTGGAAGTTTACATGGTAGTGTACATCATATATATTTTTTAGTTTTATCCATCTCTTATTTTAGAAGTTACAGGGGGGGGGGGGGACATTTTACCACTTTGGAAGTGTCTCTCGCGCAAACTATTCAGTTTAGAAAAAAATGATATTAAAAACCTCAATATCATTTTTAAAGACACGTATGGGTTTGATGAAAAAAAAAATGAGTTTCAGTTCTAAGTATGGGGAACTCCAAAATTTATTGTTTTTTTTTCTATTTTTGTGTGAAAATCTTAATGCGGTTCACAGAATACATCTACTTACCAAGTTCAACAGCATAGCTCTTATAGATTCGGAAAAAAGTGGCTGTGACATATGGACGGACAGACAGACAAACAGACATGACTAATCCATAAGGGTTCCGTTTTGTGCCATTTGGCTACGGAACCCTAAAAACCATTTAAAAAACGCACTATCGATAAAAATTATTAAATTCGGCACTGATAGACTAGACAACGCTACATCCCTAGCCTAGCCATAGACCTATCGACACACGCAAGGTCCCATCTTCCTCTTCTCACTGAGAGGGAATTGGCCATAATCCAAAACACGGGCCCAGTGCGGCTTGGATTTTTTGTTTCTAAGGCATGCCAGTTTCCTCACGATGTCTTTCTTCACCATTTTGAAAGCAGTGCTGGGTCTAAAAGCACGAAATTTTGTGCAAGAGTTCCATCCGTAACAAAAGTGTGCATTACGTAATGAAAGGATTTTAGAAAATTCATCCCCTGAACACGATGGAGTCACTTAAATAAGGGGGTGAAGTTCATTATTTTTGTCGATGGGACATTTCATCGTGCTTGTATAAATAAAAAATCTGATTTCGTAGCAGAGCGACCGGCCCAGTACAAATTATAATTTTACGGTAATTTGTAGGGTGATTTGTATGCTATTCGCTTTATTGTTACGGATTATGGAACCCTCAATAAATGATTCATCATCATATCAGCCGTAAGACGTCCACTGCTGGACTTAGGGACAATTTGGGGGGCTTTGCCATAATCGCCACGCTTGGCAGGCGGGTTGGCGATCGCAGTATGGTGGTAAAATGCATAGAGAACGCTGCTGCCCATTCTCTAGTAAGTCCCTTAGTCGCCTTTTACGACACCCACGGGAAGAAATGGGGTGGTGTTATTCTTTACGTCCGGCACCACACGGTACCTGGTGGTAAATGATTCTGACTCGCATTTATTTGGTTTACATCTTATTTATTAGTATAATTTTAGTTTATTAAATGTTAAGTTAAAAACTAAAATCCAACTACAATAAAAACGTCAATTAAAAAGGTTATAAACAAAACATCGAAACAAAATAACATCTGTTATCATAAAACCGGGATTACACGTCATTGCTAAAAATGGCATTGTAATCAAGACAGATCACCAGAACTCCCGCTCCCCCCAGAGTGAGAGATGTCATTTGATAATTTCTCACCCACAATTTTTTTTTTAAGTTTAGCCCAAAATCCAGCCACGTGAACTTCGGTCACTGACGGAATCTTAAGATCCTCAAGTGCACAGATGAAAAAGGAATACGGCAGATGAAAGGTGGGCCGTTGTCTACGGAGAGACGCCGGCGTCGTTTAAAAATATTTGATCCACCTTCCGAACATACCCTTACACATGGTCTCACTCACACACACTCACACACACCTACATTCACACATACATACCCTCATTCACACTTCCACTCCTCATTACACTACTACTCAAAATATAGACTAGTATACATTTAGTTTTTCTTTTGAATATATTTCATTTTTAACCGACGAAAAAAAACGGAGGAGGTTATCAATTCGACGCGTATATATACTTTTTTTTTGTTTGTTTTTTTTTATGTATGACCACGCATAACTTTTTACACAGTAGTCCGATTGTGATCATTCTTTTTTTCATTGGAAAGGGTATATATCGAGGGTGGTCCCATATAAATTTGGAAAACAAAATCTAACCCTAAGGGTCAGAAAACAGGGGATGATTGATTGTTCACTCACTGATTGTAATGTTTAACCACGCATAACTTTATACAGAGTAGTCCGATTTTGATCATTCTTTTTTCATTGGATAGGGTATACTTTGCCAAGTATTATAAGTACATTAAAGCCACAAAAAGTTATAAAATAAAAACTTTTTACCAAAAAATTTAACCGCCGAAAAAACTGAAAAGCCAAAAATAATAAACCTTAAAATTATGAGTCGGGCGCTGGAAAATCAATGAACATCATAACTTTATACAGAGTAGTCCGATTTTGATAATTCTTTATTCATTGTATAGGGTATACCTTGCCAAGTATTATAAGTATATTAAAGCCACAAAACATTATGAAATAAAAACTTGACATTATGAAATAAAAACTGAAAAGCAAAAAATAATAAACCTTAAAATGAGTATGAGTCAGCGCTGGAAAATCAATGAACAAAGATCACTCAAAGCGACTCATAATTTTAAGGTTTATTATTTTTTGCTTTTCAGTTTTTTCGGCGGTTAAATTTTTTGGTAAAAAGTTTTTTTGTAAGTTTGTACTAACACTTTTACACGTCAAACTGATTTTTTAAACTACTTGCGACTGGCGTTTCCTGTCCGGACTTTACTCTGAGACGAAAACCGAAACATACTCAGAGGTCACAGTCTCTTTTAAAGTCCAGACATAATCTTGGTCACATCATGTGAAGATCATGTAGATTGGTGTCTGAAATGGCCTTTTGAGGAAAGAACCACATAGATTGAGTGGACTTGTCTAGTAACTTCACGCATTTGTTAGTAATCGTGCAGCTCAAGTCATTATTTTATGAGTCTCTTTTACGTCTACGGATTATAGAGTTTCTCGAATAAAAAATCATTTATAGCTACTTAGGCGCATTGTCAATGGGGGACAGATGCCTTACGGTACCATAGTGATTAGGTATACTTATTCATAGCAATATATGAACTTGGGGTTATGACGGCGGTGTACCGGCCCCCCGTTGAGACGCCCTTATAACAACATTGTAAAAAATCATCTCGAAATATTATGATTTTCACAAAGCCTACATAATAACGTGCTTTGTGTTGGGTCATTATCACACTTGACTGACCTTTTGAGGATTATAACTATAATGCTATTGTATACTGGTAATTATTGTTGCTACATGAGGCGGCTGTGATGCAGATTGCCATACTTACCTACTTTAAAAACATTAGTGTAAAAAAAACAACCGGCCTCTAAAAAAAACACTACAAAATGAAAAATGACTTGAATTTTCGAAATTGGTGTCTTTGCTTCTTAATATTTGTTTTAGCCACGAAATCATATAGCAATTTGTACATCACTATTTGCTATTAATTGTAACATCATCAACATACACAAAGTTGAAAATAAACGTACTTACCAACAGCTAACTCAAAAACTCGCTTAGCAAAGTTAATTCAATTTATATATGGGAGACCACTTTTGCGAGCTATTAGTAATCATACATAGTTTATCAAAGCTGATGGAGAGGATGCACTCGTATCGGCTTATCAGTGATCTGACAAGCGACTTTAGACTGTATATCATCTACATAAGTCTCATAAATGTAGCATGACGATTTTATTGATGTATTGAGAACCTGGAGGGCCAATTTGACAGGATTATGTCGGATGCGTATGGGCGTAGTGAGAGGGAATACGTTATTCTTTGACAAAGTGCTGAAAATATTTTGTAAAAGCTATAAAAAATTCTCAAATTTTGAAGCAAAATGAACAATGTTGGTGCAAGGATTTTGATTTAAACGAGCGTCTTTGGAGTTACTTGCCAGTTCTTCAGAATCAGAATCAGCATTATTTATTTGAGAAACATAGGTCAAGGTGTTAATAATTAAATGATGCGCTATGTTTTGCCATTGATGACATACAAAAATATCAGTGAAGGTTATCATAAAAATAAAAGCAGACCAAATTCACTAGGTATATAAAAATAACCAGAAAATAAAATACATGCATTAGAAATATTGAATAATTACGAGTAATAGGTATGTACAGTAGTTACAGTGATTTATCATTTAAGTAATCATCTAGGGCAGCCTTTCCCAAAGTCCCGACTGACTGTGAAAGATTGTGTGGGGTGTGTAGACTCTACAAACGCCCCCATTTTTTTCTGGGTCTCTTACCACCCCCCTTTAGGCCCGCAGCGCCCATAAGGGGGGCGTTATCGCCCACTATGGGAAAGGCTGATCTAGGGCATAGTAACATTTTTCCACCAGTAAATAAGAAAAACATTTTTTAAATTTCTCTTCATTTCTCTTTCTTCTTCTTTCTCTTTTTTTCTTCTGCATATAGATCTACGTTTTGGAATAGGCAAGTAGCTTTAACTATCTGACTAACTGATTGACTCTTTGACAATTCAAAACTTTATGTAAATGGTTTAATTGAAATCACTAAATTTTATTGTTCCGTGTGGTGCCGAACGTAAAGAATAATGCCATGCCATTTCTTCAACTAAGAGGCGACTAAGGGATTTCCTAGAGAATTGGCAGCAGCTTTCTCTATGCATTTTACCACCATATTGCGATCGCCATCGCACCTGCCAATCGTGGCGATTATCGCAAACCCGCCTTTTAGAGGAGGCCTATCAGTGGATGTCTTTCAGCTGAAATGATGATGACGATGATGAATCTAATGAAATATGGTTGAACAACTTATTTTCCTGATATACATACAACTGCTAATATTTTGCCATGTTCAACCATTTACATTACGCTTAATGGGCTAGCTGTGTCGGCTCTACTCGTGTAATCTGTTCGGAACGTTATAAGTTTAAAAAAAAAATATAGGAACAAAAACACATTGACATAAATTACAATAGAAACGATGATAGCTACAAAAGTTATAAACTGCGTCGCAGCTATCAACGCTCGTCTAAACATATGAAACACATTGTTCCAGACACATGACATGGGCTACAGTTTCGCTAGGAATTTAAATTTAAGTATAAAAAGAATAAGAAAAAAACTTTTTACCAAAAAATTTAACCGCCGAAAAAACTGAAAAGCCAAAAATAATAAACCTTAAAATTATGAGTCGGGCGCTGGAAAATCAATGAACAAAGATCACTCAAAGCGCCGACTCATAATTTTAAGGTTTATTATTTTTTGCTTTTCAGTTTTTTCGGCGGTTAAATTTTTTGGTAAAAAGTTTTTTTCTTATTCTTTTTATACTTAAATTTAAATTCCTAGCGAAACTGTAGCCCATGTCATGTGTCTGGAACAATGTGTTTCATATGTTTAGACGAGCGTTGATAGCTGCGACGCAGTTTATAACTTTTGTAGCTATCATCGTTTCTATTGTAATTTATGTCAATGTGTTTTTGTTCCTATATTTTTTTTTTAAACTTATAACGTTCCGAACAGATTACACGAGTAGAGCCGACACAGCTAGCCCATTAAGCGTAATGTAAATGGTTGAACATGGCAAAATATTAGCAGTTGTATGTATATCAGGAAAATAAGTTGTTCAACCATATTTCATTAGATTCATCATCGTCATCATCATTTCAGCTGAAAGACATCCACTGATAGGCCTCCTCTAAAAGGCGGGTTTGCGATAATCGCCACGATTGGCAGGTGCGATGGCGATCGCAATATGGTGGTAAAATGCATAGAGAAAGCTGCTGCCAATTCTCTAGGAAATCCCTTAGTCGCCTCTTAGTTGAAGAAATGGCATGGCATTATTCTTTACGTTCGGCACCACACGGAACAATAAAATTTAGTGATTTCAATTAAACCATTTACATAAAGTTTTGAATTGTCAAAGAGTCAATCAGTTAGTCAGATAGTTAAAGCTACTTGCCTATTCCAAAACGTAGATCTATATGCAGAAGAAAAAAAGAGAAAGAAGAAGAAAGAGAAATGAAGAGAAATTTAAAAAATGTTTTTCTTATTTACTGGTGGAAAAATGTTACTATGCCCTAGATCAGCCTTTCCCATAGTGGGCGATAACGCCCCCCTTATGGGCGCTGCGGGCCTAAAGGGGGGTGGTAAGAGACCCAGAAAAAAATGGGGGCGTTTGTAGAGTCTACACACCCCACACAATCTTTCACAGTCAGTCGGGACTTTGGGAAAGGCTGCCCTAGATGATTACTTAAATGATAAATCACTGTAACTACTGTACATACCTATTACTCGTAATTATTCAATATTTCTAATGCATGTATTTTATTTTCTGGTTATTTTTATATACCTAGTGAATTTGGTCTGCTTTTATTTTTATGATAACCTTCACTGATATTTTTGTATGTCATCAATGGCAAAACATAGCGCATCATTTAATTATTAACACCTTGACCTATGTTTCTCAAATAAATAATGCTGATTCTGATTCTGAAGAACTGGCAAGTAACTCCAAAGACGCTCGTTTAAATCAAAATCCTTGCACCAACATTGTTCATTTTGCTTCAAAATTTGAGAATTTTTTATAGCTTTTACAAAATATTTTCAGCACTTTGTCAAAGAATAACGTATTCCCTCTCACTACGCCCATACGCATCCGACATAATCCTGTCAAATTGGCCCTCCAGGTTCTCAATACATCAATAAAATCGTCATGCTACATTTATGAGACTTATGTAGATGATATACAGTCTAAAGTCGCTTGTCAGATCACTGATAAGCCGATACGAGTGCATCCTCTCCATCAGCTTTGATAAACTATGTATGATTACTAATAGCTCGCAAAAGTGGTCTCCCATATATAAATTGAATTAACTTTGCTAAGCGAGTTTTTGAGTTAGCTGTTGGTAAGTACGTTTATTTTCAACTTTGTGTATGTTGATGATGTTACAATTAATAGCAAATAGTGATGTACAAATTGCTATATGATTTCGTGGCTAAAACAAATATTAAGAAGCAAAGACACCAATTTCGAAAATTCAAGTCATTTTTCATTTTGTAGTGTTTTTTTTAGAGGCCGGTTGTTTTTTTTACACTAATGTTTTTAAAGTAGGTAAGTATGGCAATCTGCATCACAGCCGCCTCATGTAGCAACAATAATTACCAGTATACAATAGCATTATAGTTATAATCCTCAAAAGGTCAGTCAAGTGTGATAATGACCCAACACAAAGCACGTTATTATGTAGGCTTTGTGAAAATCATAATATTTCGAGATGATTTTTTACAATGTTGTTATAAGGGCGTCTCAACGGGGGGCCGGTACACCGCCGTCATAACCCCAAGTTCATATATTGCTATGAATAAGTATACCTAATCACTATGGTACCGTAAGGCATCTGTCCCCCATTGACAATGCGCCTAAGTAGCTATAAATGATTTTTTATTCGAGAAACTCTATAATCCGTAGACGTAAAAGAGACTCATAAAATAATGACTTGAGCTGCACGATTACTAACAAATGCGTGAAGTTACTAGACAAGTCCACTCAATCTATGTGGTTCTTTCCTCAAAAGGCCATTTCAGACACCAATCTACATGATCTTCACATGATGTGACCAAGATTATGTCTGGACTTTAAAAGAGACTGTGACCTCTGAGTATGTTTCGGTTTTCGTCTCAGAGTAAAGTCCGGACAGGAAACGCCAGTCGCAAGTAGTTTAAAAAATCAGTTTGACGTGTAAAAGTGTTAGTACAAACTTACAAAAAAACTTTTTACCAAAAAATTTAACCGCCGAAAAAACTGAAAAGCAAAAAATAATAAACCTTAAAATTATGAGTCGCTTTGAGTGATCTTTGTTCATTGATTTTCCAGCGCTGACTCATACTCATTTTAAGGTTTATTATTTTTTGCTTTTCAGTTTTTATTTCATAATGTCAAGTTTTTATTTCATAATGTTTTGTGGCTTTAATATACTTATAATACTTGGCAAGGTATACCCTATACAATGAATAAAGAATTATCAAAATCGGACTACTCTGTATAAAGTTATGCGTGGTTAAACATAACAATCAGTGAGTGAACAATCAATCATCCCCTGTTTTCTGACTCTTAGGGTTTGATTTTGTTTTTCAAATTTATATGGGACCACCCTCGGAGTATACCCTTTCCAATAAAAAAAGAATTATCACAATCGGACTACTATGTAAAAAGTTATGCGTTGGTATACATAAAATAAAAATAAAAAAAACAAAAAAATAATAATAATATACGCGTCGAATTGATAACCTCCTCCATTTTTTTTCGTCGGTTAAAAATAAAATCATTTACTATTTAACTAACTTTTGCAAGCAGCTTCTTCCGCGTATCTACACTAATATTATAAAGCTGAAGAGTTTGTTTGTTTGGTTGAACGCGGTAATCTCAGGAACAACTGGTCTGAATTGAAAAAGTCTTTTTCTGTTGGGTAGCCTATTTATTGAGGAAGGCGAAGGAAAATGAGCTGAGCAGCAACGAAAAATGGACGAAAACGGGCAAGCAATTCGATGCGACGGGAAGGGTCAGGAGAGCAAAAATTTGACGCGGACGAAGTCGCGGGCAGAAGTTAGTTATACATATAAACGTTCCTCTTGAATCACTCTGTCTCTTGATAAAAACTGCATTGAAATCTATTGCACTGTTAAAAAGATCTCTAAACGTACAAACATGGGAAGCAACTTATATAGGTACTATGTATACATGCGCTTCAATTTGAAACAAGATATCTCCAAAATTACAATGATAAAAAAAATCCATTTACATGAAAAAGTTACGATTTAAGAAAATTACTTATCGAAATTCAAAATTGCATACCTACCAACTTTACAGGGTTAAGACTAAAAACGGTTTAATAAGCACAACATTTAAATCGCCGAATTTCAGCAGTTTTTTTTTTTTTTGGAAAAAAACACAAATACACTTTTTTCAATAACTCCTTTTACCACCCCTTGCCTTAAATGTAGCTTCCGTTTGGTTTTTCATCGATCTTATTAAAGTTACGATGAATTCCTGAGCGATAGCGTCTCACTCAAAGTTTGCAGTCGGTGTAACAAGGATCGCTCCACGGATACCGAACGATGTGTGCTGTTCAAGATTTCACAAAATCATGCCCTTTACGCCATGAGCCATGGTGGTAGGCAAAAACTACAGAACACTACCTGCTACGATCGTTACAAATTCCTTTTGCTTAGTTTACGTTCATATATGAGAAGAGCAATTCTCGTAAATAAAATCTAGCCGCAGTCTCATCTCAAGGACAATCAAATTATCAAAAACTTGTCGTAAATGTATAGAAACTCATGGTATTTTTGACAGATTGAGACCAACATCAGACTGTGAAGGTTCTTGAAATCATGAGAACTGTCCGTCTGGTCATCACGCATGCTGGTTGCGAGTACTACGCACCTGACCTTTCTGAAGAACATCACCAATAAGGTCACTATACGTCCTCCTATGGCGCCCCCTCCCGGATTTTCCAGTCACATCTACCTTGTAAGCCGTCCTTCAACTTCAAAATATCTGCACATAATCTGTTTGTAGATTAAAACATTCTTCATACAAACATAGAAGAAAAAAAACTAAATGCGTTATCTTCTTCTAATAAAATTTTTGCTATTTTTCTAGCCGCCCAAATCATGTGGTTAAGCGGTAACCCTTAGCGGTTTATAGAAAACCACTTCCTCCTAAACATCT
Organism: Aporophyla nigra; assembly: GCA_947507805.1. NCBI lineage: Eukaryota > Metazoa > Arthropoda > Insecta > Lepidoptera > Noctuidae > Aporophyla > Aporophyla nigra. The sequence continues at coordinate 15,533,741 of OX382315.1, read as the reverse complement.
TCGTAGAGTCAATAATCCGAAATTAAATAAATTGGATGTGACATACGGACAGGACGAACTTACCTACCTTTTTTTTTTGTGGTTGGGAAATCATCAAATTACGTCTCCCGGTCTTGGCCGGAGCAGGAGGGCATGCCAGCCTTGTACTGACTCAAACCCACCCGTGTTCCTTCAGTTGCCCATGTGCAGGCCCACGGTATCCCTTTCGAACGAATCTCGCGCCCTGGTAGAACTTACCTACCTTATCGTGTTTTCCATTTGGCTATGGATCTCTATACACAGCCAAACTAAAAGTTGACTGGCTTGTAAGTCTAGTGGTTATTGACCCTGACTGCTAAGACTGAGGTCGTGGGGTCGATTCCCACCCAGGACAAATCTTTGTGTGATGAGCACAATCATTTGTTCTGTGTCTGGCTGTAATTTATCTATAATATGTATGTATTTAGAAATCTATATATATATTTTTTTATTTATTTATTCACACCAAACATACAACATCCTTACAGGCTAGACCCAATGCGACATTGTAGTACACTAAAAAATTAAACAGTTTCACTATTTATCAAGTACCATAGCAAATTTTATAGGCAGCCATTCTATTAAATTCTTCCAAAGTGCAACAGAATATGTCGACGTCATCAGCAATGAGGTTGAGAGTGCGGAGTGCGCTCGTCAGCGGCGCCTCACGCAGCAAGTTATTTCGCGCGCGCGGTACCGCCAGCAACCGCGGCCGACGACGATGACCCACATACCCATCTGGCACGACTAGTCACTAGCACACTCTTCTCAATATATCCGCATTGTGTATCTTCCCCCTAATTATCTTAAAGATATAAGTAACGACTGCGAGTTGCCTCCTGACCCTCAGTTCATTATATCCGACCATACCTAAGATAAATAGTGTTGGATACATCAATGGATAAAATGGATATACCCCGTATTCCCTCATATATTTATATCTAATAAATTTATTTTGTACGCGCTCCAACATGAGACTATATTTAGTTTCATGTGGAGCCCAGATAACTGCATTACATTCTAATTGGCTCCTTACTAAAGCATTATACAATGCCGTTATAGCTTTCATATTTGTGAAGCCTTTAACCATTCTCAGGACAAATCCTAGGTTTCTATATGCTTTTTTGCATACTTTAACTATATGATCACGAAACGTTAGCCCAGTGGTAAAATGGACACCCAAATCCCTCACCTCAGTGACCCTAGCCATCGATATTCCATCTACCGTATAACTATGGGTAATGGGCGTGCGTGCGCGCGAGAAACTAATGGTCACACACTTAGATGTGTTAAACTGCAGGAGATTACTCTTGCTCCAGGCTACTACTCTGTCTATATCTCTTTGCAGTTTTTCACAGTCATCCCTGTTTGTTATAGGGATATGTATATTTATCAGTTGTCTGGTTACCATAGTACAGGCTCTACCCAGTTTGGGATCAGATAACGTTGTGTTGGTTGTCCTAATAAAAAAAATAAAAAAATGTATTGAGCTAGTCTTGCCTTCGTTGGTCTGATGGTCGCAAGCGCTAATACTGGATGAAGTCCTGGGTTGGATTCTCAGCTCGTACTAAGTGTTTTTTATATTCTAAATTTCTCAGCAATAAACTCGACCCCTATAACATGGGGCGAAATGGGTTTAATAAAGGTACATCTGTCTGGGTGTAATTTATCTATAATATGTATGTATTTAGAAATATATAAGTATGTTTATCAGTTGTCTGGTTGCCATAGTACAGGCTCTGCCTAGTTTGGGATCAGATAAACGGTTGGTTAGTTATCCTAAGATATTTATTTAATACTTATCTTTGCCTAACCCTTCACGGATTACAGGCATGATGTTATCAACTAAATAGTTTTTCTACAGCGAATACCTACTCATCAATCGAGTTTAATTTTATTCAATCTTATTTTATTTGTTACAAATTAATTTTAAGTATAAAATATTGTTGATCTTAGTTGTAGTTGCTTTATTATTTTGCTATCCATCTTTGTAATAATTATAATTATTGTTTAGTGAGATTTTAATAAAATGCTGTGCTGACCCATAATTTAGATGTATGCAATGCTATAACATTTGAAAATGATATGTACTGTGAATGTCTTTGTGTGTATTTAGTTGGTTTGCCTAAATAAATAAATTAATCGAACTGCCTAATTAATAATAAAAAAAATGTTTTAGAACCGTTTAAAAACCCGATCATCTATAATCTGTAAGTATAAATCTTGTAGATAAAAATCATCTCATTTAAAAAACCTTGTCTTATAGGAAACCCTCAATAAGCGAATATTACCTCATCATCAAAATTGTCCTGCACTTATAGGTACAAATTTATTTGTGGTCGGCGCTAAATGTCTTTTTACACGCTTTATATTAGCTTCACTTGTATGTTTGTATGTTTGTTTGTAACCGACTCTTTATAGCGCGATTTTGACCCACTTTAAAAGACCAAATTTCATTCAAACTTTACACACCTGTCAAGGACCGATGACAATGCAATAATTTCATAAATTTGTGCCATTATCCTTGCCAGGGTTACCAGGACAGCAAAAAAACTTTCTTCGAAAACTACGCTGACATACGTCACAAACTACGCTGACATACGTCACAAACTACGCTGACATACGTCACAAACAACGTTGACATACGTCTCAAAATTCGAAACACCCTAAAAAATAGAAAATAAATAATAGTTTAAAAAACTAAAAAACACGCTTCCATTGAAAACCAAACTAAAAAGTACAAAATAATGGAAAAAAAGCGTGGGGTTCCTGATATCAATAAAAAAATACCTTAAAAAGCACCCCACGCTTTTTTCCATTATTTTGTACTTTTTAGTTTGGTTTTCAATGGAAGCGTGTTTTTTTAAGCTATTATTTATTCTTCTATACTTCTCTATTAGTCGTCATCTTCGTAGTCACCCTCTTTCCAAGTATATCATCTTTCACGCAGTCCACCCATCGTTCCTTTGGTCCTACATAGTCTTATAGCCTCTATTACCACATATAGTCACCTTATTGTAAATACCTACATTCTGAGCAAATAAAATAATATTCTATATTCTATTCTATTCTACCTTTCCTCACGACATTTTCCTCATTCGTCCGTATCACATGCTCATAATATAACAACCGATTCCCACACAACTTTTTAGTTACCGGTGCCACTTTCAGACTTCCTCTTATGTACTCATTTCTTATTCTATCCATTCGTGTAACACCACACATCCCTCTTAACATTCTCATCTCAGCTGTATGCAATTGCCTTTCATTCATCCCTTCTGTGGCCTAACATTCTCTCCCAACGAAGATAATAATAATACCTGTATTTTATTTATTAAAATGAAACGTACAGGCTAGCCAGAGTACTGTTTTTCTTATGTTATTGCAATTAGCACGTCAATGTAAATCTTAATATTGAACAAAATAATATACGCAACCGTAAAAAATGTGGCTTTGTACAATTAAACACAATAAATCATCAATACAACCCTTTAACTTCATTTAATTCAAGCAAATTAATTTATTGAAATAGTCCTTCCATTGAATTAATGAATTATTAAATGAATAATTATTTTATTATGTTTTATTATTTTAACCAACATGCAAACTTGCATTTACATACAAATTGCAAAAAGCGAAGATAATTTCAATTTCGCGGTAAATACTGGAGCTTCTACCTTAATCATGGTAGGTAAGCCGTCATGGTTTCACATACCCGGTTGTCTCTCCGTGTGTCCGAGAATGTTATCAATGGTGTAGGCCGTACCACGCCGACCAGCTTCCGACATAGCGACAACACCACACAGCACTTATTACTCAAAACATTCAGTATTTACCCCGTCCTTGCAAATTTAGGGTAAAAATAAATTAAATAATAAATTAATTTATTAAAGTATAAACACTAATTGTCCACTTTTTATCACTTATTAATTTTAATTTAATTTTGGCTAACCGCGTAAAGAGTTAACCCGTGAAATACGACCACGGGTATGTGACTCTAATTGCAAACTTTGACTGACGAATTTGTGGACAGCCCGTCTATCGCTTCCTTTACGCCCGGTTCTAGACGTAGCGTCACTAAAATAGTCGACTTCGTTCACACGCATGGAAATCAGGGAATAGCTATCTCGCTCTTTAACTCCGCCTCGGCATAGCGATTGGTGGATGTAATAAGTTAAGGGCGATGAATGGATTAGGTTTGTGAGTGTCACGCAGTGATTCAAGAAGTATGGTACTACATGATTGTAATAATTGTCGATTTTGTTTGAAAAGTATCTGAATAGAAACTGTCGACTAATTTATTTTTGGGTTTTGTTTAATTGAATACTAGCTTCTGCCCGCAACTTCGTATGCGTGAAATTTCTTGTTCTAACATAAAATATTATATTCTATTTCACTCGGAAATACTGTAGCTTTCCATTAGCGATTAGTCACAGGAATTTTGTAAAATAAAGAAAATAACAAGATTGCTCAACACATAAACTCACAAACTCTACCTCTTTTATGAAGTAGGTATATAGTAAATTACTGTAGGGATACTGATTTGAAAAGTATTGGTTTTGCTTTAGTTAAAGTTTGTGTTTATCAAAGGTTTTTCGAACAAAATGGTTCGCTCTTGATATAATATTTAATTTAAGACGATTTTTTATGATAAACAACAAAAACTCGTTTGTGTAAAGGTGCAAAGATAGGTTTAAAGCAAAACCAGCCGTTTCATAAATATGCAGCGAGTAGCTATTGAAGTTTTGTATCTATAGGACAGTTGAGAATGTTTTTTGTGTTGACGATATAAGTCCCATGGAAAAAAATGATCAATTTGATGGTCTGTACAACACCCTTAAATATGAGCACACTTTCTAATACTTTATAAATGAATTGTAAAAAGTATGCCAAAACCCTCTAAAAAAGTTCTTTGGGTAACCTTACTTCATCATCTTTTAGCACTCAATACAACAGGTATAAAGCGTAATACACCATAAGCCGCTTATATAGCGTTGTACAAATCTTTTGACTATTGAAACTCATTGGCAAAGAAAGGGTTAATAATCTTAAAAAAGTTTTAGTAACTAAAGGACAAAGTGATTATTGAATAATTGTTCGAAGAAGTGTTACTAAGTACTAAAATAACAGGTAGAAGATTTGACTTACGATGGCGCCAGTCTATTGCGATCAGTATAAGCAGACAGATTTAAGATGAAAGAATTAGAAAGGCTATCAGAAGAAATATTATTGAAAAAAAAAGATCCCATGTCCCAGTGAAGCCATCTAGCTTAATAAAGCAAAATTACATAATAGCCAAAACTGACACGATACACTTTTATATACCCCAACCATTGAGTACCAACCGTCAGAGAGTTTGTATGTGAGGAGAGGACTCGCTGAAAATATCAGTCGTATTTGAAAAAAAAACAACGTTTTTCTTGAGGAAGGTTATAGCCTATTTAATCTTACATCACGCAGTATAGAGATAGTTATTTTTAACCGACGAAAAAAAATACACAAAATAAAAAGACAAAAAAAAAATATACGCGTCGAATTGAGAGAACCTTCTCTGTTTTTTTTCACCGGTTAAAAAATGGAGGAGGTTCTCAAGTCAAAGCGTTTTTTTTTTTTTTACGTATGACCATGCATATTTTGTACAGAGTGGTCCGATTTCGATCATTCTTTTTTTATTGGAAAGAGTAAATCCCGAAGATGGTCCCATTTAATTTGGAAAAAAAAAATCCAACCCTTAGGGTAGGAAAACAAGGGATGATTGATTGTTCACTCATTGATTGTAATGTATGACTACGCATAACTTCTTACAGAATAGTCCGATTTTGCCAACATATAGTAATAGATTATGGCCACAAACAATCCACACTAATATTATAAATGCAAAAGTAACTCTGTCTGTCTGTCTGTCTGTCTCGCTTTCCTGCTAAAACTACTCAACCGATTTAAATGAAATTTGGTACACAGATAGCTTACAGCCTGAGAAAGGACATAGGCTACTTTTTATCCCGGTAGTACGTTCCCGCGGGATATTTTCCGAACACCACGCGGGCGAAGCCGCTGGCAAAAGCTAGTTATAAAATAAAAACTTTTTATCAAAAAATTAAACCGCCAAAAAATAAGAAGCCTAAGTAATTTTGAGCCGGTGCCATACAAGCAAATTATATGCAAATATATCATTTGAGGCATATGATACGCGAAATGGAACTAAACTGACCGAGGTACACGGCTACATATCAAACTATACATTTCCAGTTTTAGCTGACCTCGCATTGTATAGGCTTTCCGTACAATGATAAGTCAGCTTATATCTACTGGCTTTTTTTTGGTGGAAATCATCAAATGACGTCTCCCACTCTAGGGTGGAGCGGAAGGGCGTGTCAGACTTTTACTGACTAAAACCCACCCGTGTTCCTTCAGTTGCCCATATGCCAGGGCCACGATAACTCTTTCGGACAAATCTCGCGACCCTGGCAGGAAATGTATAGCTTGATTTGTCGCCGTGCGTATGACCTGCGGGGTTATCGCGTAAACAGTGGGGACGGCTTTAATTTTGACAGTGCAACAACATTCATTGCGTCATTTACGTTGTAGAGCAGACAAATTTTTCTAACATATAAAGCAATAGATTGGATATTCTTCAAAATATTCAGATTATGGTTGATACCTAGTGTGTCTCAGTTAGAGTGCTATAGGGACTACCAAGTAGTACTGCCATTTGCAAAAAAAATATTAAAAAATTGAATTTTGCGGGGTACCTAAGCGCACCGTCCTTTTTTTTTTTTTGGATGGGAAATCATCAAATGACTTCTCCCGCTCTGGGCGGAGCGGGAGGGCGTGTCAGACTTTTACTGACTAAAACCCACCCGTGTTCCTTCAGTTGCCCATGTGCCAGGGTCACGGTATCTCTTTAGAACAATCACGTGACCCCGGCAGGCATCGGTCCTAGCAGACCCCTTCAGTACTGCTGACATCTCTTTGAGGCGCGCGTGGAACACTACGCGCCGTCGACCCGAGCTTGGTCCTTACCGGGCGGCGAGCTACCCATTGCTCGCCACCCGCAAGCTCGCGCCTACGGTGGCCGGGATCCGCAATCGACTCCCGGCGCCCGGGGCGTCTCCTCCTGCGGCGGCTAGGGACGTGAGGGCGCAGAGACTGCCACTCCCTCACGCGCCCCGCCTCCTCCTTCGCGAGCATTACTGCTTCGCAGAAGGAGGTGACGGCTTCCCATGCCCTCTCGCTCCGTACCATGGCTCGCACCAGGGCCGGACGCGAGAGGTCGCCGCCGCCGATCGCCTCCACGAGGACACGGCGGTGCTCCGCCCAGGCAGGGCACACTTCCACCGTATGCTCCACCGTGTCCTCTAGACGATCCTCACAATGGAAACACCCGGGCGTTTCCTCCCGCTTTATCCTGAACAGGAACCCACCGAAGCACCCATGCCCGGTGAGAACCTGTGTCAGGCGGAAGGTGAGGACGCCGTGGTGCCTCTCTATCCACTCCTCAAAGAGGGGACTTACCGCCGCAATTGTGGCGTGCCCTGCGCTGGGTTGCGACAATCGTACCCGCCATGTCGCCATGAGATCCTGCCGGAGCTCTGTCCGCCGTGCCGCGATTTGTCGCGGCAGCGGAGTTTCGCCCCGGCGTTTCGCATCCTCGCGCCACTCCCACATGTGGGCGAGGACCTTTGCCTCCAGATCCCATGGCGGCACTCCGGCAAGGAGGCTCGCCGCCTCGCAGGAGACCGTGCGGTATCCCCGGATTAACCGAATGGCCATGACCCTCTGGGCCGCACTCAAGCGGCGCGCTGGGCGCAGCCTCAATGAGGGCGCCCACACCGGTGCCCCGTAGAGGGCCATGGACCTCAATGAGGGCGCCCACACCGGTGCCCCGTAGAGGGCCATGGAGCGCACCGTCCTTGAGCAGCTATTTTTAATAGATGTGACCTTTTTTTGTGGGTGGGTCAGACTTTTACTGACTAAAACCCACCCGTGTTCCTTCAGTTGCCTATATGCCAGGGCCACGGTAACATGCCAGGGGCACGGCAAATAGAGGTGACCTAAGGCAAACAAATTCACTTAGATAATTATTAAAAAGAATAATCTAGATTAAATTAATTATTTGCCAAAAACACATCAACCAGAGGGGTAATTGCGTAACTTGCTATCAGTAGGAATTGGTTTCATATTGATAGTTAAACAACATTCATTGCGTTATTTGCGTTGTTGAGCTGAAAATTTATTCGAACAAATGACGCAATGGTTTAGAAATAATCTTCAATCCCATTCAGATTCTGATAAATAGTGCGTTTCGCAATTAAGGTGCAGGTTCGCATCAAAAAGTTTTTTCAAACCATATCATCTTATCCAGTCCATCCATTGTGTCTTTGGTCTTCTGGTAATATAATTATAGCCATCATCGTCATCTGCCTAGCCTTTTGCCATACTATGTTAGGGTGGTCATGCAGTCCAACTGGATGTAGCCGAATAGGTTAGTATTTTACATGGAGTGACTGTTTTTTTTACCTCTACAACCTAGCTACTGGGTATTACGATACCCCTTCGTGAGACTGGATGTCAGGCTTTCGGGATGCTGACACCCCGTAACGTAGAAACGTTTGTAAAAAAAAAAACTCTCATTTATTTCAATTAAATGAACAATTCTCCGAAAGGCTGAACAAAAAAAAATGCCGGGAAATTAGTTGTCCCTGCTAAGAGATTACAATTGTATAGTAGAAATGCTAGTTGTATGACAGTTAAAATTTTTAATAAATTACGATCCGCCCTGAGAATGTTACCAATTAATAAGTTTAAATTTAAAATGTTTGATTTTCTCTTAGACATGTGTTTTTATTCCGTAAATGAATTTTTAAATCATACTTTACTAATATAATATCGTTATTTATGACATTAGTACCTTTACATTATTATGAATTCTTGGACATTGTAGTTTTAATTTTGACATTATGATTTATATTTTCAACATGACATATATTTTTGATTAAACAATTAATACTTTGACATTATAAATAATGCATGTACCTATTTTATTATTTAATATTTCTACGCCAGAACTGGTAGTATGTGTGAAACAATGTTTAATGTAAGATCTTAATGTACCATATACTGAGAAATAAATAAATTGAATTTGAACGACTATCAAAGATCCCCTAATGACAGCGGGGACTAATGTCTTTACGTGCTTTCTGAGGCACGGAGGGGTCTTAGTATGTATTGGATGGTCACCTTTTCTCGAACGGACCTACATTTTTATACACATTTACATAGCAAGAAATGGTAAACGAATTAGTGTGGTTAGACATCGTAACTAAAAAGCAAAAAAAAAAACAAAAATTGTTTTTCCAAAAAAAAACATAACTCGAAAAAAAAAATTTTTAATATACGGATCCAAAGAGAGCGAATTCCGAAATTAAAATTATTTTTCATCTTATGTTTTTTTATTTTTTTTTATTTAGCGGTTGGTAGTTTTTAATTTTTGTAAAAATGTTAGTTTTAGAATTGTTGAAATTTGGCCAGAACAACGTTAGTTGGTTTAGCTATACATAAATATATTATTTTTGTAAGTAGGTAACAATGAGAAAATAAGTGGTTATATAAAATCTAACTCTCATTCACGTCTCGTGATCTCGTCAGTAACAGAGTAACTTCAAAGCGCTGTGTAATGGGGACAAACAATGCCGTTCTTCGTCAGGGAGTGGGATCACTCTGCGGCACTAATTTGGCAGGTTCCTTCCTTCCGGCACGAGAGGGCGCTGCTGCCACGTCGCCAGTGATTTAATCGTACAGTTCCGTTCGCTCTGCACAGGATCATATCTATTAGACTGGTAGACGTAATTATGGATGAAAAAGAACGCATTTTATAGGGGAGTAATTATTTTTGAACTTTGTTGTGGATCAGTGTAATGTCAGTGGAGGATGGCTGCGTAACTTGTATACTGATCTCATTGAGGTTCCGGTAGGTATGGTCTCAGTTGTGTGTTGTAGAAAATCTTTGTGTGATGAGCACATTTATTTGTTCTGATCTGTCTATAATACGAGTTGTACGTATTTGAAAATACATAATTATATTTATTAGTGGTCTGGTTGCCATAGTACAGGCTCTGCCTAGTTTGGGATTAGATAACGCTGAGTTGGTTGTCCTAAGAAATTATATTATAAGTACTAATATATAATCTACTAGCTGACCATACAGATGTTGTCCTGTTTCCTAGAACTTGATAGCAACGCCATCTGTCGGACTGATTTGTGAATCTAAACCATCCAGGGTGCCCCCCAAACGCATACAAAAAAAATCATTCAAATCGGTCCAGCCGTTTTGGAGGAGTTCAGTGACATACACACGTACAGTAGAATTATATACAGGATATAAGGGTAAACACCGTTGTCACTTAACCCATGGGTAGTTTGACTTAAATATAAAATAACAGAGCGAGTTAAAAAAAAATATTTTCCTAAAAAGGTTTAGAATGAATTTACGCGCGAGAAATGAGCAACGCTACAACGCGGCGTTACGTGCACTCGCTATCGAGACTGACAGCTGACTGACTGGGGTCGCGACCCGTGCGTCGGCGACGGGCAACGCGGCGTATTGAGACGCAAGTTTGTTGCCCTCGCGCATAGGGTGAAATGTTCTTGTGGAAAAAAGCAGATTTTCTTTTTTTTTTTTAAGTTGTTATTTTTCATTGATTTTACGTTCTATTAACGAAACCAAATCACTGGTTTCAAGGATAACGGTGTTTACCCTTACATCCTGTATATAAAGATATGAGGTCCTGGGTTCGATTACGTTCGATCGTGTAGAGTGTTATTGAGTTTTTCTATCTGGAATTTCTCAGTAGTAATCAGGAGTTTTGTTTTGTATCCAGTTGATGGCAAAAGGCTCGCCCCTTACATGAGTCCTAAATATAACTGGTTAAATGTGAGTGTACTTTTCTGGCAAACCGGGGTGCTTACTCTTGATTTTAATTCCGATCGATAGACGTTGGAATTATGACATTTCGTATTCTTGAGCTCGACGCTAGCGTCAAAATGTGTTTAAATTGAGTGTCCGTTTTGGTTAACTAAGTGGGATCGAGATCGGGCGTTGTTGTTGTTCCAATGTTGACACTATTGTTTTCAAGAGTACCGAATCACGTGTATGCAGATTTAGATTATCATTGGAATCGTATTGGCTTTAGATTGGAATTAAAATTAGGTTGAAGAGTAAGCCCACAGGTGTGATGTTAGGTATGTTATATATTATAATCTCAATGTGTTGATAGCAATCTGTCTTGTGTATTCAGTTCTTGTAGCGGGTATCAAGGCACGCAGGACATGATACCACAGGGACAATTTGTAAAATACTAGCGGTAGGAATGACTTTCATTATGACAGCTCAACAAAATTCATTGCGTTTGTTACGTTGCTGAACAGACTTTTTCGGACATAATATAAAGCAATTGTGTAATAAGTCAAAAATCATAAAATTGTAGTGGTAATGCAAGGGACTACCAAGAAATGATTAGAACATTCATCCCTTATAGGGGTTAAATAGGGGTGAAGCTTTATATGACGATGCGTACCCATACAAAATTGGTACCTGTTTGTTGCTTAACTAAATCATTGTAATTTTTTACTTACCAACTTGTTACCGATCTGTGCTCGATCTTCCAATTAAATCGCCGAGTCTGTGATCTACACCATCCTACACTTTCTCCAATAACAACATCACCACACAATTTCCCTTTTACTACCTATTATTACCTATATCATTAATTGTTGCTCATTGCGTAACGCCTGCTAAGCGACGCCATGATGTAATTTTTATATTTTTTCTATTACGTAATTCACAGATTACATAAATAGTAGCTATGTTATTGTCAAATTGGTTGTCTGTCAGTTTTTCCACAGATTACTAAGCTGGCGGCGCCTGCGTCAGATTGCAGTCGAGACGGAATGTTGCCACTTTTGTTCTTTTTTTATTTTTATATATAAACTAGCTTCCGCCAGCGGCTTCGCTCGCGTGAAAATTCAACCTCCCAATTCACCCTCTTAGGGATGGAATTTCAAAAAACCCTTTCTTAGTGGATACCTACTCTTCATAAAGAATACACCCTCCAAATTTCATATCTCTAGGACCAGCGGTTTAGGCTGTGCGTTGATATATCAGTCAGTCAGTCAGTCAGTCAGTCACTCAGGACTTTGAATTTTATATATATAGATTACATGTAACAATAGTGTTTTTAGTACTTATGTTACTGATTGTTGGCTGCACCGGTCGGCGTTATTACGTCGGCGCCGGCTGTCACTGAAAACCAGCGCTTGGGCTCTGTCTCGCATAGGGTCACAGCATAATGCTGAGTGATGGCCGTTTTGCGTGGATGTGACGCATATTTTCCCACCCCTTATTTTTTATTTTTGTATGTTTCTGGTCTTTCTGTGCGTCATGTTTGCCGCAAATAAACGTATTTTCTTTCTTTCTGTCTTTCTATATGGAAGATCCAGATCGTTATTTTTGCCAATGACAAATCCCATCAGGGGCATGCCATGGTCCAGGTTAAATATTACAACCACCAGATCTCTTTACATAACAAAGCAGTAAATGAATAAGTAGTCTTCAGTCAATTGACGAAATTATGTGACGTAAGTACCTCGAAAGCTATAAAAAAAATGTCTATTCTGCAAAAACAAAACACAGGTTACAAAAAAAAGAAAAAACAGTAATAGGTGCAAAGTAGCCAAAAGCCTCGTATTTAAAAATTAAAAATTTGACAGTTCGAAATTCAAATAATGTCGAGCAACACAGATTATGTAACATGTTTGATGGCAGTCCACCGACGCCGTTAAATGAGCCGGAACGAGCTCAAAGTGGCTCAGACGAACGTCAAATTTATTTCCGACTATTAGCGAATGTCTTTGAGAGCGTCTCTAATGGGAAGCCTATTATTTTATTTTCCGTTCACAAAATTGCCTTAATTCACTACAAAGAATTCTGTGTTGGAGGGCGGGTAATTGCAGAATACCTACAGAAGAAGACGGGAACGCTTTGCTAATTGAGAAGCTGAATTTAAAAAAAAAACCGTGTGTGCTTATGACCTACGACAAAAATAAAAATATATTAAATGATTATCTAATTTCATAAATTAAACACTGAAATTATTAATTGATTCGATTTTAGAAATTATTTATTTCCGATATTTTCTTTACAACTAAAACTAATAAATGTTTAAAATTTAGACTGGAATGAATAAATTTTGACTTACTTTATTAACTGTGATTATGGTATTCATTAAGAATGTTTTTTCATTAATAGGTAATAGGTAGAACGGACTGGTGTCCGCAACTCCAGGTCTGAGGGCGTATTTTTATTAATAATAAACATGGATTGTAATTTGAACAATCAATAAAAATCTTTTATTATTATGATTAAATTAAATTAAATAAATATAAAATAAATAAATATCTTAGGACAACCAACACACCGTTATCTGATCCCAAACTAGGCAGAGCCTGTACTATGGTAACCAGACAACTGATAAATATACTTATTTATATCTAAATACATACATATTATAGATAAATTACACCCAGACACAGAACAAATGATTGTGCTCGTCACACAAAGATTTGTCCTGGGTGGGAATCGAACCCACGACCTCAGTCTTTGCAGTCAGGGTCACTAACCACTAGACTAACAGGCCAGTCAAATTATTATTTTAAGAGGTTTTAACCTCTTTAAACTATGCACTATGGGTACTTGTTAGTGAACGAGGCTAATGATGGTTGATGATGACTGGAGCCGAGTATATCCGTTTTATTGTCACCAACTGTCTAGAGCCGAGTATAAACGAGTAAGCGTCACCGATCCAACCGTGACGGTTCAAATTCGTTCACTGTTCAGAAAGAGCGCGAAATTCGCCTTAAGAAGTTCTCACTTTGCCAAACGGAACCTTTTGCATCATCACCTTTTTTTCAGTCTGTCATAGAAGTTTTTCTCGAGATCTATACAACGCTGGAATTTTAATTAGTGAAGGATTCAGGCTTGCCCAACACAGAGAATTTTTATCCCTTTTTTACAAGCTTTATATTTGCTTCACTTGTATGTTTGTTTGTAACCGACTCCTTATAGCGCGATTTTGATCCACTTTAAACAACCAGATTTCATTTAAACTCTTTAGTCTTATCGAGGACCGATGACAATACCTACTATAATTTCATAAATTTGTGCCATTATCCCTCTCAGGGTTACCAGGACAGCAAAAAAACTGTCTTCGAAAACTACGCTGACATACGTTACAAACTACGCTGACATACGTCTCAAAATTCGAAACACCCTAGAAAATAAATAATAGTTTTAAAAAAAACACGCTTCCATAGAAAACCAAACTAAAAAGTAGAAAATGATGGAAAAAAAAGCGTGGGGTGCCTGATATCAATAAAAAAATATCTTAAAAATCACCCCACGCTTTTTTCCATTATTTTCTACTTTTTAGTTTGGTTTTCTATGGAAGCGAGTTTTTAGTTTTTTTTTAAACTATTATTTATTTGGGTGGGAAATCATCAAATGACGTTTCCCACTCTGGGCGAAGCGGGAGGGCGTGTCAGACTTTTACTGACTAAAACCCACCCACCCGTGATCGTTTAGTTTCCTATGTCAGGGCTACGGTAACTCTTCGAATAAATCTCGCAGATCGATCCCATATTTCTATCCCTGAGATGAATATTCTACTTTCACAAAGAACTGCGAGATAATTAAAATAAACTAAAAAAAAAAACAATAAAAATTCAAATAGTAGAGTCACCTGTGTGTTTTCTGACTGTCAGAAGGATGGACAGAAGGTCTTGACAAAATTAAAATGATTCTGTTTTTATCATTTGGCAATTTAACCCTAAGAAAGTAAGAAGTTCGATACCTACAGAGGCAGAATAAGATTTTCGGTTAGGCCAATAAAACAATTGATATCCAGACGGGTGCTGGGTTCTATACAGGTGAAAGACAATAAGGTTCTTTACTGATGAGCAACTTGGCAAGTTTTCAAAGTCAATCATTTGTTTGTAACAGTTAGATCAAATCCAAACTCAAACTCAAAGCATTTATTTCAAATAAATCAATTACAGGCACTGTTGAATTGTCAAGTGGTCATCACCACTTGACAATTCAAAAGTGCCTGTAATTGATTTCCCATTCCAAATAAATAATAAATAAATAAATTATTTATTGGCATAAAAATGTGTACAAAAAAAATGAAGCCCTGACTCCTGCGCTAGGTAAAAACACCTGTGTTACAGGAGCCAGTGTCTTCTCCGACAAAACGTAGTAGGTACCTATGGAGAAGAACGGGCAAGATTGTATCTAGTTAACATAACAATAAAACTCCTATTCATAGGTCTATGTATCCCATGTTTTAAATTAACTAGGCATTGGTGCCGATTCCCTTGTTCACAAACTAAACTAAATTTAAGTTCAGTGCATCTTCTTCTTTGTAATTCATTAAGAAGAGGACAAAAGAAAAATTTTAGTTTAGTCCTGTCAAATTAATCAGCGCTCCATACAAGTTTAGACGTGATTAAAAACTTGCCTACTAAAATTACGTCAATTTACGTCAAGCGCTGATTAATTTGACAGGACTAAACTAAAATTTATCTTCTGTCCTTTCCTTAATGAAATAGAAAGAAAAAGATGCACTGAACTTAAATTTAGTTTAGTTTGTGAATAAGGGAATCGGCACCAATATCATATTCTTTTTTCATAAACAAGGTGTAATGGAATAAACGCAACTCCCAAAAATAATTTGTTCATAACTGACTATTGAATCTTTTTCAGTAACTTTCATTATTGTTTAGCCATACATACCGCCATCTCGATAGTCAAATGTGCGCATGCAGTAATACCAAGTTCAACATGATATAATTAGTAATATGAGGTATTAGCTTTAAAACAAAATATGTCGGTCTTTGTTATATGCTTAAACATAACTCAATTATTCCAATTGAGGTGTATTACGATCCTGCCAGGGTCGCGAGATTGTTCGAAAGAGATACCGTGACCCTGGCACATGGGCAACTGAAGGAACACGGGTGGGTTTTAGTCAGTAAAAGTCTGACACGCCCTCCCGCTCCGCCCAGAGCGGGAGAAGTCATTTGATGATTTCCCATCCAAAAAAAAAAAAAAAAAGGTGTATTACGATTTGCGTCATATGTTTACATGCTGTACCTATAATATGATGATCTAGCTGCAGTTTTAGTACTTTTTGCCTACACAAATGTGCTTTCTTTGTTACTGTCCGTCGAGTCGTTGAGCTCTTAAGTTCTAAGTTAAGATAGGTACACGTTTACTGACAAATACGGACAGCAGGCTGCACAGGGCCCCTTTAATCTGTGTGGTTCATTCCTCAAAATACCATTTCAGACACTGATCGGCATGGTCCTCAAATGTCAGTTCATTTTCCAACATTAGACCTGGGATGGAAAGTAACTGTGACTCCTGAATTCGTTTCAATCTTTCAGAGCAGTGGCATGGGAAGCACCGAAATCATCTAGGTTCAAAACATAATTTATTATTGAAGTATAAGTGTTTCATCATTTCAGCTGAAAAATGTCAGTGCAGGACATAAGCCTCCCCCAAAAAGGGGGTGTTTGTCATAATCACCACGTTTGTTAGGCGGGTTGGTGATCGCAGTATGGTGGTAAAATGCATAGAGAACGCTGCTGCCCATTCTCTTGTAAGTCCCTTAGTCGCCGTTTACGACAACCACGGGAAGAAGTGCGAAGGTGCTATTCTTTACCTTCGGCACGACATGGAACTAATCATTCACCAAGTTTGTATTCCTTACAGAAATAAAATCATTCATCATTTATAAAAGTTGTAGGTACGTCTTTATTGGAATAGGTTGTTTCGAATCGAGTTTTAAATCGATCATAAACGCTTCGTATCAAGAGCGGTTTCAACTCGACGCGTCCCAACCGCTCATTGTGTCCCTAATGCAGCATTAATGGACATTTTATACCGTTCATTGTTTAAATCTACGCCTAAGAGACTCAAGCCTGAATGTTTTCCACTAAGTGGTTTTGCATTATGCCTCCAATAGGTCTGCAGAACAGCGACACACGAGTCAATCGCGTTCTCGAATCGAACTCACGGCGATATTGTGTACGTTGGTACTTATGACTCACAAAATAAAGAAGCAGAGAAGGTTTAACACGCAACCCTCTTCGCAACTTTGTTTGGGTCACCTGTCAGTATAACAAGATGCAGTGAAATACCAGTAGTTTACACGGCAAGACTGAATATCTAACCTCCACAACACTACGTTACACGAGACCTCTTGGACTGGTTGTCATATAAACATAATGACAAACAGTATTTTCCACATTGGTGATGTTCTTCAGAAAGCTCAGGTACTCGCAACTGGCGTGAATGTATGACCAGATGTATGAACCTAGACGAGACAAAAGGAGTATGTAAGGATCGTAACTAGTGGCGTTCCGTAGTGTCTGCCTACCGCCATGGGAAGAAGGCTTGAGTTTACGTAAGTATTTTCCAAAAAGGTCTGGACTTTTTTACGTTTGAGTTTGAAAAGCAATTCTGATATCTTAAAGAACAGGCAATTCCAATTCATTTCATTTTAAACATCTTATTCTATGATAACTGACAGTTATTTGGCAGCAAGAAACTACAATGTAATACCATAGAATTAAAAAAAAAACAGAAATGACGAAAACAAGCTATACAATATTTTACGAGTACCCATTGGTGAGACAGGTTGTCAGACTTTCGGACTTAAGACGACCCGTATCGGTAACATGTTACCTTTTAGATCTATGAAACAAAAGCCGGCTAAGAGCGAGTCAGGCTCGCGCAACTGGAGTTCCGTACCAAATTACGCTGAGCAGTTCTGTAGAATGCTCAACAGTCGGTAGTCTGCCGTAATCACTGAATTGCGTCACCGAGCGGAGGGCTTTTTTTGTGGGTCGGAAATCATCAACTGTCGTCTCCCGTTCTGGGTGGAGCGGAAGGGCGTGTCAGACTTTTACTGACTAAAACCCACCCGTGTTCCTTCAGTTGCCTGTGCCAGGGCCACGGTAACTTTTTTGAACAATTCCGCGACCCTGGCAGGACCGAGAGGAGGGCTGATTATGCTTGTTAACACGCTTTTATTAGTTTCATAAGTATGTTAGTACGAGTATGTAACGGAATCTTTGAACATGATTCTGACCACCTTTAAAACGTCGGATTAACTCGAAATTTGGCTTACTTATCAAGGACCGATGACAATATAATAATTTTATAAATTTGTGCCATTATCCTTGCCGGGTGTACCAGGATAGCAAAAAAATCTGTCTTCAAAAACTAGGCTGACATACGTCACAAACTACGCTGACATACGTCTCAAAATTCTAAACATTCTAAAAAAGTAATAATAGTTTTTAAAAACTGGAAGCGTGTTTTTTGTTTTTTTTTTTTTTTTGCTTTAAATTGACCTTCTGATTTGGGTAGATATATTGTGGTGGTTTTGTTGCACCTAATGTGGCTCGATAGCGTGGTGCGAGGCGAGTGGCGGCTGCTAATGGATCCGCCATTAACCACTCGATGCTCCTTTACTTGTGTTGCAGGTCTTAAGAGTTGATTTTCTAGAAACCTCTGGAACACATATGTAAGTACAATTTCGTACAATCAAAAAATTTGAAGGTTCTAAATTCGAATGTGAGTTTTATTTTTATTTTTTTAATTTGTTACCTCAGAATTCCGTCATTTATTAAATTTCTAGCTTTTGCCAGTGACTTCGCTCGCGTATTATACATATAAACCTTCCTCTTGAATCATTCTGTCTATTAGTGAAAACTGCATTAAAATCCGTTGCGTAGTTTAAAAGATCTAAGTGTACAGACGCGGGAAGTGACTTTGTTTCATCTCATGTATATCTATTACTTTATATAATATGCTTTTTATATAATATTATATTATAAAGCTGAAGAGTTTGTTTGTTTAGTTGAACGCGCTAAACTCAAGAACTGCTGGTTCAAATTGAAAAAATATTTTATTGTTGGGTAGTCCATTTATTGAGAAAGGCTATATCCACGTTCCCATTCGGTCGTATCGTATATATAGGCTATATACGATACGACCGAAGGGGAACGGGGCATCAATGAAAAATATTGCAAATAATAAATTATTCCTTTTGAGAGCTTCCGTTGCATGAGCTGCGTTAACGATTACTTCCACAATTATGTACGACGGAATTGTTCCTCATTAAAAAAAAAAGTGAAAGAAGACCGCGAGATTATATGTCTTTCTTTGAAACCACTACTGAGTATATGATAGAAAACTTCTGAATTTCACTTCAGTCTTACTGGATTTGACATTTCAAGTCTTTTGTGTTTGTTTCTTTAGTTCAAATGTTTAGCATGAGTTTGACATTACACCTATCAAATATAATACCTAGGTTTTTGGCAATGTTCGTTAAACACAAGATACAAAATGAAAGGAAAATGATTTAACAACTTCAATTTATACCTCACGGCTGCGCCAAAAAGGTCTATTTCAGCTTGCCAAACAAGTGCTGTCTGACAGCGGTTCCGCGGTCAACGTGCGCTTAAACAACGTTCTATACCAATAATGTTGTCAAAAAGTGACATAATTCTTAATTCTTATTTATTGTGCATTATTGTGCACAAATTCAAATAATTGAAAGGAAAGAAATAAAAATGCAAAATATGTGTATTTTTTACATAAACAAGTGTGTACCTACACAAAGATAATTCACTCGAATTATAAACAAAAAAATAAAACTATAAATACATCTCCAATCACGAGCATAGAACAGAAATAGTCGGCAGCTGCACGTCTTGACTGTGACAAAGAAACTTCCACTCAGCATGACCTGTGCTTTATGCACACATTACAGTAGAGGATAGACTTCAGTGTAGAATTCATGGTAATATAAGGTACTGGCACTGCAGCACTCACTCTGCCTACTTTCAAGAGCCTCGATCTTGGCTTCCTATCTGTCCACCCGCACCAGTTCAGGCCGGTCATCTCACAACGAAATTCCCTCGTGAATCGCTGCTCGGATCAGAAGAGTCTTATTTCCTCACAGAGGTTCAGCTGCGTATCCGGCGAGGGCTCTCTCTCAGGACCCGGTTAGCTCCCAGCCTCTTAGCTACCGAAACGGGGGTATGATCAGATTGTCCTAAACCTAAGTCACTGCGACAGGTGACCTACTCAACTTCCCTTTGACAGGTACTGTGGAGCTCCACACTCGTCTACTACAATAACAGGGGACCACTACCTGCATACTGGTCCCCTGTTATTGCAGTTGCAGTACCTGTCAAAGGGAAGTTGAGTAGGTCACCTTCCCTGGGCAACATTCTTAGGGTACAGCTAGTCGCTGCTTATCTGCGATGGATCGGGCAATAAGCAAGCGAAGTTATACCTTGTGTGGCACACAAAGTTACTACACATAGCGCCCTCTTTTGCCAACAAAAACCATCCGCAGGCTGCACACTTTTCCATAGTAGTACGGCTAAGAGCATCTAGATGGCGCACCCCTTCCTCTTTAGTCCCGCTAGATGGCGCTTGCTATCAAATAAATAATTATATAAACAGTCTGTGGTAATGCTGTGTCGATACTTATCCAACATTGTAAATGACACCTTATGAAGGTACCTTCAACAAGTTAATAACATAGAAAATTGATTTTGTGGATTTGAACTATGATTGCCTTAACAACGATGGATGGACTGTGTGGATTATAATATGTATAGAAAGGCGGTGGTGGTTTCTCAGTTGATGACGACTAATAGAGAAGTGTGGAAGAAAATGATATGTTGTGCCAACCCCAAATAAATTGGGATAAGGGTAGGAGAATGATGATGATTGCCTTACAGACGAACACGCACGCAAATTACACTACAGTGATAATGTATACACGAATAATATACTTTAAGCTCAGAAGGAGGCATGTTTGCTTTAGCTGGAGACTGAACATGCAGTTTTTGGGTGTTGTGGGTGAAAAGAAAAACTCTGAAGATGATTACTGATTTTTAGGTTATAGGTATTTGGACTCGCCAAACGAAACGTTGGACAGTTTCTAGACACTTGTGGCCGGCACGATGTCAGATAGCTGCGCTACGTCCCGCCTGTAGCCGTTCAGTTCAACTCGCACGAACGTCAGCCTAGACCCCGTCGAAGCGCGCCAACTTCACGCTTGCGTTTCGTTTTATGGTTTAAGAACTTTATTTCTCAAAAAGAATTACATTCACTTATATGAGAAAAAACTTATTTCTAATAAGATATATTAACCGACGCGATGGTTACACAACAAAAATGATTAAAAAATTATTACCGAAGATAGCCTAAAATTTTAAATCCGCTAAAATGTGTTTCTTTAGAGATTTTTGGAAACCATTCATGGATTTTTGATCTTTTACATTTCGAGGTAATTTGTTGTAAAGCTGTGCTCCTTCATACAGAATAGTTCTCCTGCCGTAGTTTGTTCTAGGTGCCCGTAACACTATGTCATTTGCTTGTCTAGTTCTGTATCTGTTTTTTAATTGTGATTGTTTTGTGAGAGTTATTTGTGTGTGTAAGTTTTTGTTTAAAATTTTATATACAAGTATGCAGGTGTTATACCTAAATATCTGTGAAATATTCATGAGCTTCGTGTCATTGTAAAGTTTTAGTGTAGGTGTTCGGTAATTGTACTTAAAAAGAACTTTAATAATTTTATTTTAAGCTATTTGCAAGATTTGTGTTTTCAATTGACATTCCGTCGATCCGTCCGGATCTTCCGATATATAGATGTTTATTTACTCAAAACGGTCACGTCAGCGAAACCGCGGGTATAGCTAGTACTCACGGCTATCAAACTACACATTTAGTTTTACCTGAGCTCACAATGTATATGTTACAGTCATAGTGATTAAACAGCTATTATACATAACGACTGGTTATTATATATAATGACTAAGTTGTCTAGAAAATGTGATAAATTAATCACTTTATCCGAATATTATTCATAATAGCAGGTCAAAGTTAGTCAAAGTAATAAATACGGTCCGACTTGCTTCCCCTCCTTCTCTTTCTGTTACCTTACACTAGAAATCAGTTCAATGTCTGCAAATAAACGTTTATTATAGTTTATACTGTTCCTGAATACGAAGTTACCATCCGACAATATGTAAATAAAGAGTTACATCTTGGCGGCCGAGAATTTCAGAATTGCAACTGTACTGGCAAATGCGTTTCTATTAGATGCAAAAGCAAAAAGTCAAGCCTATTGTGTAACTCTATTTTTTTTTAGTAGAAGTTGCCATCCGACAATGAGTGTACTACGTGTGCTAGACAAATGGATGTGCGAATAACACTTGTGCGACAAAAGTGTACTGCGACTCACCATAGTTTGAATGCACGCTTGTGCGACAAACTGAATCTAGTCGTTTCTAGCACTCGCCGGCCGCTGCCGCGGCACCGTTGGCTTCACTCGCAATTTTAACCTAACCTAACCTAGTGTATTATTCGAGCTCGAGTGTGTCGCATAAGCGTGCATTCGAACTATCGTGAGTCGAAGTACAGTTTTGTCGCACAAGTGTTATTTCTTCACCTACACTTGTTTTATTACTTTATCCAACTCTTCCTAGACATTATATAAAATATCTAGTTAATGTGATTAATTCTGTGTCAATTATCACTTTGTCTAAATTGAGTAGATATTATACATAATGGCTGGATAGTATGTATAATATCCGGATTTATTACTTTCGCTGTAACAAATAGATTTTTCGTACAGTGCGAAGTCAGCTTATACTGGAATTGTATGTATAGCTTGATTTGTCGTCGTGCGTACCCAGACAATCATAGCATTGCGTCAGGTCTCGTCATATTTTTAGGCAGTAACAAAAAAGAAATATATCTACTGCAAAACTTTATCAATTACCTAAGTTTTGAAGATGATTCGTACCTATTGAGAGGTACAGTCAGCGTCAAAATAATAGGGACAAGCAGACTGCAATGACTAGCAAGACAACGTAGGGCATGTTGATCTTAGTAACTTAGGTAGGTACCAAATTAAGATTAATAACATAATTTTGTCATGAAAATCGTGTTTTCAATGTAAGCAATTATTATTGCCTACCTGTTTATTCATTTCATGTCGATGGTCCTACTTTATCGTTTGTGGCCTCGAGTTGTAATTTGGGTCCTAACAGGCATGTGGACATAATCCACCTATATATATGTAAGCTGTCACTTCCGACGTTTGGCTCCCAGACTGGAGCGGGCTGGGGCTGCCTTAAAGCGGCTCCTGCCCAATCTGGGGGGTCCAAACGCCTCCTGCCAGAGGCTCTACACGTGGTTCGTGCGGTCCATGGCTCTTTACGGGGCACCGGTGTGGGCGCCCTCATTGAGGCTGCGCAGGGCACGCCACAATTACGGCGGTAAGTCCCCTCTTTATAATAATAGAGAGTCGTCACGGCGTCCTCACCTTCCGCCTGACGCAGGTTCTCACCGGGCATGGTTGCTTCGGTGGGTTCCTGTTCAGGATAAAGCGGGAGGATACGCCCGGGTGTTTTGCATGTGAGGATCGTCTAGAGGACACGGTGGAGCATACGGTGGAAGTGTGCCCTACTTGGACGGAGCACCGCCGTGTCCTCGTGGAGGCGATCGGTGGCGGCGACCTCTCGCTTCCGGCCCTGGTGCGAGGATTGGTACAGAGCGAGAGGGCATGGGAAGCCGTCACCTCCTTCTGCGAAACAGTAATGCTCGCGAAGGAGGAGGCGGGGCGCGTGAGGGAGTGGCAGTCTCTGCGCCCTCACGTCCCTAGCCGCCGCAGGAGGAGAAACCCCGGGCGCCGGGAGTCGATAGCTGACTCCCGGCCACCGTAGGCGCGAGCTTGCGGGCGGCGAGCAATGGGTAGCTCGCCGCCCGGTAAGGACCAGGCTCGGGTCGACGGCGCGTAGTGTTCCACGCGCGCCTCAAAGAGATGTCAGCAGCACTGTAGGGGTATGAACGGACGGAACGCTCCCCTATCGCCTATAAAAGCCCTGCCATGCGGGTTGTGTTATTAGTTAGAGCGCCAACGTGGCGCTAGCACCAGCACGCCGCGCCCCAAACTGTGCCCCGGGCCCCGCACTCGATGGGTCGGCGGCTCTTATCTCGGACCATATTATCAGTGATTAATCATCCGCAATGGCACGCTTCATTATTATATTAACGACCATTTATGGTGTGTGCGCCTGGAATTCGAATCTTATTTTGAATCTAACACTACTTGCCACGCTGTTGGTTAACAGTCGTGCTTGGGCGAATGTTTCAATGATCAATGTGTGTACAATTGGGCCGGCGACGAAACATCGTGCAGAAAATCGAATAACCCTACGAAAAGATATACTACAATAGATAATAAAATGTGTAAAAGCAATTGCGATAAATACGATGGAGAGTTGTACGAGTGGTGCGTCACGGCCAACCGGGATTGGGGCAGGTGTACGAGGAAAATTGCACTGAAATCTAAACTACGACATATCACGATGAATGAGTATCTGACATGCCAAGACGAATGTGGTAAGCACGGCTATAGTTATTACTGGTGCAACACAGTTAAAAACTGGCAATATTGTCATGTCGATGACAAAGCTTTGGTACCCAGTTATCCTACGATTTCTAAAACGACATGTGAGTCGCCATGCAAGCTTTACTGCGGTGATAGCGAAGCGTATTGTTATGACACCACCGGAACTTGGGTGCGTTGCTTCCTCAATCCTAGATACGAACACGTGTTGAACAACATAACGCAACATTTGAGAAGAACTTGTAGATTCGGTGTTTACAGTGCAAGTGGTTACAAGTTATGCAAAAAACACAAGCAGCCTGATGATGATCTTCATTTTCACGAGTGTGATTTGGACATTGAAGCTATAGCTGAAGAACGGCGAGCCAACAATCCATCAGATGAGGTTCGCACTATTTGTCCCAACAACCCTATAACTCGAGACACTGATGCGATATTATCGTACACCACGCTACCGATAAGAGGTAGATTTGATCAGACGACTGGAGCTCAAGCTGTAGATGTCGATTTACCTCTGGGGCTGCAAGCGCAATTGACAACTTATACACTGCTGCCGGTTGGTGAGCAGAGGGAAGCTTTTCGTGCGTACGTTACCGACAATTATAATCGAATGAATCCAAATCGAAGAAACGTCTCAGGGAACTACGATGAACGCGGTCATATTTTAGGGTCACGATTGGGCGGCCCGATGGAGATGTTCAATATAATTCCACAACCTTGGCGCCTCAATCGCGGAAGCGGATCGTCTTGGTTTCAGATGGAGCAACATTTAGACAATTTTCTTAGGGGGCACACTAACAAATACGTAGAATTTTTAGCCATATTGGGCTATCTTACCGACGGTGAACTAATTCCCCGACCCGATCATATCGGTATTCGATTGAGATTCCACGAGGACAACTATTTGACGGACAGACACGGCAACCGTTTGTCCAGTTTCGAAGAAAACGAGACCGAAAACATGTTCTTTTCCAACGATCCAGATGACGACCAGATTTCTACCAGTCAACCTTAGGGTGATGCAGAGACAAAATATGGCAGGTGCAACAAAGGGATAGATATTTCGGAAAATAATACATACATAATACAAAATAAAAATTGTCTGGAGAAATAACGATAGGTGGAGGAGAAATCCAGCAAATCAGCGCTGTGATGAATCTGCCAACTTCTTACGAATATGCTCACGTACTTTCACTTTAAACGATAACCGACTGGTTACCATCCTGATATTCAAAGGAAGCGCATTCCATAGAAAGACCGCCTGGACAAAGAAAGAAGATTTAATAAAACCAGAGCGGTGAGAAGGACATCGTAGAAGACAATTGTTAGTGGAACGGAGATTTTTACTATGCGCAGAGCACAAGTATTGAAACTGGGAAGTCAGGTAAGAAGGAAAAGTAGGTTTGTCAAGTATGGAAAACAGCACTGACAGAGCCCTCATCTCTCTACGCTGACGGATGGGTAGCCATTTTAATAGCAACCGGTGCGCGGACACATGATCATACTTACGAAGATTGAAAAGGAATCGAATGCAGTTATTTAGAAGGCGGTCAAGTTTATTGAAGAGATCTGCATTCAGGTCATAGTAACACATATCGCCATAGTCAATTACGGGAAAGATTAGGGTTATTATTTTCCTCCAAAGGTACAGTCAGCGTCAAATACATTTAGGGAAGAGCAAACTGCAAATGACCAGACAAGGAATATAGAACAACTAGGGACCTGTTGCACTTGGTAAAGAAGGTAGCAAATTAACAAAAAAAAAAAATAAGAAAATTAAAAGTTCGCGAACCCGGGCTCTCTTTTTTCTCTTCTTAGGCGGCACGGTCCACGGCAAGTAAAATCATCGAGTCTATGCAAGAATTTGTGTCGTTTCTACACACGACTAGTGTACACTGCGTCGGCACTGCACAAGACAAAATTCCTGTCTGCGTCAGACACGACGCGATCCGACTAACCCCTATTTTTAATAGCAATAATTTAATGGCAAAACAACGTTTGCCGGATCAGCTAGTATTATATAAAAACTAAAATTCCATGCCATTTTATTTAAAAATTTAAACAATTTAATAAAATCACGCCTCTACCTGCATACGTAAATGAAATCTTTCACAATTTTATTGTAATTTATAAATGATACACTTAAATATTTGAAAGGAGTAGGTAAATCAATTTACGTATGAATTACATTTGATGATTTTCGGTGACTAAAAAACCAGTTGTTAGAATTCATTGCATTTGTTGATATAACAAAGGCAGGAAATAAAAATTAAAAAACACGTTGATATTTAAACGACAGAAACAAAATTAAAATACACAAATACGCACACACAACTTATAATAGACACAAAATTACGTAACGTAATTATTATCAAGTTCGTTAGCAACAGCAATAATACAGTCGTCATCTGGATCGTTGGAAAAGAACATATTTTCGGTCTCGTTTTCTTCGAAACCGTACAAACGGTTACCGTGTCTGTCTGTCATATAGTTGTCCTCGTGGAATCTTAATCGAATACCGATATGATCCGGTCGGGGAATTAGTTCACCGTTTTGTTCGGTAAGATAGCCCAATATGGCTAAAAATTCTACGTATCTGTTAGTGTGCCCCCTAAGAAAATCATCTAAATGTTGTTCCATCTGGAACCAAGATGATCCGTTTCCGCAATTGAGACGCCATGGTTGTGGAAATATATTGAACATCTCCATCGGGCCGCCCAATCGTGACCCTAAAATATGACCGCGTTCATCGTAGTTCCCTGAGGCGTTTCTTCTATTTGGATTCATTCGATTATAATTGTCGGTAACGTACGCACGAAAAGCTTCCCTCTGCTCACCAACCGGCAGCAGGGTATAAGTTGTCAATTGCGCTTGCAGCACCAAAGGTAAATCGACATCTTCGGTTTGAGCTTCAGTCGTCTGATCAAATCTACCTCTTCTCGGTAGTGTGGTGTACGACAATATTGGATTGGCGTCTTGAGTTATAGGTTCGTTGAGACGTATAGTGCGAACCTCATCAGATGGATTGTTGGCTCGCCGTTCTTCCGCTATAACTTCAATGTCCAAATCACACTCGTGTAAATGAAGATCATCATCAGACCGCTTGTGTACTTTTTTGCATAACTTGTAACCACTTGCACTGTAAACACCGAATCTACAAGTTCTTCTCAAATGTTGCGTTATGTTGTTCAACACGTGTTCGTATCTAGGATTGAGGAAACAACGCGCCCAAATTCCGCGTGTGTCATAGCAATAAGCTGCTCTATCTCTGTGGTAAAGCTTGCATGGCGTCTCACATATCGTCTTATAAATAGTAGGATAATTGGGTACCAAAGCTTTATCATCGACATTACAATATTGCCACTTCTTAATTGTGTTGCACCAGTTGTAACTTTTGCCGTGCTTACCACAATCGTCTTGGCATGTCAGAAACTTATTTTCAGTGGTATGTCGTAGTTTAGATTTAAGTGCAATTTTCCTGGAACACTTGCCCCATTCCCGGCTGGCCGTGACGCACCACTCGTACGGCTTCTTATTGTATGTAATGCAATTGCTTTTACATATTTTATTATCTTTTTAGTATATCTTTTCGTAGGATTATTCGATTTTCTGCACGATGTTTCATGGTGGCTCCAATCGTACACACATTGCCCTTCGAAACATTCGCCCAAGCACAACTGTTGACCAACAGCGTAGCTAGTAGTGTAAGCTTCAAAATAAGATTCAAAATTCCAGGCGCACGCACCATAAATGGTCGTTAATACAATAATGAAGCGTGCCATTTCGGATGATTAATCACTGATAATGTGGTCCGAGATAAGAGCCGTCGCCCTCGTCGAGTGCGGGGTCCGGGGCACAGTTCAGGGCGCGACGTGCTGGTGCTAGCGGCGCGCTGGCGCTCTAACTAATAACACAACCCGCATGGCAGGACTTTTATAGGAGATAGGATAGGGAGCGATCAGAAGTGATATGATAAGGTATTGAACTTTGTGATGATCTTTACCTTTGTGCACAAGGCGATAAAAACCTGACCTTGGCAATTTTAAGCAAACAGTAACACGATACTCCATATTAAGACTGGTTTGCTATCTTTTTAACCGACTTTAAAAAAAGGTTATCAATTCGATTTTTTTTTAATGTTTATTACCTCGTAACTTTTGACTGGATGAACCGATTTTGATGATTCTTTTTTTATTTGAAAGCTGGTGCTTACCGAATGGTTCCATTTGGACAATGGGGTCTATGTAAAAACCACATAACTCTTAAACTTGCATTAAGTATTTGCGCGACAAATGAACGAATAACGCAATTACATTAGTGCACCCCGCACTAATCTAATCGCGTTATTCGTTCATTTGTCATCTACCATAACTAAAAAGTTAATAATAAAAACTTTTTACAAAAACCTAAACAACCGACTTCCTAAAAAAACACTACAAAGTGAAAAATAACTTTAATTTCGGAAGTCGGTGGTAAAAAACACCTTATAATCATAATCATTTATTTGCAATAAGTATTGGTACAGTGTTGGTCTTATAGTCAGTAATAAATTCCTAACACAAAGTCAGGCATTTGACATGCAAAACATTACAATGTATTTAATGCTTAAATTTAATATTTCAAATAATCCAATGGCATGCTTTAAATGTTTCTATTGTTAATTAATACATTACAATACATTCATTATTAATATTATCGTTATATTCATTTAAAATATATTATAAACATTATTTATAAATTCATTTACAGAATAAAATCGTTTTTCCAGTAGTATATAAAAATAAATTAAATACAGATCCTAAGACACAGTTTTGTCATCTCAATAACATCATCATAATCAGCCTATAATGTTCCCACTGCTGGGTTACAAGCCTTCTCTCATTGTGAGGGTCTGGGCCGTAAACCACCACGGGAGCCCAGTGCGGGTGTGAAGATGTGTCATGTCTTCTCATTTTTAGTTCTAGGTCATGTTGTTTTCCTCCCGATGTTTTTCTTCACCGTTTTTGAGAGCAGTGGTGATGTAATAATTGCTTTTGAGTACCCGTAAGAATTGTAAAAGATCGACGAATGACAGCCGGGTCCAACGTCATAAAGTGCTTCCCGAGGTATGAACGGATCTCGATATGATCCTCTTAAGAGTAAGAAACATTACAATTGGCAAATACTTTTCTTAAACACTAGTAGCAGTCATGACACCGGTTGAATTTGGTGGTTATTCCCCGAGTACCCCGATCTCCGAGGACCCCGTCCCGGAGAACCCTGAATACGATAAATATGATTACATTTTTATTTTTCTTTTTTATATTGCTTTCAACTTCGACATAAAAAGTGTTTGAATTACATAAGATGAAAGTAGTTTATTTGAAATTTTGTACAATGTCGAATCGTAGTTTTAATTAATAGAGGTAATTACAGTTTGAATAAAATGTATCAAAAATATAAAATAAATGTTACAATATTATCAGAACATTCTTAACAAAAGTATTTTTAATAGTATTTTTGATTTACTGTATTGTAAAAAAATAATGTAAGTGAAACTGATTTTACATGTTAGAAGATTATTTTAGAGTTAACAATTTCTTAAGCTACATTAATTACATATAAAAAATAATTTCTGAAAGTGAGAGTTTTCGCGTATTTTTTAAATTATGTTAATGCTCCATATAGAGTAGATATTTTAATTTTATGTATTGAAAAGGAAACCATTGTGATAATAATTAAAACCTGTAATTGCTCTAGGAGACTCTATATTGTATTCTCTAATTATAATATTTACCTTAACCAACCAAGACTTTACAATTTTTTGCTGATTGTTAAAGTTAAGTATTATAATTTTTGTAAGTAATAAATTTTTTTTTAACATATTATCTGCTGACGGTACTTTTAAGCTAAATTGACTGTTAATTGAGTTTATCTCGATAAAAATAAATCGGGGTCCTCCGGGACGGGGGCCTCGGGGAACAGGGTACTCGGGGAATAAGCCGAATTTGGTACCCATGATTTGATAAGACCTTCAGAATAAGTCTTTCGGTATTTGGAGTGGGTTGGTGTCAACTATACGTCAATGCGCGTATTTTGCGTACCAGTGGAGAACTCGATTTTAAGAATTTATTCTGTTTCCGTACAGATACTGATGCCTCAAACAAACCCAGTAACGGCAGGTAGCCAGGTGGTCTAGGCAGCCGCTCAATTCTTCGCCAATACCAAAACACAAGATTTCTTTCCGTGGTTTTGCTCGCTTAGCTGTCGGAAAATATCCCACGGGGACGCCTACGTAGTACCTATACTATAAGGGCAAAAAGTACCCTTTCTGATAATCCCAGATAAAAACTATCTGAATGACAAGTTTCATCCATGTTTACGCGGCGCACGTCAGTAAGGCTCCCAGTCGGCAAGATTTTTCCAACAACTTCAACTGTGATACCAATGAACGTATTTTTCTTTCAACAATTATCGTCATATTTCAACCAATTTACACAAAACCTTAATGAATTAAACACCTACTTCATGCATTGTATGGACACCTAATCAATTCGGATAATTCGCACAGTAAACGAAGTTCATGAGATAACTATTTTTGTGCAATTTGAGTGAATTTGAAAAACCTGTGTTAAACATAGAAAGTTATGTAAACTAAAATTAAGAGCTTTTTTAGGATTAAGG